>JBBDHG010000039.1:527500-602500 GCA_037951165.1 Lophius americanus | reverse complement strand
ATAATCTCACCTCACCACTCAATTGTAATGTGCATTATACGCTGTTAATATTTACTATCCATTATGACTGCAATTTTCCATTGCACAAAGCATCTTATTATTCTTATTATTCTTACTGGACTGCACTTTCATTATGCTGTGACTTTTCATGCCCTTGTATATTCAAATGTTTTTCAATTATTAACTTTCGATTGCTATTTTGTTGCTATTTTTTCTGAAAGTAATGTAATGACTATAAAATCACGTATGAGTAAATGGATGGATTTCAAAAATTAAGTTCTTGCTAAAAAATAATTTTCAGCACACAGAATGAGTGTTCAGAGTGAGACGAGAAAATAATGCCATAGTAATTATTTATTTTTTATTTTAAATATATATAATAAATAAATAAAAAGTGTATAATAAATGTTCTGAATGTATGGTAAATGACCCTAAAGGTTTATAATATTCATTCATATTATAAACGTCCATATATTCATTTTTTACTCGTATACAAATAAAAATTGGAATTCAAACTATTTTGATTATTTCTAATAGCAATTATTGATATATGTGATTCATTTCAATTAATTGTTTACAAATCATGTAATTAATCTGATTCATTGTTTTAGTCACCTGACACACCTATTAATAATCTGTTTTGTTAGGAAGCTTTTCAAACATATTAATTTCCTCTGTAATACAGGTCAAGATAGCGGGGCTAATTACTAGAACACATCTTTACTAATGTTACAGTGGTCCAATAAACACGTTCATCAACTAGACAGTGAAACAGTACAGATAGATCGTCTATTAAAAAAAACTATAGTTTCAATGAGCGTGATGAATGAATTTATCAAAAATGAGAGGGATATGGAGATAGAGAGAAGAGAGAGAGAGAGACTGGGGGGCGAGGGGAGTGCAAAGGAGAGGGTAAAGGCATGTGAGTAAGAGGGTGAGAGAGAGGACATGGGAGAGGGAGATTGTAAGAGAGCAGAGAAGGAAAGCAGAACATGACCAAATTTGCAGACACAGTCTGCGTTCGCAGAATACCTGGTACTGGCCGATGCCCAATGCTGGGTTCTGGAGCTGCTGAATGGTCTCCTCGTCAAAGTACCCGTTCTTCTCCCAGAGTTGTAACAACTAAGAAGGAAGAGGAGTATGGGAGCCAGAAATAGATGATTCAGGAAAAACTTTTCTAGACTCTCTCTAGATGTCCAATCAATAAATAAAAACTTTATCCACAAAAGCAGCGCAATCAACACCACTCTATCACAAAATATCAATAAGCTCCTGGATAAACGCTGCTGCTATTTGCATTTGTCAAACATGGATATAGATTATAGATGTCTGCCGGTGATTCTTCATTGAATCAGTGGGTGCTGAAGGGGAGGACTGCTGTGTGATGGAATGCCAAATCTGCTGTCTATCATGGTATGGCAAGACATTCAACACTTTAAGAAAATTAATGAAAATTTGCAATAAATTCTAAAAGGTTGTTGGATGTGGAGGGGGTAACACCAGCAACGTCATGAAGAAAATACAGCACTGAATAAATGTGAACAAATGCAGCGTGTTGGACGGCTTTAGCAAAGTACTTCTAATTATACTGGGTTAAAGGGGAATATATTACTTCAATGCAACCAACACTGATGTAATGAGTTAGAATGGATACCCTAAGACACTGTGTGCATCATCAGTTTAATTTCATTTCAGAACACAATTTGTGTCTGCTTTTACCCTGGTGATTTTCTGCTGCTTCTCCTCCTCTACAGCCAAGAAGCTGGTGCAGTAGATCGGAACCACAACTTTCTGTAGCGCTGCCAACAAATCTTTCTGCTGTTTCCGCTGGCTGAGAGGAAACATCCAAACACACTTTATCACTGTACAGAAGAATACAAAGAAATGTGCTGCGACATTCTCCTCCGACAACAAACTCTTTGTCCAAAGCAGCTCTTTCATAAACAGGAATTTTCCCTATTACATTTTTGGATTCTCCCAATCAGACTTTTTAGTCATTCATCCCACAGATGATCTGTGATTGTCATGTATATTAACAGTCAGTAAAGACTAATGTGATAGATGTAGCAGAGGGTTGCAGGTAAGGAATGGGGGGCAGAGTAATTAGTTGACACTGCTGAGAGAACTGAAGGAACGTTTATATGTTCCCTCAGTTGACAATATCAACCCCATCAGAAACTATGAAAGAATTTATCAAAAAGGATGTCATCAGGTCAGGAATCTAATCCAACGCATTATGAGGATAACAAACAAATTAAACAAACAGAGCTGGTTAACATGAATCTACAAATCTTTTTTTTTTGCTTCCTACACCTCAAAATGTATAGAGATGGTATAAATACATAAATACATAAAAACATTGGAAATACTTTTCTGAGTTGTAGTAATACCATCCTGTCTGTATTAAAATTGAAAATGATGCATAGAATATTTCAATGAATGTACAAGTGCATCTCAACAAATTAGAATATCGTAGAAAAATTCATCTATTTCAGTAATTCAATTTAAAAAGTGAAACTCAAATATATTGTGGATTAATTACACACAAAGTGAAATATTTCAAGCATTTATTTGTTTTAATCATGATGATTATGGCTTACAGCTCATGAAAACCCAAAATTCAATATATCGGAAAATCTGAATATTACATAAGACAAGTAAAGTAAGTAAGTTTTATAAAAAAGGATTCTGAAAAGTATTTTCTTGTAAATGCACTCGATATTTGGCTGGGGCTTTTTTTGCATGAATTCCTGCATCAATGCAGCGGGGCCTGGAGTCGATCAGCCTGTGGCACTGCTGAGGAGTTATGCAAGCCCAGGTTGCTTCGATAGTGGTCTTCAGCTCGTCTGCATTGTTGGGTCTCGTGTCTCTCATCTTCCTCCTGACAATACCCCATACATTTTCTATGGGGTTCAGGTCAGGCGAGTTTGCTTGCCAATCAAGCACAGTAATCCCATGGTCATTAAACAAGGTATTGGTACTTTTGGCAATATGAGCCTCATGTAATATTCTAATTTTCTGAGATACTGAATTTGGGGTTTTCATGAGCTGTAAGCCATAATCATCAAGATCAAAACAAAGAAAGGGTTGAAATATTTCACCCTGTGTACAATTAAACCACAGTAAATACAAGTTTCCCTTTTTAAATTGAATTATTGAAATAAATGAACTTTTCCACGATATTCTAATTTATTGAGATGCACCTGTATGGGATAATGTATTTTTACCCTTCTGTGTTACAGATATTATGGGTTATTCCTTGGATGGAAAACCCAGCCTCGGGCTTCAGCCTGTTCTTTCTTCAGTTATGTAGTGTGACAAAGATTGTGTGATATTGATGTATTTTTTCTCAAGATGTACGTACCAAAATAAAGATTATCCATTCTTTAATTAATTAAATCAGGGTTAAATTGGACTGTGGATAGTGGTTATCAAGGTTTAATAGATAAGCAGTTTAGCAAATAATCTGCACTCTGTCCATCTCAGCGACACTGTGGATGAGACGCCACTTAAGCAGACTAAGAAATGAGAGGTACAGCTATAAACAGGCTCTATGGTAGACTATAGGTCTATTTAAGACATAAACGGGATGTAGTGAGTGCCTGATACTAGTGCAGAGACAAGTCTGTCATCCTTTCATCAGAGATTGAGTTAATGAAGATGTGACAAGTTAAGAAAATAATAACGTTTGCATTAAATTCATGATATATACAAATTTTATAATCTTGGATGAGGTTCAAATATTAGTTAAAAATAACATTTACTAGAAGTGACTCTAATTCTTCTTTGGGCTGTTCATCCGTCACACCCATTAGCTGCATGTCCTCTCTTAACGTTTTCGGGATTGTTCCTCAACAGGTTATTTTTTCATTAGGTGGTTTATAAATTAAAAGCTTTGTGTTTTTCTGATTTACTAGAGACATGTTAGCAGCCATGGTAGTTCATGCTTGATGTGCATGTACGGCGCATGCGTGCAACCTAGATGTAACCTGCTCAGCCGATTGCTGATTTCATTCAAACTGGTCTCCCGGCGCAGATAGATGCGTCTCTAGTTGAATCCATCTCAATCTGTCCTCTCTAACTTTGTACCAAAGTCGTCTGAGCTTGGGTTTCACTCTGATGTGCTCGTTTCTAATCCTGTCGATTCTCGTCTCTCAAAGAACATCTGAACATCGTAAACTCTGCCACCTCCAGCTCTGCCTCCTGTATTTTTGTCTGTGCCACCGACTCTAAAACTATCCTGTAGAGCTGCTCTCAATGCGATCTTGTAAACCTTTCCCTTCATTCTTGCTGCTATTCTTCTATCAAAGATAACTCCTGGCCATCTTCTTCACCCTGTCTACACTAACTTCTTCCCCTCAACTACCTGTTGCTCTGAAACATTGACCCCAAGTGCTTAAACTACTGCACCCTCGTCACCTCAACTTATTGAATCCTCACCGTTCAACCTGTCTCCATTTCATTCATACTCTGTCTTGCTGCAACTGACCTTCATTCCTCTTTTCTCCGGCACATACTTCCACCTCTAGAACTTTTGTTTCAACTGCTCCATGCTTTCACTACAGATCTTAAATGTCATCTGCAAACATTACAGTCCATGGAGACTCCTGCCTGACCTCATCTTTCTTTCCATCACGACAGCAAACAAGAAGGGGCTCAGTACAGATCCTCAATGCAATCCCATTTCCACCTTGAAACCATCTGTCACTCCATCTTACAGCTCAGAGACTGAAACTTGTCAAAAATCCTCATGTGACATATGCACTTAAGTGACTTTTGATAAGTTAATGAAAGTTTGAGCGGAATTCTACAGCTTTATGTTTGACAGAATAATCTTTGGAAAACGTGTACTGTAAATTATTGACAATAATTTAATTTTTCCTTGTTATATTTTACAGCCTAGAGAGGCTAAGTTTAAGAGAAAATAAGTATTATAATGTACCAGTGATGAAGAACATCGTTGGTTAAATAGATGAGATGTAGGCGGAGCTCAAAGTGAGCTCCATCAGCAGTGATGCGGTTGCAAAGATGTGATGTCATCAGTTCACAGTGCTGTGGAGTCTTGGCATTGGTGAACATCCAGTTCTTTCCAGCCTGAGAGGAAGAGAAACACCATAGAGCGACGTTAAGCTTCACCTTCTTATTCTATGCATTTATAAGCAGCCCAGTATAACAGCCTTACAGAGATGGCATCTTTGGTGCAGGTGTCTATAATCGGCTGCAGAAGGTTGTCAAATTCTGTGATGTCCAACTGAGTGTCAAGCAGCAGTTTTTGGGTCTGCTGTTCCATAGCCAGTGCAATGGCTGCAGTCACTTGTTCCTGCAGAGGGAACAAAGTTCAGAACAAGACATTAATAATATATCAAATGGCTATGGTAGGCCCTGGACATGGCTGCCTCCTGAGTACGGGTGGGACTACAGCTCTGGGCTCCAGGGAACCGTGCTGTCGCCGGTCGTGGAGGTTTTATGCGTGCAAGGGGGCTGTGTAGCCCTGGGTCTGACCCCCAGTGGGGAGAGGGAGACATCCCGAGGCAGGTAGTGCTTTGCCGCAGGTGTTTTTTCTGTCTCTTTAGTGGCATACAAACGATATAGTAAACAGTTGTGAAAGGAGGATGTCCTGTGTGTCTTTTGCTCCATACCTGTCGGAGTGTGTGCAGATGCTGCTCCTGCTGTTGCAGATTCCACAAGCTCTGTTGGATGAGCTCATCGATGGGGGGCCCAGCAGGAAGAGAAATCGGAGGCGGAACAATCATCTGCACCGGTGGAGGAGGGACGTCCATCAGGTCTTTGGCGCTCGGGTTGTACATGTCTGCAAACACAGCAGCAGGAAGACTCATGGAAGATGAAACTTTTAAGAGCAGTGGAGTTTGTGGGCTGAGAGTTTGGGTTTTTTGGTGTGGGGATGGCGGTTTGATGTACCACTGCTGACATCTGACATGATGCAGATTCCAAAAGAGAAAAAGGTATTCCATTTCGTGTCAAATTCAAGGCAGATTGATTAACATATTGATGCAGTCATGTTTATAAAGTAACGGAAGCAGATGAAAGCTCCAGGAACAAACCAGAAGGGTGAGCAAAAATTTAAACACATGCAACCCACAGATCCAACCCCCTGACTAAAGCAGGACGTGCAACTGATAGGTGCCAAAAATGGGCCTACCAGGCCATTTCGAAAAGGATGAGAGAAACGTTTGCAGATAAAGAACAGAAAGTATTATGCGGGTTGGAAGTATCAAAAATAAAATGATAAAACTGAAGGTGATAATAGATGTGAAATGAAATTTAAGCGATATAATATCATTTTATTTTATAAACTTATTGACAATTTATTTTTAAGTAGTGTTTAAGTATTTTATCATTTCCAACAACAAAGTGGCATTCATAGTTTACAGTATGAAATTTGTTACTTCCAGTCGAAAAAAGAGCTTTTTTTCTCACTTCCGGCCAAAACAATTGTTATTAATATGCGTTTATTAAAGACAGAACTTTTATAACAGAGAAGATCCCGGCACGCTCAGGTGCGAGTCTCATCCCGGATTCTTCCCATTCAGATCCAGCAGAATCATTATATGCCAACAAATCTCTGCGCCCATCATTCGCCAGACATAACATAAAGAAAGACACCAGAAATAAGCAGGATATAATATTTTCTTTTCCCCATGATCCAGTGAAGCATCCAGTGTGTGGATAATTTATTACTCCCTTTTTTAATTAAATTTTCATAACCGCCATATAATAAATATAATATTATATTAATAATAAATAAATAATATTAACATTAATATATATATATATATATATATATATATATATATATATATATTAATGTTAATATTATAAAAATGTATTGGTGCAAGCCCTACAGTTTGTGTTGTTCTGAATTATGTTGATAAATGTGTTGAAAATTGAGACCAGGGTGTCTTCTTCATCTTCCCATTCTCTAACAAATTCTCTCTTCTTATTCGTAAATGCGGATCACTATAATACACTTCTGCCAATCAAAACATAGTGTGCTTTTTTTCCCCACATACAAACCGAATTGAAATTGGAGTCCTGGTAATTTTGGGGGAAACATAGGCTAAAATACTGGAACATTAAAAAACTAACAAAAAAATATATAAATGGACCCACTTATTGATTCTGTTGCTGTATTGTGCTATATAAATAAAGTTGCCTTGACTTGCCTTACGAGACCGGTTTGAATAACCAATCACAATAAACAACTTACTAACTAAAGAATATAACCGTCTGTTGGATTATCTTAAAAAAATATTTGATTTAAAATCATTTTTATGTGCTGTCCTCCTGATCTGACTTCTTTTGTCTCGTTTGACCACTAAGTTGGTGGCGATCACATTTGCCTCACTTTCACCCCTATCGTGATGTCATGGGAAAAAAGGTCTATTGCGGAGAGACAAGAAAAACAAAAGGCGTGTGTTTAAACCGAAGACCACTTACCAGAAAGATGATAAACCACATGTAATGGTTCAAATCCTAACCACAACCGTTCCCAGAACTGAGATACGTGAACCAAGCACGACTCCATTTTTGTAATTTTGCAACGGAAATATGCCTTCAGCCGAGATTCAAAACAACAAAAGATCCCAGTTCGTACAATAACATGAAGAATAGACATGAAAAAGCTTTCAAACAGAGATGTGATCATATCCAACAGAAATATGCAAAAGTAAAATGGATTGTCCAGTGGGGATTTTGGATTTCTCTGATAGATCCCATTCTATTTGATAAATACCTTCAGATTTACACTCCTCCCCATCATGGGTAAAGGGATCTGAGTGGAGAGAAGGACACAATTCAGTGGTTCCATAAGATAGACAGAACTCCATGCAACCCTGAATAATCATTGGCAGGCAGACAATCATCTGTCAAGTGGAATTAATGAGTTGCTTTGGAGCTACTTTCTAGTGGCAGTGATAAAACAGAGTTTGAAGAATCGATTCATGGTTCTGAGATACTTAATCTGAGGAATTTGTCTTGGGTGTCTGGTGGTCTGTAGAAGCAAATGGTTGGGCTATGATAATTGTACACTGCACAACAGACAACCTATTACAATGCTGGAATACGGCTCTCAACTAGTTTGTACAAATTTACCTCCAGTTTTGCCTCCTGTCTTTTGGTCAGTGGCACACATCTTTGAAACCTTTCCCTTCACTCTAGCTGCTACTCTTCTGTCACAGATAACTCCTGACACTCTTCTCCACCGCACCTACACTCTCTTCTTCTCTTTTCCACAGTGCCCGTTGCTCTGAACAGTTGACCCAAAGTACTTAAACTCCTGCATCTTGTCCACCTCTGCTCCTTGCGTCCTCACCGTTTCACCTGCCTCCATTACATTGATACACATATTCTCCCTTGCTCTGACTGACCTTCATTCCTCTTCCCTCCAGAACACACCTCCACTTGCTCCCTGCTCTCACTACAGATCATAATGTCATCCACAACATAGGCTACGTTCACACTGCAGGAAAAATAGTGACCCATAAAATTCCCAGACCTGATATTTGGCTTGTATGTGACTATTTCATGGCAGTGAGCACTACATAAACCACATGGAATCAGATCTTTTCCAGTTCCGATTTGGGCCACTCTCATATGTGGTGCTAAATCAGACATAGGTCGTATTTTTTGCAATGCAATCTCAGTCTGAACCATCATATCGGAAATTATTCAACTTTGACGTCATCTTCCATCGACACTCATCGCAAAGCTGCGCTTGCTGAAGTTGCTTGTCACTCAAAGCATCACTATAAACATCACTATTAGTTCAAACTTACTTGAGTGGCTTCCATTTTGCTTCTGTATTGACAGCATGCTGCATATTTGTTATTGTTCTTTTTTTGGCAGTCAAGGGCCGTGAATGTGGCTTATATCAGACTCCAGCATGAGTCTGATATAGGCAACATTCTGAGGGTAATGTGAAAAGCTATACCACCCAAAAAGTGAGCATTAAGACTGGCAGTGTGAACATAGTCAAAGTTCAAAGAGTCTCCTCTCTGGTCTCAGAGCCAATCCTTGACGCAGTCCCATCTCCAGCTTGAACCCATCAGTCACTCCTACTGCACACCTCAACGCTGCATGCTATCATACATATTTAAAACTTGTACCACTCTAACATATTACTGGATCGACCTGACCATTTCAAATAGCTGCACCATAATTTTCATGAGGGCATAAAATTCTTGATGTGTGTAATGCTTTTACATCGCCCTCTCAGTTTACTTAATAAATAAGTAAAATGAGATGCAAATACTGTTTTGTCTATTGCCACGATCTTTCAATCAAATTATACAAAACAATATGATCTTTTACTCCAGTCATAAAATTCTAACAAAACATTCAATTCTTAACAAAGAACAAATATTTGTAACCTAATCCTGCCATTAACAAGGTAACCATAGCACATTTCCAGTCTTATTTTATATTTGTAGCTTCACCTGTTTGTTCAGGAACTCTGAAGTTATGAACAATGTGTTCCTTTTTTATTGTGGTACCATTATGAGGGGACACAGGCCTTATTCTCTTTGTCATTCTTCACAATTGGGAAGAACATAGAACACAGCTATGATGTGCACAGAAAATGTATAGAGCTGCACAAATCTGGTAGTGGATACTACAAGAGTTAAAAATGTCAGTTTCAACAATTAGATCAATAATTAATGGATTTAAAGAAATATAGATATGTTAAATTTCAGAATCAAAGACTTAGTGCTGTAATTGTTGCAAAAGTGGGCTGCACAAAATATTAAATACAGGGTGCCATTAATTATGGCAAATATATTTTAGAGAAAAATATGAATGTTATGTTAAGACTGTCCTGTTTCTTTAAATTCTGTACTTGAATTAAAGGTTAGATTTTTGTTAATAATTTAAATGAATGAGCAAGGGTATAGACAATAAAGACTTTTTTGCATCTCATTTTACTCATTGTTTGAGTTCAATAGAAGCCCTGAATTGGCATTGGCAGTGAACATTATGATTCTGCTCATTCTGCAATGACTGTTTGTTCAGTATCCAACATATAACGCTCAAAATAAATAAAATGTGTTTACAGAGAGAGTATGTTAATTTGATGGATGAAGTGTATGACTTATTGGCCTGCAAGTTATTGTACATTTTATTAGAATATCTTTGATTATCTTAATCTAATGAAGGTCTCCACTGTAGAAGTAAAGACTTGATGATGAATATGAATATGTGAATACAAAGTTATCTACAGATTCCAACATCATAAAAATATCTATGTGTGCATGTTTTTATGGCAGACTGTCCCTTAAACTACATACGCTGCTGTTGCTCCATAGAAAGTTTGCACTTGTAGTAGCTGAAGTATTCTCCGCCGAACAGAAAGGAGAACTTTGGGTTGTCCTTCTGTTTCTCCATTGTCATTTTTTCAAACTCTGGCCCATTCCGGGAAACAAACTGGGCCAGCTTGTCGATGACATTCCTCAGTTCTTGATCTGCAACATAGGAACAAAATGAGAAAAACAGGAAGAGATTAGACATATGGTTTAAACGTCATGAAATAAAACGTGGCTATAGCCTGGGCCTCTCTTGACTTCTTATCGCAAACTAGAGTACAAGTAATGTCCAGCAGCTATAGAGAAAATTTACCTAGGCGTCATGTCAATTCTGATTCTAAGAATGTAGCATGGATATGAAGGAAAATCAGAACCTCTGTATTACTGCAAAGGAAACTTAATTTATTTACTGAGACCCATTGTTCCAAGTTTCACAGTTTTATCACCAAATTAATAAATAAAATGTTAACTATGAATAAATACAAACAAATAAATGGAATTACTTGACTTAAAGGTTCAGTATGAACAATTTAAGATGGGTGGGTGGGATCGATAAACACATGATGTCCAATGTTCGAAGTTACAAAGTTTTCTTGCAGAGGGTAAAGTGGGTTTCAAATATTTTTCCAGGCACCGGCTTCAACCAAGCACTAAATTCACTGTTATCTAATTATAGGTAATTGCCCATTTTTTTAACACGGTTTTAGCACTCTCACCTTAAGTTTGACGAAAGCAATATCAGCGATGAAACTGAGCTTTTCAGTGTGCATCAAGTTTCTCCACTAGTAAGCACACCACTCCCCTTGACTGTGAAATGGGTGTGTTACGATAAATTCTCTCCGGATTTCCAGCTTAACAGAAAACCTCACCACAATCACACATGGGCTGAAAAGGGGATCACATACCTTCATCATCTTTTTCAAAATGATAATTTCTTGGCTTTCAGTCACCTTATACAGAAACGTGGATTCGGGAGACACCAATTTTTGAAGTATCTACAACTCAAATGCCTAATCAGAACAAACTTTAACATAACTCTAAAGAACCCCACAGAATAAATGCCGATATTTCGGTGTTCAATTCACAATTGCAAAAAAAACAATAACCTCTAAACTAGCTAATTCAATATAAATTGATCCATAGAACACATGACATGCAACACAATATGCATAAAATGGGACTAGCAAGCACAGACACTTGTTTACATTGTACAATAGGCGCGACAGAAAAGTATTTCCACGCGTTTTGGCCCTGCCAACCAACTCAATGGTTTTGGAACACAGTGACACAAAAAAACACTGTTCCCATCTTGAGCTGCAAAATCCCTCTATCCCCACAACTCTGCCTGCTAGGACACACATCCGAAATTTAAATAACATACAAATAAAAAAACAGCCTGCTCATTTCTCTAAATGACACCAAGAAAACCATTCTTCTCAACTAAAAATCAAAATATTCAATAAATAGTAACAATTGGAAAAACCTCCTCTCAGATTACATAGACCTCTAACTATAACAGAGTGAAATCATTTTTATTGCCGTCTTTACTTTAAATATGTACTTGTCGGAACATGACCAAAAGCATTAATGTTAATTACAGTTATAGGTTCTGCTAAAAAGGAAAGTTTTAAGTCCTTTTTTAAATGTGTCAGTCATCTGTGGAGCCCTGAGATGGTCAGGGAGTGCATTCCACAGACGAGGGGCAGCAGAACAGAAGGCCCGATCAACCATTGGTGCTGAGCTTAGTCCGGGGAAGGAGGAGGCGGTATGACTAATAACTGACTATTAAAGCAGAATCGTAGTAATATTATAAACCTTTATCGTTTATATAAAGAAAGACCAGGATTTTTAAATAACCAATAAAATAATAAATAGCATATGATGAATAATAACAAACTGGGGCTGGGGGCTCAGTTGGCTGAGTAGAGACGCAAAAGTGGAAGACTCAAGAGAATGAGGAGAGGAAAAAGGTTCCAGGGTACGTCTTGACTGAACGTCTTTATCTGATGTTGAGTACTTGAATCCACATTATCATAGGCTGTTCATAGCATCACTGTTCTGTGATAACCATGTGAAAAACTTAACAGAAAATAAGATCAGTCTCCTTAAAGCTTTGTGACAATTTCTAGTTTATTTATCTGAAGAATTAGAATAATTTTCTCAATCCATAATGAAACACATAATCCGTCAGTTTATCACAAGCATTCCAAATCAATACAACTGGGCAATTACGCTGTGAGAAGTAACCAGCAAATACAGCTGTGAAAATATTGTGGAGTGGAAGTGTAAGGTAGCATAAAATGGAATTCTTTAACTAAAGAACTAGTAAACATTTATTTCCTTAAACCTTCGGTTCCAGTCAGACCTGATGCTAACTGCAGTTAACTAGCTTAGCTAGCAGGAGGCTATGCTAAATTCGTGAAAACCACAATGGGTGGCAGCACCGTTCACCTTCGGGGGGGTTGGGGAGATCCATGTTTCACTTCGTGTACAGCGAGCACACCCAATCCTAAAATTCTCCAAAACTCGTCTTCGTTTTTCTCCAATAAGTCAAACCGACTGACAGAAGAAAAAACCAACAAATACCGCCGTTGTAATGTCCACCGGAAGTACTATTCAGTTCTAACGGAAAAGCGCCCTGCTACATATTCGCCCACACTTTGAACAGCGCCCTCTTGTTCAGATGAAGTGTGACTGAAACTACAGTCACACTTCACGTGATGGCGGAGTCTATAAATTTGGTGTTATGAACAAAACATTTGGCTCAAATTCTCAAAACGCTGACCTTTAGATCAAATGTTGACCTCTAAGATTACACCGAAGCTGATATATCATTACTGTCTGTAGCAGTGATTGTCTATGTTTTTCCACAAATGAGAGTTGGCACTCAAACACACTGACCACTATTTAGTGAACTTCTTTTTTCTTATTATTCTTACTATTTTTTGTATTCTATGTTGATTTGTTTATTTCAGACACTAAGGGGAACTTTATCTGCAAAACTTTTCGAATTCAATCAGGAGGATTGCTTGGACAACTCAAAAGTTGGGGCCGCTTTGGGGACAACAACACAGGCCTAGTTTAGCAGGGATTTCACAAGGATAGTAAAGCATATTTATTATAATAAGATAGTTATCCATAATCAAAATTTTTATTTATGGTAAATAGAGATTTCCATCAAGATAAGAATGTTTATTTATGATAGTGTTTTAACAGGATAATAACGATTGTTTATGGTATTTGGATAATTTAACCAGGATAGAAGATGGAAAGGTAAACAGTCATATGAAAAAATGAAGAGTGATCGGGAATGGTGTGTTCCATACGCAATAATAAAATTGATAGTATCCAGAGGGGCTCTGTAGTAAGATGAAACAGACACTAAAATATCAAGATATGGCTTTGGGGAATAGGGTACGTTTATTTTGAATGGCTATTCCGGAAATGAATCCTCCTAGCGGAAGTAAGGGGGGGCAGTGTTTCGATGAAAACGTTGAGCTACGTGGTGGAGTAGACACGACCAGATTGTGCTGTAAGTATGTTTCTTTGACTCTCCTTCCAACAAGAGTGGATATATATATATATATTTATATATATATATATATATATATTAGGTTTTATTGCTGTATGTTATATGTTTAAATTGTTTTATGTCGTTGTATTGGGATATAACACCGGAAGTAGCTGCCTTTCATAACGAAGCTGTTGTGACGCGGAACGTGGTTGAAACGTGTAGATGTAGAAGCACTGTCAAGCAATTTAAAAAATCAGCAAATTAAGCATTACGCGGTTGTAATTTATTGAAAAGAGTTGTATATATCGATATTTACCATTAAATAATTTTAGATTCTAGAATTCAAATGTGTATTTTCATATTAGTTATTAAATGAATAAAAAATTAATCAATGTTTAGGTCATTCACCAAACGGAATTAACTTCCATTTCACTATTCATTCGCCTTTCTTGCCGTTTAAACAAGAGGACACACAAAATAATTAATAACTATGGCATTATTTTTCTTTCTGGTTCTGTGTACAGACAAACATTATTTGTTCCGTTAATTTTTCTGCAATCAGTAATAGAAGTTAACATGCAACATTCATATTTATGTATCTGTTTTATGTGGTTTTTAAAACATGTTATATTTTATATATGTGTGTATATATATTTGTATTTATGTATATGCATACTATTTACAATTTACGAAGAAGTATATAAATTAAATACTGTGCATGTATATATAGGCCAATCCCACCAAAACCGTCAAACAGTTTACATATATGTGCAATACACGTATTCAACACACTATATATATTCCAAGTTCCACATATTTTTTACCTCCCCTATAGTGTAGTGAGTTGTATTTATATCTTCACTGGTTATTTTTGCATGATACACTGATATGATTTCCCACTATCATTTCTTTTTTTTGTGACCATGTTACTGTAACACCGTACATTTCCCCGCTGTGGGACTAATAAAGTTATATCTTATTTCTTATATATACACATACACACACACACACACACACACACACACAATTATAAGAAGATATCTACACGTTTTATACAATATTTGCTGATATGTATTCTGTCAATCAATCTGTACTGTTTATCCCCAACATATAAATGATATCACTCTGTCAGTAATCAGTTATATCTCCCAATCACCTTCACTCATACCATGATAGGTAATTCTGCTTTTCAATAATTAAATTTTTGAAAAATGTTATATTATTAATTGCCTATCTAAATATGATTGTAAGGTGACTCAAAAGCTAGGACATCTTCTCAGTTGGACTATTGGACCTATCAAATACTCAAGACTGTCTTAATAGTGTCGTAACATAAATAGTAATATGCATAGCTTCCCAACTGGTATCTTCGGAAAACGTAGTTAACACTTGATAACAATTTGGATTGTCTGCAAGTCCTGGGTGGTTAAGGCTATCATTTCCAAATAATCTGGTTAAGAGGAGATCCCTGTTTAAAACATTTAAAAGAGACACTGGTTTCCAACACGGGGAGGTCACAGAACATCATCAGTAACCTCCATCCAACCTGTGTCTATGTGCAGCAGTATGGCCAGTGTCCAGCAGGTGACAGCAGTGGGACAGGTGCTCGTTGACCCAGGTGTGAACCTGACACAGCGCTTCAGAGCCTTATTCACCCTGAGGAACCTCGGAGGTAAATGTGACCCCAATCGTAAATCTCCAGCACAAAATTCAAATGCCAAATCTGTTATAACTTATTTTATATCGTGGCCGTCTCCCAATCGGAAGGTTGGAAGGTAGCCAGTGTGAACCCCAGCAAGTCTACGTCTCAGTGTCCTTGAGCAAGACCCTGAAACCAATATGTGTTTTCCGTGCGCTTCAAAGGAGCTGCTCCCTCAGGGATGGGTTCAATGTAGAGAGCTTGAATTTCACTCGGGATATATTAAGTATCTATTTTCTTTTTCTCCTTTTTCCTTTAACATTATAACCACTGACTGGTGCACTGAAGTACATTGATTATCAGATTACCATGGCAAGACTAAAACTTGTCGGTGGTTATAATATTATGGCTGATGAGTTTTAGGTCAGTGGTATACTCAAACCGGAAGTCCATGTGATGTGTGTGTGTAGGTGCTGCCGCCATAGAGTGGATCAGTAAGGCCTTCAATGATGAGTCGGCTCTCCTGAAGCATGAGCTGGCCTACTGCCTGGGACAGATGCAGGACAGAAGCGCCATCCCTGCACTGACCGCCGTCCTCAGGGACACCCAGCAGGAGCCCATGGTCCGGCACGAAGCAGGTAGTATTCTCCACCTCCAAATAAGAAGAGACGACAGGTCTGCTTCTCGCTTATTGTTCGTATCCAGAAATTGAGATGTCAGTGTTATTTAGTCCTCCATCAGTCATATATGTTGAGATTTCCATGGTCAGATGAGATTCCGGTGGTTCTGAGGATTGGTCATCTTTTCGGCAGTATACACCTAGACCAGTATCCAATATGGATGATTACAATATTAGATTTTGATAGAACGAATATTGTCAGAAAAAAACACCAGGGTTTCACAGTATTCACCATTATCTGGTGAAAACCCATTCCATTAGCATAATTATATATAATGAGCCACGAAATACACATCTGAATGTCAAAACTTGCCAAAAATCATTTAATGGTCGCACACTGGAGACTTGATATGTTCGTTTCGGTAACCCACTGCAATTTCCAGGCTTGCCGTGCTGCCCACAGTTTGACAACACAGACACCCACACACACGTAACGCTACACGGGAGAAAGATTACCTCAAGCCCCACACATAAATATATCTCCCAAAATACCGTAGTTTATAGAATTTGAACAATTATGATAGTGTTTTTTGTAATTGCGGTTAATCACAAAAAAGTGATTAATCATGACATCCCCAGTACCCAATATGTTTTTGGCTTAGTAGAGGATAAGAGGACATGTCAGATCCTGATTACTTTGGATGTTGGTTTCATGATGGGCCTTTCTCAATCAGCTCCTGTCCTGTAAATAGTTTGTAATTTATAATGTTCTGTTACATTCTTGATGAAAATGTCAAAGGTGATCCTGAGAGCTTTTGCCTGTGTTTCTCAATCTGGTTGTCTGTAGGTGAGGCCCTCGGAGCCATTGGGGATCCTGTGGTTCTGGAGCTGCTCAAAGAATACAGTCAGGATTCTGTTATAGAGGTATGAGCTTTACACAGCCTGGAAGCTCAGGAGGTCCAGCAATAACAGGGTTATCCTACCTGATTGCTTCCTGTATGAGTGGTGTCTAATGGTAGAAAACTGGATCAGAGCAGCCAGCACTTTGTGGAAGTGTTTTGGATGTAGAAAAGACAATGAAAGTAAAGGCAAGTACAGTGCTTGCAATGATTTGCCACATATGCAGAAGTGTTGATATATAATTTCACCTAAAACATCAACACAAAGTGCAGATGAATAAATTGGTGTGTCTCAGAGCCTTTTATGTCATAAAACAGGTCAGCTCATTTAATTCAGGTTTTTATAGATGAATTGATCCACTTATTACTGGTGTCTGTCTATTTTGATCTGCTCCATATATGTGATACAGGCACAGGTTGGTTGGATGGATGGTTGGTTCTCATCAAGTTCTTTCCATCTCGATTGGTAATCAGAATTGCAACAGCAACCAAAATCAACAACTGTGCTGATATATAATGGTCGTTGAGGCAAGGGGAAGCAAATCCTCTCTTTAGTGTTTTCCCTTACTAAACGTTACATGATATTGGTTTGTCTCATTCATTAAATAGTTTATCCGTTATTTCAGTTGGTAAACAAGTATAATACTTTGACCAAGATGTTCATTTTCACAGCCTCAATGTGTGACTCAAAGCTCAAGAGATCAAATCCCATCTCTTTATAGACTCTTGTATATAAATAGATTTTAATGATTAAAATGCAAGGTATATACATTTGTTATATCTTGTGATCACAATTCAGCTGGATGATACGGTTTATGATCTGGCTAGGCCTGTAGTTGTAACTTAGTATTTGGATCTTCAAAATATTCATCTTATTACCAGAGACAAACTAAAAACATCCAAGAAGGACAATAATTTCAATAACAAATGCTCTAGGCTTGACAAATAAATTAAAATGTAATCTATAAACAAAGAGATTTTGTGTTCTTACATCTGTAATATTATTCTGATTGATCCCCTGACTTACACCGCAAACAAAAATAATGAGTTTATTTGACAGGCTGCTTGTCTGGGTCATCTTCCCAGGCCAAATTAATTTGAATTATCCTTTTTATTCTTGCACATGGGCTATTATATAAATCTTGATTTTTTTTTGGTAGAACATTGATTAAATCTAATCTTCTGTAGTACTCTGTACAACAACAAAAAAATCCTTTTTTACATTTTTCACACATTTAATTGGGATAGGGGATCTATTGGTAGAAGGATGGTGGGGACGAGCTGCCATGCAGTAAAAAAAAAAGGGGATGACCAAAGAGAAGGTTTTCGGATGTGGTGTGAGAAGATATGCAGTTAGTTGGTGTGTGGGAGAAGAAGATGCAGGGGAAGGCTGAAACAGATGAGCCACTGCTGACCCCTAAAGGGAACAGCCCAAAGAAGAACAAGAAGTCACCCCAAAATTCTCCATTAGTGACACATGAGGGAAATAAGAGGCATGATTTAATCAGTGAAATCCGTAAAAACAAAATTTGGAGCAAGGTTTTTGTTACAACTGGCGTAGCACATGCAGAAGCACCAGTGGTAGTTTTTTATCACCCGTGAACTCCTTCAGGTCATTTCATCTCTATCTTTTCTCTTTCTACCACATCATTTCTCCAGTGTTTCATGAAGGGTAGTCCTCTCTCTCATTCCTGTAGCTCCTGCAACAGATATCTGCTTCCGGGAGTTAATACTTTAGCGCCTGAATACATCTATCTTGGTTGCATATAGACAAGGCGATGGATTTCTTACTTCCATAACGAAGTGCAACATGATGTTATTGATGTTTGATGTGCTGATACAAACCAAGGAAACTACAATTTTCATTTAGCCAGAATTGCCCAGCCCTTGTGGTCAGTTGGTACTATATTAATGTGTGGACTTATCTATGGTCTATTCTTGCCTGCAGGTTGCAGAGACGTGTCAGTTGGCGGTCCGTCGGTTGGAGTGGCTGCAGAGCAGTGGAGACAAACAGTTGGATGATGCGGACGCGGACCAGAACCCTTACTATTCTGTAGACCCCGCCCCTCCAGCAGCAAGGAGGAGTGTATCCGAGTTGCGTACCATGCTGCTAGATGAGAGTCTGCCTCTCTTTGAACGTTACCGCGCCATGTTTGCCCTGCGTAACATTGGTAACGAGGAGGCTGTGCTGGCACTGGGAGAAGGTAGGACACATCTCTGTAGCTCTTAAGTTAACATGAAAGCCCGCACCTTTGACCTCAGTCTTAGAGGCCGGCAGCCGACTGTGAAAAACAATATTTCTTTAGGTTATCATGGTTACCTTGTAAGGGCAGAGTTCTTGTATTGGACCTGTGGCCGTATGGATTTTATTCTCACCGTGATGGGCAAATAGTAGCAGTCTGTCACTAGCTAACAACCAGAAGGGGAGAACATTCCACATATTACTTGAGCTAGTTTGGCTGAATTCATTGCATTTCTAATACGCTAGTTTCAGTGGTGTGTAAACATCGAAAATGTGCACCCTGTGTCAAACAGACCTCCAGAACTCATTCCCAGGTCTGGGTTGCCTTTAATCAGGTTTTATTTGATGACTGTTAGTCGTTGAACATTTGGGCTCAGAAGAACCCTGAGGATACCGCTGCCTGTATCTACGAGGACGCCGATATTCAAAGTGGACTAAAGAGAAATCTTTCTCGTTAGACATTTGAGCCTGCCCCGCTCTGGACAGTCCACTGACCAGTTATTCTTGGCGTTTGTCTCCAGGCTTGCAGTGCTCCAGCGCTCTTTTCCGCCATGAGATCGGCTACGTCCTTGGTCAGATGCAGCACCCGGCAGCGGTACCAGCCTTACAAGCTTCCCTGGAACGTCCCAGCGAGAACCCCATGGTCCGACACGAGGCGGCAGAGGCTCTCGGCGCCATTGGCAAGGAGGACTGTCTGGCTGTGCTGCAACGTTACCGTGGAGACGAGGAGCGTGTGGTGAAGGAGAGCTGTGAAGTGGCTCTGGATATGCACGAGTATGAAAACAGCGAACAGTTCCAGTACGCAGACGGACTGGTCCGGTTACAGGGTTAAAGGTCAATATCTCCACCAGCTGCTCAGAACCTAAGACCTGAAGGCTGCGACAGCTGTTTACCTCTGTCTGAGTGGGTGCTCCTGTAAGGGCAGAGTTGAATGAATGTGCACTGATGTGAACATGTGGACCCCGAATGTGCACTGATGTGGACAGACCACAACCATTTTCTCATAAACAGGTGCACATTTCTTGCCTTTGTTGTGCCTATATCTTGACATGACCACGGTGTTTCCAGGGCCTGAAAAAACGAACTGCTGAATACATGTTCCAGATTGTAATCTGTTAAGAACGCAACCGTGTAAACGGGCAAAATGCGTCTCTTGCAAACATATTATCCCACAGTAAATTATCAGTAAACAACAGCATAAAGTAATGTAAAATAAAATCACTAAAGAAACATTGCTGTCGGGGACAACATTATGGGCCTAGTTCCACATTTTGGTGGTGTGGGCTGTAGGTAATGGACATCAAACAACATCGTATCATCGTATCGTATCATT
Organism: Lophius americanus; assembly: GCA_037951165.1. Taxonomy (NCBI): domain Eukaryota; kingdom Metazoa; phylum Chordata; class Actinopteri; order Lophiiformes; family Lophiidae; genus Lophius; species Lophius americanus. The sequence continues at coordinate 581,935 of JBBDHG010000039.1, read as the reverse complement.
TTGGATCTGCTGCTGAGATGAGAGGAGGCCATCCACAAATCCTGCCCACTCTGTGTTGCTTAAAAAAAGTTACACACACACCCCCGTTTTTAGCTAAAATGGTGTTGTGTAAAAAGAGCCTCTGTTTCCTGAGACTTTGGAGGCAGAGATTTTATTGCCTCCACAGAGAAGTTCTATGAGAAACATTGAACCTACTCAAATGGACAGACTGGGATTGTGTAGAAGTCCTTCAAACTACAGGGGAAAAGGGCTTAATCATTAGTTTTCTGTCCTTATTTTATCTTACTGATTCTTCTTCATTTATCGGGATCAAGTGTTTGTGAACAAAAAGTCTGAACAAGAGATGAGTAGAATTTAAATAATAAAATATTTTTGCCTATTACTCCTCCTTTCCATGATTGTCTCATTGGCTCACAGACACAGTCATGATTGGAGATTGTAAGATAGTAAAGTTTCTACTCAAAGACTGTAACAACATCGATTGACCCTCGGGTTCTTCTCCACCCTGGAGTAGCTTGGCCACAGGTCAACCTGTACGAATGGAGAAGACATCCAATTGTAAGCTGGTCAGTGTGATTTAGAGTTCTAGGGGAAACAACCTTCACTTAAATTCATGGACTATTTTAATATTGTCTGGTTCTACATCTCAGCTGAGGTACTCATCCAGGCTCCGCTGCAGTCCAGTTGGAACCCATTTTTCAGCTTGAGTCATGTAGAGCGAGGCTTTCCTGTATGGAATAAAGATGATGCTGTACAAGTATGTGGTCTGGATTTCAGCATCGTGTACCGTGGATTTATGAGCAGTCCATCGTTCTGCAGACAGCTGCGTAGAATTTTGTTTATACCGATAGTTTTGTACGTACTGAGAGAGAAACAGTGGCGACCCATCAGGGGAGCCTGAGTAACGGTGCGTTGGAGAGTGTTGCTGGGAGAGTATAGAGTTTCAAAAAAAATGATAGTTTGTCACAGTAAAAACCCAAAACAACTAAAGGAGCCCTACCTATATGTACACTTGTCACACTTAGTAAATAATAAATGCAATTATTTGAAATAATCGTGTTATTAAATTATTAAATCGTGTTAAACATCTTGTAAGTACGAGATAATAAATATAACCACTGACAGGTAACCATGGTAACGAGATGATATTTCCCAACCACTGACAGGTAACCAAATTATATATCCCACCCACTTATAGGTTACCATGGTAAAGAGATAAATACTCTCATTTAAAATTATTTTATTTGTGTATTTTATTTCTTTGGGTCATGTATTGATTTAATATCTTAGACACCCAATATTTACCATAAATGACAAAACTGTTTTTTTTTTACTGTTATTCCTATAGTTTTTCATGAGGAAATGTTTTTCATGGAAAATAGTTTTAATTAGATTATCTCAACCTTTTTGTAAAGCAAGTTTTTAGAAACCTGTTTGACCCTCATTAGATTTTCTTTGATTTAAAGCAGTAACATAATTCTGTTTAGCATTCCCTCACTTATTAAATAAGACTCTCAACAGCCATGGTTAATGCCTCCTCCTCACTGGCCCTTTTACCTGTAGTGGCCCCCAGAGCCTCATCTTTGGCCACTTACTATTTAGCACATATTGTACATGCTGCCACTGGGTCATATTATGAAGAGGTTCAGGTAAGTGGTACAGATGTTTAAATAAATACTGAGGGGGGACTGAGACTCACACCTGAGCATGCCGGGATCTTCTCTGTTACAACATCTGTCTGTAAAAGACGCATACATTTAAGTGAGACACCTGACACTCATTGAGTCTCCCTGTTCCTACAATTCAGCAGTTAAAATAATTATTCTCTCATTAGGGTCGTTAGTTCCTTGTAGGGTCTGGCATCATCCAACTTAAGGGAAAGGGATCTCAGGACGAGTCTAATTATGAGCGATTTGATGACCCATATGAATAGGTACCAAAAAAGCTGGGACCCCTTGCTTCGAATAGGGATGCTGGGGCAGGGAACTCATAGGCAAGCATCTGATAGTAGAGCCTTTTTCCCTAGGGCTCGGCTGGGCTCAGCCTGAACAAGCTTCATAGGGCCATCGCCCTGTTGACTCAACAACTGCAGGGATTGGGTCGGGTGCAAAGCATTGTGAGTAGCAAGTGACAGATGGCACCTTGACACTATATCACTATACTGACAGTATGTCACTACTTTGATCTTCTGGTCACTTTGATGACAGCAAGTCACTGATTTGATCTTATGGTCGCTATGATGACAGCAGGTGACTACTTTGATGTTCGGATCATTATAATGACAGTATGCACTACTTTGATCGTCTGGTCACTATGATGACAGCAGGTCACTACTTTTATGTTCTGATCACTATGATGACAGCAAGTCACTGATTTGATGTTCTGGTCGCTTTGATGACAGCAGGTCACTACTTTGATGTTCGGATCACTATGATGACAGCAAGTCACTGATTTGATGTTCTGGTTACTATGATGGCAGCAGGCCACTACTTTGATGTCCGGATCACTGTAATGACTTTATGTCACCACTTTGATGTTCTGGTCGCTATGATGACAGCAGGGTACTACTTTGATGTTAGGTTCACTATGATGACAGCAAGTCGATGATTTGATGTTATGGTCATTATAATGACAGAGGATCGGTACTGGGATGTACTGGTCTCTATAATGACAGTATGTCACTGATTTTGAAGTTCTGGTCACTATGCCGACAGTATGTCACTACTTTGATGTTCTGATCACTATGATGACAGCAGGTCACTGGTTTGTGTTCTGATCAGTATATTGACAGCAGAGAGTGAGAGAGATTGGGGGGGGCGTTGAAAGGGAAGTTTGCACTGGGCCCCACACAAGCTAAAATCGCCCCGGCTGAGGAGGACATCGTAGGACGCCTAAATTCCATGACATGAATGGATGTCCTTTGCACGGGACTGTGCATTACCTCTTTACAATTAGGTAAATAGAAGAGACATGAAATTTTAGTAAGATGGTATCTACTGAGTGATTCCTGTGAGACAACAGAACAAAGTATAGTCAAGATCAACATGTTTTTAAATAAACAAAACTCATTCATTTCAATTTGTCAATGACACTATGTGCCTCCTGTATGTCTGTCTGTCTTTCAGTGAGTCTGACTGGATTTCCGTCTGTTTGCCCTTTGACTGCCTAGCTGCAGTAGGCAGTCAGTAGCGGGTGTTGTTGATTATCAATCAATCAATCTTTATTCATATAGCGCCAATTCACAACAACAGTTGTCTCCAGGTGCTTTCCAGAAAGAGCAGGTCTAGACCAGACTCTTTATATAATTATCTACAGTACCCAACAAATTCCTCCTTGAGCAAGCACTTGGCGACAATGGCGAGTAAAACTGCCCTTTAACGGACAGAAACCTCGAGCAGATCCAAGTCTCAGGGTGGACGGCCTACTGCCATGACCGGTCGGGTTTGAAAAAAGAGAGAGTGAGAGCGAGCAAGAGAGAGACACGGGTGAGGAGAGATACAGACGGGGGAAAAGCAGCAAAGGTATCAGATATAATCCACTTTCTCCAACCGCTCCTTGGTCGGGCCGCGGCAGCAGCAGGGATCTCAGGTTGATAATAACATTAATATTAATGTAACATATAGTGATAGCTTATGGGGGAATACTATACAATAATAATAATAATGATAACAACAATAATCATCATCATGAGCATCTTGTTATCAGTGGACATCGAGCAGGTCCACAGCAGCAGATGCAATCACCAACAATGTGACCTTACAGGGTGAGAAAACACAAAAGACTCTAGGGAAGAAGTGAAGTTAGTAACTTGCATTTAATCCATTAAAATGCATTAATCCATTTAACATGCATTAAACCATTTAACATGTATTAATCCAGTGACATGCATTAAAGTGAGGGGATGTATAAAGAGGGACAGTGAGAGAGGAAGAGAGAAAAGCTCAGTGCATCATGGGAGATCCCCTAGCAGTCTAAACCTATAGCAGCATATCTAAGAGCTAGCTTATGCCAGCCTTAATTATAAACTTTATCATAAAGGAAAGTTTTAAGCCTAGGGTCTTTGCCCCCCGAACCAAGATTTGAAGATGGTTCCACAGGAGAGGAGCCTGATAGCTGAAAGCTCTGGCTCCCATTCTACTTCTGGAGACTCTAGGGACTACAAGTAACCATGCATGCTGGGAGCGCATAATTCTGATTGGACAATATGGAACTATGAGTTCCTTCAGATACGTTGGTGCCTGACCGTTAAGGGCTTTGTAAGTGAGCAGAAGGATTTTGAATTTGATTCTAGATTTTACCGGGAGCCAATGAAAGGAAGCTAATACAGGAGAGACATGTTCTCTTAACTTTGTTATGGTCAGCTCACGTGCAGCAGTGTTCTGGATCAGCGGGAGGGGCTTCACAGACTCATTGGGACTACCTGCTAGTAGGGCATTACAGTAATCCAGCCTGGAAGTAACAAATGCATGAACTAACCTTTCTGCATCTTTTTGCGACAGAGTGTGCCGTATTTTAGAAATATTACGCAAATGAAAAAAGGCAGTCCTGGAAATCTGTTTTATGTGGGAATCAAAGGTCATATCCTGATCAAAGATAACTCCCAGGTTCCTCACAGTGGTGCTGGAGGCCAAGGTCAAACCATCCAGAGTAGTATGGAAGCAAACAGTTTTTGACTGTGGTTCAGTGAACATGTGAGTGATTTATTTGTTTCTGTTTCAGTTAAGTAAATATGCAATATAAGAAGAAGCCTTAAAGGACTGCTTATTGGTTTGCTTTGTTCGAGCGCACTTCAGGAAAAAAAACATGATTAAAACCAGTCGCAACTGATGTACAGGACTTATTATCTACACAGATGATCAACCACCTCTATTGAAACCATCTTTCCACATGAAGGAGCAGCAGCTGCAATCTGAGGTTCCTCCAGATTTCTGAACCCAGCCCCACAACCACATTTCTGCTGGTTGTGTTTACATATGATTACATGGTATATCTTGTTGAAATTACAACAAAATTTAAAACAGTTAAAATTGAGAAAGAAGACAAGACAACAGTATCAATATGAAGCCATCATGAAATGTCTCTGACCCACTGGTGGATTAGGTCATCCTGTCATATTCTCCTGAATCTACTGAAGTAAAGGTCTTTAAAGTAAAGTTTTTGCAGCACTTTCAGACATTTGCTTAAATTTTAGTACTGTTTATTGGAAGTCTAACTTGTGTCTTCACTTCCCTGCAATTTTCCTTCAGCGTAGGTTTCTGTGGAACGCTCCTGTAATCAGCCGTGTTTTTCAGGCTCCACTCTGAGCGGGTCGTCGTGTGTTATAGGTTGACAGAGCAGAAGCTAAGCTGTAATTTCTGCCCCTTAAACAGTGTTTAGGGGCAGAATGACCCGTGTCTGACGTTAGGCTGCAGACTCCTGTTTGCATCTGCAGTCTTTTACAACCCATTAAGGGTAATTTAGTCTTCATGTGAGTGATTGGACCTGCTCACAGCTTTGTTGTTTATGATGCTTAAATACTTAAATACACCACAGTCACACCCCGCATGTAAACTGATCCTCAACCTGTCTGCCACCTTGACGGTGGGATGCCACAGGCATCACCATGCCTGTGGCATCCCACCATTCTGTCATTATGGGACTGTAAAAAAGACTTAGGAGGTATGTGATGCCACTTAGTAAAAACAACCAGAGACATGGACAGAGCTGCAGAAACAGGACTGGAAGATCTTCTTTTGCACGTCCGCCAGGTCACAGGTGATACAGAGCAACATGTGAGTCGCCAACAGCAACGATCAGCAACATGGTGCTCATCAGCCTCCGAGGACGATGTACATGTTCTCTTTGTAATAAATATTTGATTTGGTAAAAAGAGAAAAGCTCCTCATGTATGAAGTAATGATCTCGTCCAGTTTAATCTTGTTCTCTCTGATATAAGATGACCGTAGAAAGTAACAACAACAATCATTGCAAGATTTAATTTGTACATTTTTGATACATCTATTATTCACATATCCTTCCTGTGTGAACCACAGCGCACCTCCAACAAGAGAGATGGTGTTAACTGGTGTGATGATGTGCCACACCGTTGCTGGCAACTGGGGGGAAAGGAGAACATTAATAATAATAATAATAATAATAATAATAATAATAATAATAATACATTTAATTTATAACGCACTTTACATTTGGATCAAATCTCAAAGTGCAACAAGGTAAAAGATAAAGGCATCAATAAAAAATTTAATAATAACTATATAAGAACATGACCAAAAAGCAGCAACGTTAATTAAAAGTTATGGGTTCTGCTAAAAAGGAAAGTCTTAATTCCTATTTTTTAAATGGGTCAATCATCTGTGGAACCCTCAGATGGCCAGGGAGTGCATTCCACAGACAAGGGGCAACAACAGAATGTGACAATAAGAAAATCCGCTGGATTTTTAAAGAAAAGCATTTTAGTGATTTGAATTTGTGCTCTGTGCGTGATCAAATTGAAGCATCTCTAAGAAAGAAGTCCTTCTCTTTCTACTTATTATGTCCAGTTGCAGGGTATCTCCAGGTTTCAGCAAGTCAAATTTAAGATTTCTTAAGATCTTTTTAAGAACATTATGAATGGAATTTAAGACCCATTTCACATCTATATAAGAACACTATAAACGCAATTTAAGACCTATTTCACGTCCATACTGGCAAGAAAGTATTAAGAATAGGAAAGAAATTCAGATCCCCACATTACCTGCAAAGTATATCAATTTATTCAGTGAAACACAATCATTCGAGCAGTTTTTCTAGTGTTTCCAAGTTTATTAATGTCGTCATTGCTGTTTATGACTGATGGTTTGCGACGGTAGGTAAAGCACCTCCACTTTTTGCGTTGGTGTAGCTCCAAGCGCTGTCCCGAGGTTGATCGGTGCTGATGCTCTAGGTCAAGACATGGCAAATAACGCAATGATTGCAGGCATTTGTTGCTGGTTGTTTAAAACAGCTTTATGCTTTTCTGACTTGGCATGTGACTCCAGAGAAGCTATGCCCAATGTTTCAATTTTCAGATTTTTCTTGAAGAAGAAAAATCTGAAAATTGGGCTTCAAGGCTTCAAAAAGGTTTCCAGACACCGGCTTCAACCACGCACCGAATTGACTGTTATCTGACCATATTTATTATTGCATTTGCATTTATCCGGTTTAATTACATTGGCTTACAGTTAGAGGAAAGAAATGTCAGCAACATAAGCTTTTCACTTTCCGCAAAGTTTCTCCACACGACACCAGCACACCAAACCCCTTGACTGCTAGTTGATGGGGGCACGGAGACAAATTCTATCCGGGCAGCCGGATGCCTTTTGGTTCCGTCTAAAACAGATCTAAGCGCTGTAACAAACTGTAACAAATTTAAGATTTTTTAAGGCCTTAAATTCAGGTTATTGGATTTTAGACGTTTTAAGATCCCGCGGCTACCCTGAGTTGTTACAAAAGTTAAAAAAAAAAAAAAAAATCAGTAAATAGTTTTTTTCCAAAATAGATTTACACTTAAAGTGTACCCATGTACTTTTCGCTCATCAGTTGTAGAAAATATGACTCGCTTATTGTTAAATTGTTCTTTCTCTAGCTCGTTTTGGTTCGACAGCCATAACTTGTAATCTCTAAAGATCGAAGGTATTGTTTTACAGCTTCACCAATTATTTCAAAACTCTCAATAAGATAATACATATGAACAAAATTACTGAAATATATATACAAATCAATTTCGAAACCCTTGCTATTCGAATTTCGAATTTGCCATGCCTTGCACTGTTCGATACAGCGGGTTTTCAGCGCGCCGTTGTGGATTTTTTATGGCGGAACGATTGATCAGAATGATCCAGTGGGACTTTTTATTGTGTGGGACAACGCTTGGTTTTCCGGTTAGGTATTAGCTGTTTCTGTCACCAGCTGATTGACGGTCAGAGGGAGGCAAGTCCGAGTGATTTCTTTATGGCTAACATGTTTCTATCGAGTCTCTGCACTCCTTATCGGCTGCTATCGAGGTAAGACCCAAATATTGGCGTGTTATTCAGACCCCTCATCCGGAAGAATTACGGAAACCGTTGGTGTAGATAATCACTCATTTGAGTAAAACAGATTGAGGTTAGAATGAGGGTCTAAGAAAGAGGTCAAAATTATAAATAGAGTATTAGGTAAAAAGAATATGTTTGGAACCAACTGAAACTACTATTGCTTTTTTATTTCGGGGTTTAACAGTTAATTTCCTTTTTGTTGTTGTACCTCATTCTAGCTTTAATCCATTGTTCTCTTTCATGCTTAACGAGCTACAGCTCCCTATTTGAGTTATAACAAGTTATGTTACAGATTATATTAGAAGAATTTAAGTGTATCTCTTTAAGAAGAAGTCATTTATTGATCACATACAGCCATACACAGTACAATATAGTGAAATTATTTCACTTCATTTGACCCATCCCTGAGGGAGCAGTGGACCAACCCTTTTTAGCGCCCGCGGAGCTAGGGTTTCAGGGTCTTGCTCAAGGACATTTATTAAGGCACCAAAACAGCTCTGTTATGCATTATGCTCTTTCTATCAGAGCCAGCCTTTTTTTTTTTTGCAGTTTATGCTACCGTAGATCTTCTGGGGGATCGGACAACACAGGCTTGCATTGTTCACCACACACATCACTGATCTTTGGGTGCCCATTACCTTCTCGCTGTTCCAAAGTTTAAATCCTGTTTGAGACTCATCTATTTCTGGAGAAAATGTTCACCAATTGCCGAATATTTCCACCCACAGACACATGCTGTTATGATCAGATTATCAATGTAATTATCCTCAATTGTCTTTGGTTATATTGGCACGACTTACCGTCCAAGCCCGGGCCGAACCCAACAGGCCTTCTGTTTTTTGGTCTGACCTGACTCAAGCCCATCACAGTGAACAGTAGCTGAAAGCACTGAGTTTTTACACTGTCACCAGTTCACTAAGATATCTTGAAAGCATCATGTTATATTGGCTTTTGTCTTCAAGTCTGACTTTGGCTATCGCTGGCATGACTTAACCCAACTAGAACCAAGTAATTCCCAAACATTTGTCCAAATTTGGCGAAGCCGTGGGGTCAACACGATATATAGGACATCGGGCGAAGATTCCTAGACACACACTGAGACTATATGAATTGAGATACTGTAGAATTCTTAGCATAATAACGTTATAAAACGCGGTTAATTAATGATTAATCCTGACATCTCTACTTGGAGGTTAAATACCTGATTCCCCACCTATCAGGTAGAATTGAAGAAACCTCTTGGATGGGAGAGGAAGAATCTTCAAGTCTTAACAGAAGTTCAGATTCAACATTTACGGAAAACTATTACCTGGATTGTTGACAATCTACACAAACTTCTTCATAAAAAAGCTTATTTCGGTGTATATTTAACTGAAAATATGAATTAATATGTTTACGTTAGCTTAGAATGAGTCTGCCATGTTGCACTGTCATGATACGGAACACTGGCTCTACAGAGGACTTTTCACATTTTCATCACACTTATTATTTGGTTCAAGAAAGGAAAGAGTGTGAAACCTCACTGCAAAAGAAGGAAAGCATGAAGACCCAACTCGCAAGATGTAAACTTTTGAGTTCCACTCAGTCTGTGGGGAGGACAAAGCCGCACAGTGATGTAGTTTCCCCTCGCGGGACTTCTCCCGGCAGATGCATGTTGTAAACCGCTTTGAGAAACACCTGACACCGGATCAGCATGGAGATTGCTGGTGAAAATCCAAAGCCCACCACCCCAGATCTCAGTGCTTCCTGGAGCCCAGGCTCATTGGACCCTCTCTGTTCCCCGGGGAGCAAGCTTTCCTGTATTTCCTGGGTGATGGAAGACTGTAAATATACTGTAGTGTGGAGCAAATAATGATGCTGCCTATCTCATATGTGAACTTTGACCTAATTTCTAAATGTATCAATCTGAAGTCAGCTTGTCATGTGACACTGATGACATCATTTTGACCCATGAAGGCCTAATAAGATTATTGGATGGGGAAGGGTGATCTCTGGTTACAAGCTTGAACTTTAAAACTAGATATCACTAGATTCTGCAAACTACCTTTTTAGAAAAAGTTTTAAAAAAGGGACATGCTACATTGCCAGGAAGCAGGAAGACCGAGTGTCTGTTAATCTTGTTGTAGTAATGCTAAATTCTGTGTGTGTTTGTGCGTGTGTGTGTGCTTGGACAGATGTGTTTACCTGCAAGTGGTACCTGTCCAGGGACAGACGTCACTGCTCCACTGTCATGCTCCTCGGCTGAACTCCAACAGGACGTCAGTAGTGCGCTGTGGTCGGCAGAAGTATGAAAGACTGTACCCAGTCTTGCTGGTCCGAGCCGATGGATCTACATTCACCATCAGATACAGAGAACCCAGACGCATCCTGACGGTCAGTATAGCCAGAAAGGAGAAACAGGATTTTTTCTGGAAAAACCTAATTTGAGTTTAAGTGATTTGAAAGAGAACTTCTGATCAATAACACAAAACGTACAGAAGATGATTCGGGTCACTTATGAAATATCAAATGTTTTGGGGGAATGCTGAATTTAAACTTAAACTAATTCTGACTCGCTCTAATCCTCTTCTGTTAGAAAATCCTCTTCCTCAAACAGTGCTAAAATATTACATACTAACATTAATTAAACTAATGCTGGCTTTTTTGCATTTTACTGACATCTTTCCTGATCAAAACTATCAGATTTTAAGTTATTTTTAATTATAGATTAAAGATTATGATCCTTTAAAATCTTGTTATATGAATTATAACTGCTGCACAGTAGAATTTCAATCTGGTGTAACCGGTGTAAACCATCTGTGCCTCTCTGCCAGTGAGGTGGCGTTCTGAGACACTCTTGTCATCACTTCCTCATTTTAACTGTATTATGTCTATGTTTGAACAGATGCCTGTCAATTTGGCCACGCTGTCTGAAGAGGAGCGTCGAGCTCGACAGAAAAAGAGAGAAGTGAAGAAGACTGTGAAACAGACGGTGGTCCAGTATGAGGACGACTTCAGAGCTGAGACCTACAGTCACCTCTGGAAGAAGAAGTGATCATCAACATTATGCTCAGCCTCCAGCTTCCATCTGGATGGAAGGATGGCCACTTTTCTTCCTCCCGAATACACAGAAATCATGACTGATGACTGTCTGATCAAGATTGCTAACCACCATCAAGTTTAGCAGTAAACATGCTGTTGAAGCTGGAATCCATGTTTTAACAATGTTAACAAATTGTTTTGACGTCAAACTTTGGGTTGGAAGTTCTGTTGTTGATGGTTTGTGTCCTGACTGGTTGACTGATCAGTTGAATTAAACATTCTCTTTTATCTCCAGGGTTCTGTTTCACAAAACACGCCATTTATTTTTATTTACTTTCCAAACGTAAAGATTACAGAATGTGACTGTGGCTGTAATGATGTCATCGGCGGAACTGGCTGTGTATGAATTTTATCCGCAAATCCTATAATATGTCAATAACTCACTGTGTAAACCAGATTTATCCTGTCCCAGATGACACTGAAATGTTTCATCACACGGGTATCAAAGAGAAAAATCTTATATTCCATGTTGTTGTATTTTCAGTTAATGGAATACTGCACTGAACAAAATGTAGTAATATATCCAAATCAATATTATTGACAGGTCCCAAAAGGAGCTCATTACAAAAAAAGCAATTGGTATTCAGTATATAGAAAGTAAGTACACTAAGATAACTACTTTTTGTACATATGTATTTTTTATTTTATTATTTTTTTAATTAGGGGAGTAATGTAAACAGGATGGTATTTAAATGGTTCAAAAACTGAAATATAAATTTCATAGTAATGATCAGAAGTGATATATGTAAAAAGCTTTGATTCACTAAAAGTGTAAAATAATTGTAACACCTATTCCTTTATAGCAGTAATCATAAAGAGGTTGTTTTACATCCTCAGAGAGTGAGAGTAAATCCTGACAATGGCCCTTTGATGCCTTTCTTTGGATGTTTGCAGCAGCTAGAGGTTCCATTATTATCCTCATAGTAATATTTATATCAACAAAGTAAAAAAAATAGGTATGGAAGCGTATTGTAAACACAATAGATAGCAAAGAATGAAGAGATAGCGCTGATGCTCCTACAAGCTGCTTTGCCGACCGTCAATTGAAACGGAGATGAAGAAAACGAGAAAAGCAGATTATGTCGCGAGACTTCCGCCGGTGGATCGTGTCCTTGTTGTGAAGCGAAGATGGGGTACTGGGACGTACCAGAGGGCACAGACTGTGTGCAGAAGATATGGATCACCACCAAACTGGCCACTGCTCTTGGTAAATATCAGCGGGAGAAACAACCGTTCCTCTGACGGTAGTGATGTTGATACAGACAGACATGAACAAGGACAGTGGAAAAAAATGCTAGCGAGCTAGCTAAGCAGGCTAGTAAGGTTACAGTATAAAATCTAAATACAGACCAAAGATTTATACCTCGTCTAGATTATGTTATCGTCTGTATTCAATTATTGTGTCTAATCAGGTTCATTACTTTTGCTTATTATTTTACTTTGTGACTGATTCTGCAGCACAGCAATCAGTAAACTCCGTCTAATTTTAAATTACTCAATTAGTCTCAGTTTTTAGAGCATGTGTGATCATTATACATCAACATGTGGCGCTTGATCACAACTACTATGATATCAGTTTAAGTAAGATTTTGAGAAACGGTTTTCCTAAAGAAATAAAGAAACTCGCTATCTGTAATTGTGGCTACGTCACAACGATATAACTATTTCTCCTAGATGCACTCTAACCCTCATAAAATATACCAGGCTCATACACTTGGTTACAGCTAGCTACAGCCTCTTACTGTTGGTTATAGCTAGTTAAAGCTGGTTAGTCTTAGTTACTGCTGTTTCATCTGGTTTCTGTTTACTAGAGCTGGTCACTGCTGTTACAGCCAGTTACTGGTATATTTCTCCCACAGACACAGTTGAGTTTGTTGAAATGTGAACATTGGTGTTGATGTTGTGTTTGTGTGTTCTCAGGCCTGGTGGGTTCAGCCTATCGCATTGTGGCAGTCCAGCCTGATTCTGCGCTTGAGGCACTACAAAGAGCTACAACCACAACCGTCACCATGGGTAAGTATTCCTTCTCAACCAGAATCACAACCAGCACCCCGAGTAAATATTAAAGGTTGAGAAGGATTGATCGGCGCTTAGAGGCTTATTTTGATATTATTGGGGACCGTCTGAGCAGTCTCAGTATGATCAATTCGGTGCCGGTTTCACACATTATGGTTCATGTCGCATGCATACACCAAGTATGAGCTACCATGTCTACAAATATCTCACCAACTTGGAAATCTTTCACCCTGAATGAAGAAAACACAAAGCTCACAATTTGTTACACCTTTGAAAACACATAGGTCACAAATTGTAAAACCTGTAAGGCCAAAATAGGCAACAACCCCGAAAAATGTTTGGGACAACAGACTTCATCAGATGCTTAAAATTTAATCAGCCCGATGAACAAACCAAGTTTCAAGAAGCTAACGTTGGCAGACCGGCTAAAGCTAGCGAGAGCGGAAAACAATCCACGAGCCGGCTGTATTTATGTATGTTGTCAAGTATGGTTTTAAAACTTTCAAAGAACAGTTTCCAATGGGTACTAACAGCCCCTATACTATCACAGATATGACAGTTACCAATGGGCATTCCCCCCTATACCATCTAGGTCTGCAACAAATAATCGACTTAATCAAAAAAAAAATCGATTTTGAAATTAGTTGTCGACGAATTCAATAGTCGATTAGTCGGTGACATCATTGGACACCGCTCCTCACATGGCGTTATTGGAAGGAACTAAACAGTAGCGCCATGGCAACACCATCACGACAGAAAACATCCTAGGTGTGGGAGCATTTTTCCCTCAACACGGCCGAAAAGGTTGTAATCTGCAAGTTTTGTAGAGCTGATCTGTCCTCGCATGGAGCACATCAGCAATGCTGGAGCATTTGAAACGGAGGCAAATTGGCTCTCTAGAGGATGAAGACTCGCTAAGCTAGTTAGATAGCTAGCTAGCTCAGTGTTAAAAGGCATGTGTCACGTTTCAGTTAACTTTACTACTTTGAAATGTAAGGAATTGTTAATGAGTTCGAGAGTACCGAATAACTATAGTAAAATCACGATGATCCCCTCATGTTAAGATTATACATCTTGAATTGCTCATGGAGATTTTTCACATTACTGCTAAAAGTATGTTGCTTTCTGCTGAGTGCACACCTATGCGTGTGTGCCTGCCCATATGTGGGTTACATCCAACTTGCAAACGATTTAGCCTAATGTAGTTGTTGACTACAGGATGCACAAAGCACTAACTGTTTTTTTTCTATCGTTGTTTGTTTTCCTAGATTTTCAATGATTTTATTATTTATTCATACATTTTATTTACCTTTTGTATCAGCACCGATGTGCCAAATAGGATCAACACGAGAGGAATAAATTCCAATTCAGCAAATATACTGTGGGTATAGTAACCTGTTTGGCTTATAAGTCTGTTATAAAAGCAGTAAAGTTAGTTAAAATACATATTTTGGAAAGAAAAATTCACCTGTATTGTTTTTATTGTTTGATGGTAGGTGCTTATAACAACCTGTAGCTAAATTCAAAACCTCATAACAAAATAAGAGCCATTTAGTAATTTAGTTACTTCTTTTTTTTTTCAACATTTATTTAACCAAGATAAATTAAAAGATCCAATTAGTCGTTTCAATAATCGATTGATAAATCGACTATCAAAATATTCGTTACTTACCAACAGCACCCATACCATCACAGATATAGCTGTTACCCATGGGCACTAACAACCAACATAGACCGATTTTAACGTATTTTATTTTGAAATCCTTCCACTGCAATATTATTGGTCTGAGTTCTCTACCATGATGGTCAAGATGTCCTGAAGTATTGAGCTTTGGTCTCATCTGTCTGTAGCCTCCATGGGAGCAATCTTTGGCATGGTGACGTGTCTCAGCGCTCAGGCCCGTGAAGCCCCAGATGACCCGCTGAACTACTTTTTGGGTGGCTGTGCTTCTGGGATCTTCCTGGGAGCAAGAAGTAAGTATCAGTCTATCAGCAATGGTATCTCTATGGTGATCCATCCCAGTGAGACGATGCATGTGTATGGAATGATTATTGTTGTTCATTAATCTAAAGGTTCTGGTTTATTTGCGTCCTCTGTCATTCTGACAGGACAGCTTGGAACATAAATGTCGCTCAATAAACCGGTTTAACAGATAGTAGATCTATAACTGGTGTATAAAGCAGCCATAGGCAGATGTGTGTCAAGAAAAGACGTGATCCACTAATAAAAAAGGGTTATGAATGTCATATCGCATTTCTTCAGAGAGATTGCTTTAAATATTACACGCTGGATGAAATGAAGCTCACGGTACCTGATAACATTTACAGACTGAAACACATCTTTGTAGACAACAGCAAATTTGTTACCAAGGCTGTCTAAAAAACAACGGCAAATTCTGTGCTGTACCCTTGAGATGAATCAGAACCATTTGGATAGGAATAGAAACATCAACTTAAGTCTTAAATTGTAAAATCAACTTGAACACAAGTATTTAGATATACTGTATGCGTAGTGTACTGTAGATATACAGCTCCCTCCTTCTCTCACTGTCTTTTGGTTTCTCTTTCTCTCTGTCTGCCTCC
This sequence comes from Lophius americanus, assembly GCA_037951165.1. Taxonomy (NCBI): domain Eukaryota; kingdom Metazoa; phylum Chordata; class Actinopteri; order Lophiiformes; family Lophiidae; genus Lophius; species Lophius americanus. The sequence goes on along the minus strand of JBBDHG010000039.1, from coordinate 566,204 downwards.
CTTCCATGCCTCCACTCATTTCGTATTTGAATAGAGGACTAGGCCTACTTGACCCACAGCTTGAATAAGCCTGACAGTCGGGCTACTTTACCTCACTTTCAAATTTTGAGCCACATAAAGTCTGGAACAGACTACATAGTGATGCGGATGGCGTGTAAATGATGAGATATGCGTATCTACATCTAAGTAGAATTTTAACTATAGGACTATTAATGTACCACATGTTCTTGTCACTGTCAGATATGAGGCATTTTATGTTGGGAAGCATCAAATTAAAGCAAATGATATGAACAGAATGATGCTGCTTAAAGAGCAAATTCATACAAAATTAATTTAAAAAAATTTTACCCTTTCGCACAGCCATTAAATGTCCCAAAATATCTGGTTGTCCAAATAAAGCGTTAACTTTTCACAAGTGAATATTGTTGAAATGGAGGCAGATTGATGGCGCTTTGTGAGTTTGTCTTTTCATCCTCATAACTGAAACTTGACGGCTGCAGAAGACTGAGAAAACACACAACTTACTGTGACAACAGCAAATATTGAATTATATTCTATGCTCAATGACTTTTTCTAACTGGGTGTGTCTGTGTTTATGTGTCTATGTACATTCCTAGCCCACAGTGCTATAACGGGTACATCAGCGTGTCTTGGATTGGGAACTCTGGCCTTTTTCACTAAAGTGGGCAGGATGGAGGGCTGGAGGCTCGCTGGACCCCCCAAGCTATGAGGAGGAGGAAGATGGTCTCACCATCCGCTTTGTTGTAAAAAGTGTTATTGTTAAATGTCAAAATAAACTAATCTCTCAGAATCATTATTTATCTATGAGTGAAAGCCGGCTCAAAGAAAACGACAGCTGAAGGTGATTAGTTGGGAACACAGAATCCTTCAGTTTATCAAATATTCAAGATCAGCTCAGTTGATGATCTGTTATTTTCTCTGGACTACAATTGCATGAAGAAAGGTAATCTGGGAAGTAACTAGTAACTGCATCTTTCAGACTTTAGTGTTGTAGAAAGTATTCAGACTCAGAACCATGCTTTAGTTAAAGTTTAGTAAAAGTATGAAAGTATTACCAGCAAAATGTACATAAATGATCAGAGTAAAAGTACTCATTGTCCTTATGTGTCTAGATTATTATCACTGATTCAGGGTGTCGGTCTTTGTTACTGTAGTAGGATAGAGACCCTGTTAATCGGATTACTTTCAGCTATGCATTAATGAAATGGTTTTCGATCGACAATACAATAGAAATAAAATATATTTTTATTATTATTAACCCCCACGGGAAAGTTTAGGCAAGGAGGGTACACCTATGTTATCTTAAAAGTAATTATTAACATAAACTATAACTACACTTGTCCCCCAGTTGTAGGCACTAAATTAAAATCGATCCATGAAATAATTTTTGAGTTATAGACAGAATTTTTTTTTTCATGTGAAAGCTCCCCCTAGTGAGTGAAACTTTAATCTAAAAGGATAAAATATGATGTTTACAAGATAGATCTCGAGTTAATTTATATGCAGCAAATTTGGACTTAATCTGATTAACAGTTTAGAAATAATGTCAGACAACTTTTTGCGTTGTCTGACATTATACAACAACAACCTTTCCCAAATCAATCCAGTTCTCCCTCGGACTAAAGTCTATGTTCGTATAAAATTTGTAAATGAGCCAAGAAAGTATTTGAGGTATATTAAGAAAACTGTGTTTTTTGTATAAAACAGGGCCCCCCTATTGAGTAAAATGTGAACTTTTAGAACAAAATATGCTATATACAAGATAGATCTCAGCAAGTTGATTTGTATGATCTAAATATGGACAAATGCTTAAGAATTTATGGCCAAAAAACTTCTGGCAAAAAAGTTCACCCTAGTGTTCGACCGTTCCTTAAAATCAACCCTGTTCTAAGGTTTATTTAAGTATACAATTTAAAATGATCGATTAAAGATTTTTCAAGTTATGAAAACAGTTTACGGTTAAAAAAGAAAAGAAGCTCCTCATAGAATCAAATATGAAATACTACAATAAAATATGATAATTACTAGATAGATCTCAAGTCGCGTCATACTCATCAAATTTGGACTAAATAGAACTAATACTTAGGATATTATTTCCGAAAAACTTTTTGTAAAGGGAGCTCCACCCTAGTAGTTCCATTAGCAAATCATTGGAAATAAACCTTTCAAATCCTGTTTCATGTAGTAGCATTTTAGGATATCTGGATATATTTTTCTCTGAGGTATTGACCATCACCTGTTGTCCCCACTCTCCCTTTTCATCGGGTCTCCTTTCAACTTAGATATTTTGGTCAGAAAAGACATACAGAAAGTGAGGGCCAGCTACTGCAACTAGATCGTGGCGAACATGTCAAAATACTTGGAAAGATAGGTACTGTGACCTCAACTGTATGTGTTTCCCTGTTCAACAAACGGACTTTCACCAGCTGCATACCAGTCATACTTATACAGACCTCATGAATCTCTAACTAAGTCCTTAGAGGAAAGACCACTGCTTAGGTTGAGAAAAAAGTGTCATTTTAGTATTAATTTAATCTGTGTCAGTAAGAACGTAAAATATTAACTGTAAAATACAGAAATATGAAAATAATTTTGTGAAGCATTTTAAAGCACTTTAGCAGGAGTTTGAAATAAAAACATATTGGTGAAACTGAGCTCATTCTACCTGCATGGGTTGTTATTTGTTCATGCCACCATTATAGTATATTGTTATAGATATCTAGTGTTCACTCTCAACATTGTAACCAGATATCATCCCTCCATATAATATACAATGGTCTTCACGGGTCAAAATTATGTCATCAGTGTCACTTATTTCAAGGTCACATGTGAGATCCACATTGCAGTATAGTTCAACCATCATCCACAAGGGGCAGGAAAGCTTTCGAAAGCATCAAATAACAGATAAACCATTGCGCTTTATTTGCTCAGTGTTTCCTGCCATAGAGTAGGTAATCGTGAAAAACGGAATTTTTTTTCTCTGACAAGAACAGTGACAATCTGATATTGTGACATCCCTACCTCCAGTAGGTGTTTGAGACATAGAGTTGTTAGACATAAGTATACAGGTGATGAGTTCGTCAGCGTTGTTGGGAGTCGTTAGGGCCACTGTTGGCTTGAATATTTGCTGAGTCATCATGTGATTTTTTTTAGCGTAACTTGATTCAAGATGTGAATGATGGAGAAACTGTCAGGGGGAGATATTCAGACTGCTTGATGTGGGCAATAGGTGGTGGCATAGACCACCACCTGTGTTTAAAGATGGCCCGTCCAGTTTGACATAGGTAGATGGCTTCCTTCACTCCTCTCTCAAACCAACCGTCCTCTCTGTCCGGAATATAGACCTTGTTGTCTTCAGGCATGTTCCTGGTCCTTCCGATGCAGATGAACTAGTGAGTCCTGTCCTGATGAGTTGGCTCTCTTAGTTGGTACATGTTCTAGTTCTGATGGTGGTTGTTTCATTTTACCCTAAATACAGACTCCTTGCTGTTCAGTTTTATATATGGGTGTTTTGTCAATAGGGGGAACAACTTTTATCTGAGGTTTAGGTTCTGCTTTGGGTTTGAACAGAACTGTGATGTCATGTTTGGATAAAATGCCACGCCGTTTTGATGAATCTTTAGCCGTCTTAAGGTGTTTCAACAGAAGTCCAGTTGCTTTGGACTGTCATGGATAGGTTATCAGAATCAGAATCAACTTACACTGGTTTGATTGTTCATCGGGTTGATTGCCTGTGGATAGAAACTGTTCTTGTGACTTGTAGTTTTGACGAACAGTGTCCTGTAGCGCCTGCCAGAGTGGAGAAGTTCAAACAGGTTGTGTCCAGGGTGTGACGGATCTGCAGTGATCTTTCCTGCCCGTTTCCTGACTTTGGAAGAGTATATGCCCTGGATGGAGGGATCCGATGATTTTTTCTGCAGATCTAATTGTCCGTTGTAGTCAGTTTCTGTCCTGTTTGGGAAGGAAATCCAAACCAAACAGTGATGGATGTGCAGAGAACAGACTGGATTACTGCAGTGTAAAACTGGATCAGCAGCACCTGAGGCAGGTTGAGCTTCCTAAGCTGGTGTAGGAAGTACATCCTCTGCTGGGCCTTTTTGATTATTCCCAGGAACCTGTAGGATTCCACAGCAGACAGTGTTGTTCAGTACAGCGAGGGGGGGCAGAGGCGGTTCCTCCTGAAGGCCAGTCTCATCTCTACAGTTTTGAGCTTGTTCAGCTCCAGGTTGTTGTGACCAGCCCAGACGGCGAGCCGTACAACCTCCCGTCTGTATGCAGACTCGTAGCCGTCCTGGATGAGGCCGATGGCCGTTGTGTCATCTGCAAACTTCAGGAGTTTGACAGATGGGTCGTCAGAAGTGCAGTCATTTGTGTAGAGTGAGGAGAGTAGAGGTGACAGCACACAGCCCTGTGGGGCCCCCGTGCTGATGTCTTGGTGGAGGATGAGATTTTACCCAGCTTCACCTGCTGTCTCCGGTCCGTCAGGAAGTCTGTAATCCGCTGACAGGTGGAGGCTGGTGCAGCGAGCTGCTAGAGTTTGGAGAAAAGTGTTCCTGGTATGATTGTGTTGGATGCTGAACTGAGGTCCACAAACAGGATCCTTGCGTATGTCACTGGAGAGTAAAGATGTTGCAGGATGAAGTGCAGTCCTGTGTTGACTGCATCATCCACTGACCTTTTTGCCCGGCAGGCAAACTGCAGGGTGTCCAGCAAGAGCCCGGTGATGTCCGTGAGGTGGGACAAGACCATTATCTCAAAGGATGTCATGACCACAGACGTCAGGGCGACCGGTCTGTGGTCATTTATCCTGTGATGGCGGATTTATTGGGGACTGGGATGATGTTGGAGCGTTTGAAGCATGAGGGTACTTCACACAGCTCCAGTTATTTATTAAAAATCTCAGTGAAGATGGGGGCCAGCTGATCTGCACATCATGCAGGAGAGGAACAAGGCGCCTAGGCTTGGAGCCTTTCTGATCTTTTGTCTCTGAAACACTTGTTTTTCAGCTTTTCATAGTAGCACTTCTTTGCTGCTCTGATCACCCTGGCCAGTGTGTTTTGTATGATTATTATATTACATCCATTAAGGGATACTCTTAAATTCTTCCGACTGAATCTTTATGAGCACTTTTTATAACTCAAATAGTTTGATCAATAGACTTTACACAGGAATTTTTTGTCAATTGAGATTCTATTTAAGTGTTCCCTTAAATTTTTGGAGCAGTGTACAAATTCACACCATTAACAAAATACCGAGGGGAATAATCTTTGACATGGAGATATGGGGAAAATGTATATCTGGTAAAGAGTGGTTGAAGCTAGCTCAAGAAAAGTGGTAACAATTTGTGAACAGCAGTATGGTTTCATATCAAGAAAGAAAACTACTTATTTGAATTAATATTATTAAAGTTTAATTTTGACCCCCATCTCAACTTGACTCCACAACTCTCCCTGCCGCCATCTTTTATGTGGGCAAATCTATATAACATCTGGGTGAAGTTAAAAACTTACAAAAATATTTCTCAAGACATTTTATGGTGTGCCTTATAGTTTTAATTAGAGCACCTGTACGAACTTCGACTGTGTCACTGGATGAACCCAGACCATTTCACTGTGAACCTCGACTGTTTCACTGTGTAAACCTGGACTGCTTCACTGCATGAATAGTAGTAGTAGAGATATTAGTGATATTAGTATTGCAAAGTTTCATTGAGAATTAACATGTTGCCATGGTTACACATTGAGCCCCTTGTGGGTTGAATTCAAAGCAATGGGACTTGTTTCCCATTGTTTCTCAGTTTCTCAGAATTCTTTCAGTTTTGCTAATTGTTTTCTTATTGAAGAGTGAGGATCCATTCTTCAAAGACCTGATGATTCCCTAAAATCCTGATTTTTGGAATCATATTCAGGTAAATAACGGATAGGATTCCTACTGGAGAGTAGAAGAAGCTAAGTGAAGTTGGAGGCACTTAAAATGAGTCAAGAGGGTAGGTAGTGGTAAAACAAATCAGATTCAGAAATACTTTATTGATCCCTTGGGGGAAATTTGTTTGCTGCAGATTATCCATAAAAATCTATTTAGAGTGGAAGAGAGAGTTCAAATAAGAAATAAACTATATATAAGACAATATATGTATAACAATATAGGAATGTTATAGGAATGTGAGAATGAATATTATAATAATATAAGTATACAAGACTAATATTATTATAGTATACAATATCGGTGTAAACAAAAAAAATTACATGTCAGCATGTCAGTTACATGTCAGCCTGATGCCCCAGTGTGATTTAGAGAATTTGATTTGACTAACAATGTTTTTCAAAGCTTTACATTTATTGTGTCCAAACTTAATGTACTTCAGGTAGAGCTCTCTGTTTAACACAAAGAGCTGCACTGAGAGTAACACAGTTACATTGAACCAAGATCATTTTTTCTATGAAGCACCTTCTAAATGACCAACGTGCTGAGTCCATCAATCCTCACTCCAGTAACAACCTGTTCACGGTGACCTCTTTAGGCAAAGTATCCCCAGAGGAACATGTTTACAGCGAGAAGCAGCAGCGCATTAATATTACACACTCTTCTCCAGATGGGCTCCTCATGCAGGGACGGTAGTTCCATCCTAGGAGTCACCTGGGTCACAGAACCAGATCTGGAACCGGTCAGACCGCATAGGCACAGTACCGCTCTCCTCCACGAGGGGTCTACTGAGCCATCAGAATCTGGGCTGAGGTCTGAGTTCAGTTCTTCAGAGTTAACCTGAGCTTCTTTGAGGACCCGGCTGTACCTGGTCCACCAAGTGAGTCTGTGCAGCTGGACAGGAGAGAGCCAGCAGATGTTACGCTGTTAGTGGTTTGACTCGAGACATGACAATATGCTGTAAATTATCTATCCATCCATCCTTCCTGCCATCCATCCATCCAACCTATTTAGATTTAGAATTAATGTAGCATCAAATAAGAATATATGTGTGTGAATGAAAGGGAAGCAGGCGGAATGGGGAGGGAGCAAGGCGTAGAGGTGGAAAAGGTGTAAGAGTTTAAGTACTTCGTAGAAGAGAGAGAAGAGTCACAACAAGTTTTAAAAGATGGTAGAGAGACCAGCTCTTCAGTATGGTTTAGATATGGCGGCTTTGAACCAAAGACAGGAGGCAGAGCTGGAGGTGGCAGAGTTGAAGATCTTCAGGGTGTAACGGGAAAGGACAGGATTAGAACTGAGCAAATCAGAGGGACCGCCCAGATTAAACGTCTTCAAAGCAAAGTAAGTGAAGCCAGATTGAGACAATTTGGACATGCGAAAATGAGGGATAATGGATATATTGGAAGAAGGATGTTGGCAATAGAGCTGTCATGAGGGAGAAGAAGGGGAAGACCAAAGGGGAGGTATCTGTATGTAATAAGGACATGCAATTGATTGGTTTAACAGAGGAAGATGCAGAGGACAGTTGATCTTATGTGGCAACCCCTAAAGGGAACAGCTGAAAGAAGAGGAAGAAGAATGTAGACAGGTGGAAAATGGGATGTAACCATAAGTTAGTCCCCCAGATGGCGTTTTTGTTTTGAGTCCCCATGTGGGTACAAAGAATTTTAGGGTATAGCCTATCCTCAAGGAAGTCTTTTCAGAATCTTGTCGCTCCATGCACGGCTTCTCTGAGGAATATGAGCGGTTTAAGGTAGGATAAAGGTAAAAAATATATATATATGCTTTCTTGCAGAAATATCCATTTATTATGATGAAGAAATGTCAAGGGGAAACTTTTCTTTATGGGATTGGGATCCGCTGGAGTATCTGCCCGTTAAAGGCGGTGTTTTCTCTCCACTGAACCCACGTTCTTGCTGATGGAGGAATTGTTTGGTCTTGGTAGAGTAACAACTCGGTTTAGACCTAGGGGGTATTTCAGGAAGCGTGCTTAGTGGAAACCCTGAGTTAGTAAAGCCTGAGATGAGGTAAACTCTGGGTTTCCATTACAGAAACGGGATAAGTTAAACTCTGAGTGAGTTCGCGTGGTATGTTATTTTTTGAACCTAACCTGTTTGCTGGCAGGTTTATTTCAAGGAATTTTGAGATTTTCATGACTCCCCTTCCTTCTGAAAAGAGCATCGGTGAATATTTGATGTTAAAGCTACTGGAAACGAGCCGCTGACTGATATTATACATACGTTAAAAACCAAAGTGAAATATAATTATGAACCTATCTGCCAGCCATCAAGATTTAATCGGATCGTGGTTGCGGGGGGAATTCGAAAGCGTCTGAGAAGAAATATAAAATTCTGTCTACCAAGGATAAATTCTGTATTTGTATGTAATTGTCAGCCGCTTTCAAGTGCTTTTAGTGCCCAAAAATGAAGATAAAAATCGGTTTAATATCATTCCACCACCTTTTCAGACACAATATGCAGAGAGAATACAGTAAAACTAGTAGACACATTCACACAGGCCGCAACTCCATCCAAGGCCAGTTTGCTCTCCTTATAAAGACATGTTTATAATTTTTTTTCTAAATATCTGCTGGTGACCTATTTAAAACTTCCTGCTCAAATGGCGTGTAGAATGGCGACCATAAAGTCTCATTGGTTGGCCATGATGAATCCTAGTATCTGAGCTCCATCGATCTTTTTCTTGTACGATTTTCACTCAGAGTTTACTAACTCATAACTGATTGAACCAACTCAGATCAGTGGTTTCTCATCTCAGACTTGGTCAAGCCTGAGCTCAGTCACTAACTCAAAGTATGTTAAGCTCGCTTCTTGAAATGCTCCACTGCTTATTTTGAAAAATGACTTGAGATAACATTTGGTTTGGCGCTTAGTACAAAAAATGTATTTGATTTTTGTTTTGAAAACTAGGCTTACGCTGTCCTACCCAACATGGCTACATCCCCAAAAAGCCAATAATTCCCTCGATCAAACTTGTCAAATTAAATGTGAAGTTATTTCCGAAACACAATATTTCCATGAAAAAGCTCAGCTTAGTGAGTAAAATATGAACTATAACAGTAAAATATTATATATTAGAACTAGGCGATTAATTACTAAAAGACCACAATCGCGATTCAGACGTATATACGATCTCATTTTGGAGGTACAGCAATTATCCATAATTTAGATTTTTAGTGTGAGCTGCAGCTAAACTCGCTAGCCTGTCACATCAAGCAAGGTCTGGGCCTTTAAGTTCCAGTCCAGGTATTTTGTATCTCTGCCATGGGTGATTATGGGAGTTGCTAAGTGCTAAAATTAGCTTTAGCTTGCCGCTGACTTAGCTTTTAGCTAACTAGGAGGGCCACTGAGTAGCTGGAGAGCTCACATCACATAGCTCAAGCAGAAACAGGATTTGCAATCTCTTTTCACTCCTCAACTCTTTGTTCGTGTCATCTTTTTCTTTCTACCACTATATTTTCCATTGTTTCACAACAGCTAATACTCTCTTTCACTCGTAACAAGGTGGAGAAGGCACTAGAGGGTAGCACCAGACTCAGACATGCTTGCCGATTTGGATGTAAAAAACAGAAGGTTTTGGGCCATATCAATCAATAGTCTCTCGGACTTGGGGCGGGTTTGGACAAATATTTAGAAATAATATTCTGGTTCAAGTCGGGCTGTGTCACTTCAGGGATAGCCGAAGTCAGATTCGGTCACAATAGCCCAATTAACATCATGTTTTCAAGATATCCTAGTGAAAACCCTGTTTAACAGTAAAATAAAACTAATGGATTTCCTGTCTGTGTCTCTGTGTTGGCCTATGTAACTCTTCAGTATTGGATGTAGCCTATGTGTTACATTTCTAGTGGTAATTTCTCAAGTAGTAGCTGAGCTTAAACCATGAAGGACTTAAAGATAAAGATGTCTTTGGTAAAGGTTAAAACTACTGTAAACCACACAGGGAAAATGTTAGAAATTAAGCCATGATAGAAATGAAGGTAGGACATGTTCCTTACATCCTCTTCGGGTATTGGGGGTGTGGCAAGGCTGACAGCTGCAATCACCACACAGGTTATGGCCAGCAGAATTATTGCAAAGTACAGGTAGTGGACATCAGCCACGACAGCTGGCCGATGATCCGACTGACCACAGGAAGGAGTCTGATAAGAGAACTCCATGATCATACGGATCAGTCCCACCGCCAGTCCACACATCAGACCCCAGAATGCTCCCTGGGACACACGCACGCACGCACACATACGCGCACACACACACACACACGCACACGCACACGCACACACAAAAACAATGTTAGCTGCTCTATCATAGTGAGTGGAGATATTTCAATGTATGTCTAATAGTGAAATTGAAGCATCTCTATGAATTTGTTCTGTTTCATTGTATGTACCTAGACTGTTTCACTGAGTGTACCTGGACCGCTTCATTGTGCGAACCTGGACCATTTCACTGTTGGAACCTGGTCTGTTTCACAGTATGAACCTGGGCTGTTTCACAGTGTAAACCCGGACTATTTCACTGTGTGAACTGCATCTGTTTTACTGTGAGAACTTGGGTTATTTCATGTATAAACTGGAGTATTTGATTGCATTAGCCTGGACTGTTTCTCTGTGTGAACCCGGACTCTCTGACTGTATGAGCCTGGACTATTTCATAATAAATCAGAGATCACAAGTTTCCACAAGTTATCTAAGTGAGGTATATGAATGTTGAGGAGACATAGAAACAGACGGTGTGTTTGTTTGTGTTTGTGTGGGTGGATGTGTGTGTGTGTGTGTGAGTGTTACACGAACTTGCTCATTTGCCCTTGGCCAGAAGATAGCCATCAGGAAAACAGCAGTCACAGGTGGGACCAGGAAGCTGGTCACTGACTGGATGTAGTCAAAGAGCTGCCCACTATTGGACATCTGGATAACTGGAATCCACAATATACTAACACACACCAGGACCAGGATGAAAACCCTAAATACATACAGAAACCTATCACTATCAGCTTTGGGTCAGGTCATTAAGCAGGATGTGGGTTGGATCTCAGTATTGTAGTAGAATCTGTGACCCGTTTTGGTTTTTGTGACCCGTTTTGAATCTTTGCCGCCTACCTTCCAACAATCATGAGTTCCATCTCTGAGGCTGTGGGTCTTGCCTTGTGGTAAAGGTCCAGAGTGAACAGAGTGGAGCTGCTGTTAAATATGGAGGTCAGAGATGACATCAAAGCAGCTAATATCACTGCTAACATCAGACCGCGAAGACCTACCCAATGAGAGGAGTCAAAAACATTAGACCGTAAAATTAGATATAATTTAGTGTTTCCATGAGTAGGGATCCAATAGGATCTGGTGTTTGTCTTAAATTTGGTCAATTAGAATCTGGTGTAGGGGATTCAATATGAGCACAGTATATCAATTTAAAAAATTCACTCAAAATTAACTCTTTCCAGTTATCTAATGCTCCCCTACACCCATTAATGAAATAGTGTTTTAGTATGACGGGTAGAACTAACAGAAAATGGAGTGATATATTGTCACTTGATTTGAGAACATTTTTGACATTTACATTTAAATAAATGTTGCACTGATCATCATTTTATAATTTGCAACACCCAACTAGCATTAATCGTTAACAGCATGCTTCTTTTTTTTTACGAGCCCAAAAAACCAAAAAGTAAAAAAAATAGAACATTTCATCATACATGACAGCTGTAAAAACATCATACAACTGTTTTGATCAAATCAGCTTGACATAAACCAAATCACTTGATAATTTATCACACCATCTTTCATTGCACTGCATTTTTATCTTCTCCAGTTTTATGATTTAAATTTTGTTCCTCATAAGTTAGAAGATGTACCGTAAATCTGTGAAATTATATGAATTTGAACTGAGGGAAATAATTAAGAGGATAGAATCTTCAATCATAAGACTGAAGGAAACCTTCAGTCATAAATTTAACCGAAAAGTAACTGATCTTTTCTTTTTTTTCCAGGAAGGCTTTTTTTCTACCAGTGTTTATCAGTGTTTGTGATTGTGTGTGGGTATGTATTTGTGTGTGTGTATCAGGCCTAACTTGCCCACAGGCATCAGTTCCACCACCAGTTTTGGGTAGGCGATGTTGGAGCACCCGACTGAAGCTCCACACACACTTTGGCACACCGCTAGATCCACACAACCCACCTCATCTACAAATACGCACACATACACACAAACACATGCACGAAGACACACACATACGCACACACACACACACACACACACACACACACACACACACAAAGGAAAATATTATTTGAATCTGCTAGTTAGTCAGTTCACTCCCATTGAGCAAAGACCTGTCCAAAAGATTTCAGTTTAACATGAATGACAAAGTATCTTTGAAGGTCCAGTGTGTAAAAAGTAGGGGTATCTATTTTGAATAAATGGATCCAAATATTCAAAATAACTATTCTTTTTATTGTCCTTATTCTCCATATTTTTTTAATGTTTGTTTACAAAAAGTTTTTTTTAAATCTCCATAGGAGCAGGTCCTCACTTTCATATGGGGGCATTCATGTTGGTACAGATGGCTGGAGAGGGCTTCACTTTTTAAGTTGATATTGAGTTTGGGGTTTCACAAATCAAAAAGCAGTGGAACACAAAGCCTTTGAAGCGGATCCGGATTGGCTTAGGAAAAATTTAGGAAGAAAAGGAGATGGAAAGGTTTGCAGCGCCCCCCATATTGCCACCAAACTTTACACACTGTACCTTTAAGATATCTTTGTATCGTTCAAATCTTCATCTTTCATTTCAATGAGAAACATGCCAAGATATCACTCTTAAATTCACTACAGACGGCGCTGTTACAACATTTTTAAACAAAGTCTTCTCTACTCCAGCCGTTCACTCTTTATTTCACATCCATCGACGAAAAAACCCGTCAAACAATTTTTTTTAAACTATTTCTGAGATTAGATACCTATATATTGATTTAAGTAATAACCACCGCCCCTGAGCAGAAAACCTTTAAGTGTTGAATTTCCAAATTTACAGTTTGCACAGCTGTTGCTAATCATGAGCAAAACTGAATGCTACTGGACAGATAACAGTCTGTCCAGTAGCTTTCAGGACAGATGTGAGTTATTAACGTCATGCTGTATATTACTCTGGATATTTTAATGTGAGCTCGATGGTGAAACTGAATGGGACTGGACTGTTTAACTATTTCAACCTGGAATATTACACTGTATGAGTGTAATATAAAACTATATTAGAAAACTATATAAAACCGGACTGTTTTACTTTATGAACCTGGACTGTTTCACAGAATTCGCTCTTGGTGTTGCTGGAAGAAGGAGGATTCTCCTTCTCACTGATGAAATGGATGGTCTAGGTTTATGTCCCGTGAGTCTGGTGCTTTTTCCGTCCCTCCTGCTCCAGGGTATGTGTGAGCGCTCTAAGGACCTTTCCTGAATGAGTGCAGTCTTGCGTCTTACCAGTATGAGCGCCAGCATACCTTCCCCATGGACAGTCTCGAGTCCTTGACTCCTCATGCATTGGTTCCCAATGGGTTCCTCTTTGCTGTGGTCTTGGAACTCTGTCTAGCTTTTGGTCTATTTGGTTCCATCTCATGTTGTTATTTGCTGGGGGATATTTCACTATCTCTCATTCTTTGGGGGTCTCGTCGGAATGAGACGGGTCCCTCGTGTGGGTTTTGGCTCGAACGGCTGCTGAGAGGTCTCCTATACTCTTCCTGCTGGTGTCCTCTGGCATGTACCCACCCTGCACTGCAACTGTTTCTCTCCTTTTAAACATGCTTTCCTTTATGGATAAAAAGAGGGAACCAGAACCCAGCCACTGGGATGGACAAGTCAGTGTTGCCCGTCCAAAACAGAGATGAAAGGGAGGATGGTGTCAAGAAGGTCATGCCGCATAAATCTTGCGCCAGTTTGAAAATGCAGCCCAGTGGCAGCCGGAGAGTTCGAAAATTGCGGGGGGCTGAGAGAAGTTGGTGTATTAAGTCAGAATGAAAGCTTCCTTTAACTACATAAGGTCTTTATTCATGGTTTTCATGAACAAATACATGTTTTTACAGCAAATGTTGTAAAAACCGACCTACACACACACACACACACACATACACACAACTACATCTAAATTAAATACTTCTGAGTCACAAAATAAATATATGTTTTAGTTAAAAAAAACTTTAAACTGAAATAAAAACATCTGAATGAAAAAAAATACAGAATAATAGCAGCAAGTCCTTCAACATAATTCAATTATTTCAATTTAAGTTTCTCAAATCTTTAATTAATATATTATAGTCACAAAGGATAATTAAATAACAGAATAAGAAAGCATAAAGTTACCCTATAAAATATGTAGATATGAAAAATATATTGATAGCACTCAGCTGTTTTTGTTTTGTTCACTTTTAATGATGATCTGTTATTTATCATAATACAGTATCTTTAGTTTAAAAATACATTTTTAGGTATGTCTGGAAAACAGTGTATTTCATTAAAAAGAAGCTTCCCCTAGTGAGTAAAATATGAACTACTAGAGAATAATATGCTATATACAAAACAGGCCTCCTTGAGTCGATTCCTATGCATTGAATTTGGACATAATCTGATCAATGCTTGGGAATTTAATGCCCCAAAACTTTTGAAGATAAACCTCCCTCGAGTCAGAAATAAACAACTGATTTGTCCCAATATCAATGCCGCTTCCTCGCACTAAGGCTACATGAGTGATCCATGCAAAAAAAAATTGAGAAATTTATAGAAAAAAAAATTTCTCATGAAAAAAGCTCCCCCTATTAAGTATAATATGAACTAAAAGAGTAAGGTCGTGTTCACACCAGCTTGGATAGTCCGGTTGATCGAACCCTGAGGTGTTTACAAACTTGATGTGGTTTGTTTAGGTTGGTGTGAACGCAGTCCGAGACCTATGGCGCGGACCAAAAAAAACGAACTCCATTCCGCTTGAAGGGTAATGGTCTTGGACCGTTTGTAAGTGAACTCGCGTAAACTTGCGCAGTTTATTTCTGGTGTGTACACCATCTGGTACCAATCATAGGATGCGCATTATTTTACATGCATTTGCACAAGAGTAGTATTAACTGGGGATCTGTGGTAATTTGTAATAATTACAGAGTAAATCAATGATAATAATTACATGTGAATGCGGCCATGCCTGTAGCTTGTAAAGTAAAAATTCCCCCACATATCACCTACCATATTTTTCTTAACACAGCTGGCAGGTATGGGACACGCAGGAGGCTTGGGTAACTGGGGTGTTCATCAGACCTGAGAGAAAAGTCTATCTCCTGCCGCAGGTTGCACTGGTGAATAAGAGTTCCTGAGGGTGGGCTCAAGCTAAATCTGCCCCAGACGCATCCACAGGTGCTGACAGCTGACCTGATTGTAGCAGTGGGTTTTACGCAGGGCCTTCATATCATATCTGGGCGGATAATGTCAGAAAATAACAGTAAAATACAGACTTCACTTATCCCGTGCAAATGCACCACAACAAACACTGATGTGGAGGTGTTATAACTAATTTACACCAGGTCCTCAGGTAATATTAGTCCTGTGCGATAGGCAATACACATCATATAAAAGCTACGTATACCTAATATGTAAACTAAAATATATTCTTGGTCATAAGGTGGTAACTTTTTTAGTGTTGAGTTTTATGCAGACTGTGTGCACTAGATGGGATAGAGCCATGTAGTCATTAGCTCTGATTTCTTTTGTTCAAGGAGATGTATGGATTCTACAAACATGTCGTGGTAGGTTCTCACTAGAGTCAGCCGTCTTCTGTGGTCAGTTCTTCAGATTGCATAACATCTTCTATGCAATGCATGTATTAATAAATTATTTTAAGCATGCTGTGTGGCCAGACGTTCATATGGGGAGTCCGCTGAAGTCTGTTGGTTTGCACTCCAGATCAAGATGAATAGTAGAAATGATTAGGGTTGTTGCTTTTTACTGACCAATATTGAACAGCATTTAGGAGCACATGAATTTTTTTCAGAATATATAGTCCATCTGAGTTGGGAAAGCCTTTGGGAAAGCAAACCGAACCAGCTGAAAAATGAAACAATATATTTTTCTGGTCTCTGGTGCGAACCAAGAAAGCGGACTATCAGGTGTGACCATGACCAAAAACATAATATATACAAGATAGATCTCCTTAAGTTGATTCTTATGCACCAATTTTGGACTAAATTGGACCAACGGTTGACAAATTATGGCCGAAAACATTTGACAACTCCCATTAATGTTGGATATATACAATCGAACTTTCCCCATAACACTCCAATTTTTCCTCTCACTAATGTCTATGTGGGTACAAAAGCTGAAAATGACCCATGATATGGATGGAGTGAATGCCCCCCAAAAAGACAAGTCCCTTTCCTTCACAATCTGAATTTTTTCAAAACTGACCAAGAGCTGCTTGCATCGCATCACAGCAGAAGGATTGTAACTGGCAGGAGACGAGCGGTCTTTTTGGTGAAGTCCGCCCAGTTGATCTACAGAAAGCAACTCGCAGGCCGTGGATAGCTGCCGGTTATGGTGTGATTGCTCCCCGGGTCCATGATCCCAGAAAGCAGCAAGGTCTGGGCCAGGATGGGGAGCTATGAAGCTGATGCTGCTGGGATGGAGGCTGGCGATGCCATGCTAAATTAAATCCCCGGTCAGCTACTGGACCCCTCCATTTACTTCTAAACGTTTCATAAGTCTTCATGTTTGCTTTGGCAGCAAGGTCTGATGCTCTGTTACTTTACCTTGTGCTAAATAATAATTAATAATAATAATCCTTGATTCTCAAGAACAAAAGTTTTTCATCAAGAACTTAAAAAGCAATAAATCCCTCTCCTGTTTGTCCCTGTAAACATGTGAGCCTCCATGAAAATGAGGTTCCACTCAGCTGATAGTACACAAAAAAATAGTCATGAATATTATATTCCCGAAAATTTACACAGTGTACCTTTTACTGTTTGTACGGCAGACAGACTGACCTGGGAACAGAGCTCGGCTGATCATTCCTGGCATTACAATGAAGAACATCGGCAGTAGTTTGAGGTAACCGGCCAACACGCTGCCTGCTTTGGCATGAGACAAAGATTTGGCTGAAAGAGACCTCTGGACGATAACCTGCACACAGACACACAATCCATCTGTGGGGATATTCATCTCCACCACAACACTGACCATAACCACAACATTCACCATAAAAAAGCAAAGCAGCAAGGAGCAGGAAAAGGTGGAAGGGATAGCTGGCGAAGAAATTGTCCTGGACTGACATCTCACTGGAGAATAGAACTGAAGAAAGCTTCTTGGATGAGAGGTGAGACGTTTTCAAGCCAAAATCAATTTCTTACTGAATTAGAACTGAAGAGGCCTCGTGGATGAGAGTTGAAACGGCTTCAACCCAAAACAGAAGTACAGCTGATTTAGATTCCACCCACATGGATTACCATGACCTGGATGAATGAGCGCTGTGAGACATTCATTTAGTATTACGAGGTCCAAACTGTGGGCCAATTCTGCTGGGAGACCAGTCATGGTCTGATCAGCGTTTGCTCGTTTGCTTGAGTGTGGGTTTGTGATTTTGCAAGACCCAAAACACCCCATGACCCCAGGATTTCACTGAAGGGATATCATCACCTCTACTCCCCACTCAACAGTTCTCAGCAATTGACTCTGCTGCTGTTTTTGAAAGTCTCAGACGAATCACATACTGTAAACTACAAACAGTGACAGTCAGACATGACAAACAGCATGAATGAGATTAATTGTCGCTTTGGACCACGATTGGACAGTAGACAAGAAAAATGATTTCTCTTCATTTAGGTGAGAGACTCATCAAGACTTCATGTTCAGTATAGGACATAGAGTCAGAGTAGCTTCAGATTAACAACCTGGACCAGGGAGACATTTGAAGTAAAATGCCTTTGTGGGAAAATGTGGATGAGTGCAGGAGGAAGGCTCAAGACACTTCAGAACCTGTCACAGTGAAGGCAAGTTGTATTCCATGCACAGTACATTGAGATTCAGTCCGGTGAAATGCAGGAAAATTCTGGACAGCACAGTCCTTGATCTACCCAACGAACATGTTAAAACTGGACCCACGAGCACAAATTGAGATATTCACAGCAAAAACTCTCTTTTGCAAAGCAAAGGCAGGCAAACAAATGAATTAATCAGTAGGCAGGTACATAATTAAAAACTACCAAAAACCACAAAAGTAGTAGATAGAATGCTGGAATGAGTAGACAGGTAGCATCATTACATATTCACACAGTATTTGGGAATGCAAAAAATATAATAATAGCGAAAGTGCAATTGCAGTGATACTATGAATGGTTCTAAAAATATTTGGTAATAGTGCAATTGCAGGTACAACAATATAATGACTTAATGTACTGTATGTGCTGTACGGAGTGGTGCAAAAAGCAATGCGGAATAACCTGCCTAAAGAGTAGAGTTTTCCAGTACAACGTGACCTTAGCCTTGGAGCTGTTGAGCAGTAGATGGTTTGACCTACACCATGTGGTGAACTCACTCTTGCCCTCTCCCCGATGCATGGCACAATCACAGTATCGCCGGAAAACTTCTGCTTGTGGCATGATATGGAGTTCAACTTGAAATCCAAGATGGAGATAGTGAATTGAACAGTAGAGAGCACAGTCCACTGTGGTGCTCCAGTGCAGCTGACCATGGTCTTACAGATGCACTCCCTAAGCCTGACATACTTAGGTCTCCTTGTGAGGTAGTCACATTCCTATGACACAGTATGTCTTCATTTTTAGTCACCCTTACGACACGACTTCCTCCTGCACGCTTCTCAGTCTCCCTCCTTGAATGCATATTTTATTTTATTAAGGAGGTCCTTGACATCGTTGGTAATCCAAGGCTTGTTATTAGGAAAGCAGCATATAGTCTTTATGGGGATTACAACATACATGCAGAAGTTGAGGTATTGAGTGTTGCAGTGAATGACCCGCCCAATGTTCTCCTTGTACGGTTTCTGCAACACCTCCCAGGCAGCGGACTCAAAGCAGTCCGTAGATACTTCCTCTGCCTCTGTTGACTATTTCCTGTAGTAGCGGGTGGTGCTGGGTTGCCTCTGTGCAAGTGACTTGTACTGGGGATGCAGGAAGATCAGGTTGTGGTCAGATCTATCCTGGGGGGGGGTCATGCTGTATGCCTTACATATACATATACACATATTCGCATATAGGAAATCTATTCCCCTTTATTTCCTGGTGGGGGGCAGTCCACAAACTGATAAAAATATCAAAGGGAAGAGTCCAGTGTTGTATGATTAAAATCTCCAGATATGATAATGAATGCCTCAGGAATTTGTTTTTGGAGTCTCAGGATACTGCCGTGAATGAAACACATGCAGTCTCAGAATGTGTCAGTGGCGGAATGTAAACACAAACAACGGTGGTGTGTGAGAATTCTCTGGGCAAGTAGTAGGGTCGGAAACTCACCGCCAGCAGCTGGATGTCCCAACTGCAAATAGTGTCTTTGATGGCTACATGTCCCGGGTTGCGTCACCAGATGTTAATAAAGACTTCCACTTGTCTCTTGATTTTGTGTCCCAGTCCGCTGTCGGTGGGGAATCAAAGGTAACCACGTTTCCGTGAAACACATTAAGCTGCACCCCTTGTAAATTTTTTGGTTCCTCACCAGGACAGCCATCTCATTGGTCTTGTTTGCCAGCGGGTTAACGTTCCCCATAAACCCATGGAATAAAGGGCTTGTACCGCCACAGCTTTTCCTTTCACCGAGCCTTTAGCTAAGCTCCAGCTCTGCAGCCCCAGTATCTCCGCCTCAGACCTGCCAGTATTTGGGGGACTACTCTGGCCTGCCCCATTGTATGGGTCCGAATAGCTGATCCATTGAGTAAAAAAGACTCCAGATGCCATATCCATAGGATATAAAAGTTGTTACTTAAATCAATGTTAAAAAGTTTAGTTAAGTGAAAATGTAAAGTTTGGAACTAAGAAAGGTTAAAAAATAAAGAGTTAATAAAATAATGTATAGAAAATCACCACACAGGCGGAGCTACTGGACAGGCAGCCGCAGCAGCGACACCTGAGCAACGAGCCAGCGCACAAGAGTGACCGATTATGAGTGACATGAAGGTACAACACTGACTATGCACACCAGGATGTAGTGGTATAGAAATAAGGATATTTCCCAATGACATGTAGTAGACAAACAGTATAAAGTAGCATGAAATTAAAATAATCAAGTAGCTAAAGTGCAAGTACCTAAAACTGTAATTAAGTGCAGTACTTCAGTATATGTACTTAGTTACTGTCCATCACTGTTTGCTTGTGAGTATTTTATAAGGTAAATTGACCTGATCGGTGCACCAGGCCCATGTAGCCAGGACAGTGAGACCAAATATGAGACCAGGCCAGGGTAGGTCCCCTGACAGCGGGTCTCTGAACATGCGGAAGGCGTCACTACGTGGAAGGTTGCAGGTGGTGTTGGCGACTGTCACAGAGGGAGAAGAAGACATATAATGCTCCACAAGGCCCTCGTACCCGCCAACTTTAGAGAATGCTAGAAAACAGACACACCCACACACACAAAGGTTTATATTTTTCACATGAAAATGCATTATGATACTTATTTGGTGTAATATGTTATGGGGAAGAGTAAGACAGAGAGGTGTGTGTGTTTAAATCCATCCCACCTATGAACGTCAGAGCAAAGGCTCCTCCGACCATGATCAAAGTCTGGAGTGAATCAGTGTAGATGACTGCAGCCAAACCACCTACGCATATGCACACACACAAACATACAAACACAATTAGACTTTTTTTTTTGTATGAAATAGGATTCAACAAAGTCCTACCATGAGGACATAGTTCTGGTTCTGGTTTTTGTTTTAATTTGAAAATGAATTTCCATATGTCATGTCATATGTCATCATTATTTAGACACTTTCTGTAGAGACGCCATGAGGGTGGATGAGGGCCCGTTATCCTCTAATTGTACTTGTGGTCACAGTCCAGCACGGTGCAGCTGGATAAGTGTTTACCAGAGAACCTCAGAACGAGCACGTTCTCCATTCCTGCCCCATACTCTTTACAGACGAGAGCAAGTTAAGAATGTACTCTTGTGACAGATGTGAAGTGTCTGGAAACGCCAAGGTGAACGTTATGCTGCCTGCAAATCATCCACGTGTGTCAGAGTTGGACTGGGGAGGCATATCCTTGAAGGGTCCTTGAAGGATGTCCCAATTTTCTAGTTTTGTTTTCTGGAATCGTTGAGTCTAAATTAAAATTATTTTGATAAGAAATTCACCTTCATGATCCCGTGGCTAACCGTCTGTTTCTGCCAGCTTAACTAACGTTAAATTAACCGTACTGAGTGTCCTGTTTTACAGTGCATAGAGATGGTAAATTTCAACATACGTGATAGTTTTCACAAAAGTTTTTATAGGGACCGGCCATATTTCGTTTGATTTTATTTGCAGCAGTACGAACAGTGCAGCGGCTTTGGCCAATGTAATGTTTCTTCTCCTAGGTGATCCCAAACAGAAAGGAAGTAGGTACGAGACGTTTACAGACCTGCCCTAATTCTGCGCTTAAATATCTCAGTCCCCTTGATCACTTACGCCCTTAACTGCACATTTCCTGTACTTCAGGACACTGCCACGAAGACCTTAGAGCGTAGTGAGAAAATTGGGACAAGGGGTATCTATCTAATGCAGCCTCATTGCACGACAAGATGCTGATGACATAATTTTTAAACTTGAAGGCCATCATAGATTCTTGGATAGGTAGGATCGAGCTTAGGTGTCCTTTCAAGTGTCCTTGAAAAAGATTCTGAACCCAAAGTGGCTCCCAATGGCTGTTCCATTGGTTTGGCCTGAATGGTTACCGCTCCTGATGAGCATGTGGCAGCTACATGGCAGCCTCTGACATCAGTTGAATGTTTTCGGGGCCGCTTTAGCTCAGTGGATAGAGCCCACTGAGCTGTACTATTTAACATGTGATAAATAAAGTAAATATTATTTGTGTGTGTGTGTGTTTGTGTGTGTGTGTGTGTGTGTGTTTGTGTGTTTGTGTACCTGCCACTGTGTAAGCAGCAGTGATGAGTAGAAGTATTCCTGTGGACAAGTACAAATCCCAGCCCAACGATACCTGGATGAACAGTGCCCCCGAAAAGATATCTGTCTGGATGGGACACACAGGAGACTCTGGCTGTACCCAAGCGCCTCCAGGGAATGTATGCATGTTTGTGTTACTTACAGATATTTTGGTGAAGATGTAGAGGATGAGTGACAGAACAGAAATATATATGCGTATCCTCTGACCACCGAAGCGTTTTCCCAGATATTCAGGCATGGTCACGACTCCAGAAGCGATGTAGACTGGGATGAAGATCCAACCCAAAGCCACCAGAACCCAGGCTGCCTGTGCATACCAACACAGGCTCAGATTAGAATGACACTTCTTCAGTCCAGTGGCTCAGTGGGTTAGTTTTACTTAGTGACTTTGGTATAATTGACCAAAGTCATTTAAAAAAACAAATGAAATATGTCCGATTGAAATCAATTAGATGAATGCTCCTCCCACAGATTCAAGCTCTTCTCACTGATTTAGACTCAGTGATTAGACTTTATCCTACGCTAGAAAAATTAGAGTTCACAGGTTGATATTACTAAATATTTTGATGGTGTGTCTGAGTACATGTGGGTTTATTCACATTCTAGCCATAAAATTATAGCCACTGACAAGTGAGGTGAATAACACTGATTATCTGGTCACCAAGTTTTACATGTCAGTGGGTGAGATGTATTAGACAGCATCTTGTCTGGAAGTTGATGTTGGAAGCAGGGGAAATTAACTGTTGTAAGGATCTGAGAGACTTTGACAAGGAACCAGATTGTGATGGCATTGGAAAGTGGGGAGACAGTCCAAACCCACAGAAGAGCTACATTTAGCACAAATTAATAAAAAAGTAAGCCTGGTTCTGAAAGAAAGGCATCACAGTGACATCATAGAGCTATTTCAGCAGCAAAGGAGACCTACACAAAATTAGGCAATTGGTTATAATGTGATGGATACTCTTCTCCGTCCATCTATCGGTCCACACAAATACTATAAATATTAAGTTGGTCGAAAGCAAAAAAGTTTTGAGACCCCTGGTCCACTGTTGGGAGACGATCTGCTGTAGCAGAGGAACTGCTGAAAATTGCTGGTTCTGATGACATCACAGTGCTGTTCAGATGCCTAAAATGGGTTCTTCATAATATTAAAAGGTGGATTTCATGTTATGGCTGATCCTTTATGTTGTCTTGGCTCAAACACATAGCCTGCACTTGTTCATAAAGATTACTGTAAAAAACCATCAATTTACAACAGTAAAAGAAACAGGGTAAAATTCAAAACAGTATATCACTGTAGTGGATGTGGTGAATTACCTTAAATGAAGAAACAGTAAATAACCTGATTATTTACAGTCAGAATATGTGGAAAACATGGTATTCCACAATTAAAAGACAAACCTTTGGTTAAAATTAATGAAAAAATACCATAATTTTACAAGCACTTCATAACTGTAAAAGTTGGATTTTGGCTAAATGACAGATTAAGCTGGTATGGAAACTTATAAATCCAACTTTGACCATTAACAAAGGAATTGTATTAATTCCTACTGAAATAAGAACGCTAGAAAAATTTACTCATAAATAGTTTCGATTTCTAGTTTAAAATAGTCAAAATTGTCAGCTATAGATATTGATATTTACTGTAATTTACTATTACTTTTATGTCTCTGTGAACGGGTTGATATATCTGTTTTTATGGCAATTTACAGTTATGTTTGCACATGGTCAACATATTTCTTACGTTACAATTCTGGCAAGCACAGCTGCCGATATTTTATTTTATATAATGTGGCTTAGATCCTGTCTTTTTGTCGTTGATGACAGTTGGTTCTGCTAGTTGCAGCTGGACCCTGAAGAGGCTTCAGTTTCACTCTGAGGAAGGGGTTTGGACCAGAGCAACAAACTAGAGGAGCAAAAACAATCTTACATTCCATTCAAATCCCCCAACAGCGATGCCACCAGCTGCTCCTGATCCCGCTAGACCAATAAACAGACCGCTACCAACATTACTGGACATCAAAGATGCTCCGATCTGGAAACACAGAGATAATGCATAAGACAAAAAACTTCCAAGTCAAGATCACTTTTTGTGTGGCGAGGATTTACTATTCCAACATATAACAAAATAAGTTATTTTAATATTTAGATGCTAAATAAGGTTTCCCTTGTCTATTGTTTTACTGTTTAGTTTTTTTTACAACCCATGAAATAATTATTTAAGTTTTGTCAAGAAACAGTTCTTACTAATGTAAATAACATTTTTGGACAATGAAATGAAGCGATGATGCTGCGACCTCAGATGATCAGTTAGGGCTTTTTTATTTAGGCTCATAGTCTGAGACGCCTAAGGGGTTTCCAGAAAGCAGAGTTACTAGAAATACTGAGTTGTTAACCCCTGAGATGGGAGAAACTCTGATTTTGAGAAAACCTTAGATGAGGGAAGCTCTGAGTTTGATAACCCTGAGAAGAGGAAACTCTAGATTTTCCCTTTAAGAAAGCGAGCTAAATTAGTCAGTTAACTTACTCTGCTAACTTACTCTGAACTCTGTTACTCTGTGAACTTACTCTGTGTAAGTTCACTCTTACTTACTGATGAGTAAGAGTGAACATACACAGAGTAAATTCACTCTTACTCTGTGTAAGATTAAGCGTAAGAGTGAACTTACTCTTACAGAGTAAGCCTGAGTAACAGGGTTGGTAACTTACTCTGACTTCTAATCTGCTGGCTGGCTTGTTTTCTTTAACACACATGGGGTTGTTCCTCACTCCTTCTCCTTTTGAGGCTGAAGCAGAGCTGTCTGACTGACAATCATACTATAGCTCCTCCTGGAGACTTCCCACATGAAATACATATTTCCACCAGTGAGTTGTGAATATTCCCAGAATTAACTTTAGATTCATATTTTATTTTCAGTGGCTTTCACGTGCACTTAGAACGCATAAATGAAAATAAAAATCAGTGCAACAGCCACCACATGTTCAACTAGAATAATCAAAAAATCTCTCTTCTTCTGCTTATACTTCTCATTCCGTATTTCTTTATCTACCTATGTGCTTAATCATAGAGTTTTATTGAATGTCATGGATATTCACAGTATGTAACTCTTGATCATGTATTTGATTGCCATTGTGCATCAGTTTAATTCAGAATTAACATATTCAAAGTTGATTGAAAACAGTCCAGCTTTCCATAACCAAAACTTAGAGTTATCGTCTGAAGTGCTTGCGCTGCAGATGTGTATGTTTGTATGTATGTTTATGTTTATTTATGAATAGATATATGTGTATATGTGTGTGTATATGTTTATTTACACATATGTTTATGTGTATAGTTGTATGTATATACATATGTATGTGAATCCCATGTATAGAGCACGTATTCTGTGATATTGTTTTCAGTGATATCATTGCATGTGCTCTGCCCTGAACTTTCTGTGAAATTGTAGTGCGAATTTCCCTTCAGGGACAATAAGGTATATCTTATCTTATCTTATCTTAGTTTCATCTCAGGATCAGCTCACTCTTACTCAGTTCACTCTTACTCATCAGTAAGTAAGAGTGAACTTACACAGAGTAAGGGCTATAGTACTTCTGTTTTTATACATGACATATTGAGGATTAGTGAGAACATGTTGGCAATAAATGTTATTATCATATAGTAGTATATTGCGGTTTACAGTTATATGTTTCCAAGTCAGAGTATGTCATGTACCTAGGCTCTACAACTATTTTATTATTAATTATATTACGGAACTGATTGATACTGCACTGTCTGTTAGAGCAGCCAAAGACACTGGCAGTCTCATAAGCATTATGTCTTTAGAATATAGAATATTTGGATAAGGTTGAAAATATACCATAGCTTATACTTACAGGCCACCAGGTCATGGATCGCCCAGCCAGGAAGTAACCCCCCACCGTGTTGCGATTGGCTTTCACTGATGACTGTAAATGACAGAGAGTTACAGATAAACCTGTTTCAAAACACTGAACACTGATTTATAACTAATTTATAGTCCAGATTAAACAATACAAAACAATCAATATGCATTTCTGTAAGAAAGAATTGGACAGCTTCTTTGGTCTCTGTGGATCTTTAGACTAAGATGATCTTTGACATAAAATAACCAGACTAAACACAAAATATGTTTTTTAATTATTATTTTTTAATAATAATTTATTAATTTAATTAGGTTAAAAGGTTGTTTAACACTTAAAACCCCAGTGTGGAAAAAAACATATATACACCCTGAACTTGATATGTAAATGTTCTTACTTTAGTAGTAACAACTGCAACCAGACTGCAGAATGTTATACTTGAGAGCAAGTTGAGAGCTCTTTTCTGGTTGGCCAGTGTTACAACCATACCCAGTCTCCTACTGTTTATTTTCGAAATTTGTTAATTTAATTGTGTTGATCCAGTCATCATACACAATATAATAACTGCAAATCAATATTTAAAGAACAAACAGAATCAACAGTTCATGAATATGTGACTGAACATGCTCAGGCAGAACCACCTACAACACTACTTGTACAAAAAAGATAACCCAAAATCATATTTAACTGTTATGTCTTAATTTGGATTCTTTTGACGACCTGTTGAGGGTTATATGGGTTCTTTGCTTTCTGAATGATTTTTTTTGCGGTTGCTTAGCAACACCATCAGCTGCTCCAGGAAGTCTACCTCACTGGCTGTTGTAGTACCACTGAGAAAGGGCTTATGTAATTGTCCATATTTTAAAACACGATTATCAAACAAGTTTGATGTCAAGTCTGCAAACAGATAAGGAGGATTAAAACTGAATCTGTAAAAGCCTCACATCACCAGATAATCTTTGCCAAACATCAGTACCAACCAAGGTGCCACACCAGTTTTTGCTCCATCTGTTGGGACAGGACCGGCCAGAATGTGCTCCTATCTGATACCAACATTAGACAGCTTCTACACAGACTCCATCACAACTCTCTGACAGGTAGCTCAGTATCAATGGTTCAGAAAATTGTCTCTAAGCATATCTGAGAATGGGAGAGTTATTTTTACTTTCATGTCAGTTTGTTAGGTGTGAACTGAATATGGTTTCAGTTGAGACACAGAAGGGCAGACAATATATTTAGGAAGTATTATTTAAATAATCATGTACATATACAGTGAGTTGTGAATTCTTGATCTCACCCAGATTCCGACAAACATGACAAAGATGAAGTAGACAACGACTACAGCGATGTCAGCAGCTTCCATCGAAAGACCAGTTTTGGGCGGAGTAGCAGTGGTGAAGCCAGAAGAGCTGCTGCCTGCAGAACAATCAAAACACACCTTCACTATACTGCCATTTTAAAATCCTCAGGTCTCAATAGAAGACTATGGTTTTCCATTGAGACATCAACGAATGAATTATTCCAATTCATCCACTTGAGTAAAATGATGTTGGGTTAAAGGTTATAAATGTCGATTTTTGATTATTTTCAGTTAATTATCCAGCCCTTTTTTTCTTTGGAAGACAATGAAACAAATGTACGCACCACCTAGTAACTCACTTTTGCCACAACAAAAAACATCATGAACGTTAATGTGTGTTTAGTTTGTTTCTAATTTGTTAGTTTGTTCTCAGATAATTCAGTCAATCGTATGATTAAATAATTATAAATCAATATTTACATAACAAATCAATGGTTTATGTCTATGTGAGTGATCAGGCTCAGGCAGAAGTAAAATATATCAACTAGGCCTATGATGTTGTCCGCTACATCAATGGTACATCCAAGAAAACTCCCCAATCCCCCTAAAATTGCAAAATTGAGCTCCTCAAAATAAATGTGAAGTTATTTCTACAGTGTTTTTTTATAACAAAAAAAAGAAATCCCTCTAGAGAGTAAAATATGATCTGGTAGAGTTAAATGTCATGTTTTCAAGATAGATCTCCTCGAGATTATTCATATGCACCAATTTGGATTACCGAAAAGTCATGATTAGAACTGTACAAACGATATCTTCCAAAATCAATCCATTTCGTCCTCACTCTCATTTTTATGAAAGTTTCCAATTTGAAAACGATCCATAAAATAGTTTTTAAGTTATATAAAGAAAACAGTGTTTTTCATGAAAAAGTCATCTATAGATAAGTATAAACACCAACAGAACAATCATCAATCTCGACTGCCTCTGGGATTTCTTCAACCATCTCCATCTCTGCATCAATAGAACGTCTATGTTGCCCAAATCCAGAATTCAATCAGTACATTATATTATCCAACAAAGAGATTCAACAACTGCTTCACAAATAATTTCACCAATTTTTGAGAAAACTGTGGATGAAGGGGTGCTGGCCTCTAGTTTGTCTGCAGACGATTTGAGATAATCAACGTAGTGCTACTCCATCAAATATCATTGGGTGGGATGTCCCACTACCGAGAGAAAGCTACAAGAACTGTTTCTAAAGGACGACTCACTCATGCACAAACACACACAAGAAACAAACGTAAGTAAGTATTATGATAAGACAAATGAGATCCTATAAACAAACCTATTACTGGAGGCCACTGGGAGGGTTTAAACAACAGAAATGAGAAGAATAAAAATAACAACTAGAAATTATCACCGTGAATTTGAATGTCTAGATGGTAAAATTGAAGAGCCTGGACTGTTTCACTGTATGAATCGTAGTAGTATAAATATTAGTATTGATGATAGTATTATTGAATACTTGCAACAAGAATTGCTTCGTTGCTACGGTTACAGAGCACATTACAGCCTAATGTGCAATGAATGAGTTAATTCAGAAAGTAGTCACCATTTTAACATTTAATTATGTTGCAGCTTCATGCTGAAATAGTATATATTAATTTCCTTCATTGATGTACACTTCATAATACATACTTAAAAACAAAGTAAAATCCAATTTTTTAAATTTGATCAAATCTATTGAAGAAGTAAAATTGAATTATCATATTGTTATAACTCAAACTTTATTTATTCAGCGCCGATTCACAACAAATGTTTTATCAAAGTGCTATCAAAAATGAACAGAACTCTTTATTCATTATCCAACAGAGACACAAATAATTCCTCCATGAGCAAGCACTTGGCAACATTGGCAAGGGAAAAAAAGCCTTTGAAGGGACAGAAACCTCGAGCAGATCCAAGACTCAGGGTGGACGGCCTATTGCTATGACTGGTTAGGCTGTGAGAGAGCGAGAGAGAGAGAGAAACAGAAACTTTGACTTTCAAAATCAATTTATTTAGCATCAGTGGTCTCAAACGATGCAACAAAAGGTGGTGCATTTATGCCAATTATGTCAGCTGGCCGAGTCCCTCAAGCAAAAAACATTTGTTAAAATGTCCACTAATTCTTGTCCTGTACATCGCTGCACCTGCAGAAAAAAGAAAGAAAAAAAAAACCCTTTCCCCAGCAATAACGTCTGGGAAAATACTATTATATGATATATATTATATAATGATGATAATAATAATAATAATAATAATAATAACAATAATAATAATAATAATAATAATAATAATAATAATAATAATAATAATAATAATAATAATAATAATAATAATAATAATAATAATGGTGTCATTAGTGGACATCAACCAGGTCCAGAGCAGCAGGTCCTGCCACCATCCATGTGAGAGTGCAGGCTTGAACAGCACAAAGACTTGAGCGAAGAAGTCAAGTTAGTAACATGCATTAATCGAGTTACATGCATTAATGTGAGAGGGATGTATAAAGAGGGAACGAGAGAGAGGAATAGGGAAAAGATAAGTGCATCATGGGAGTTAAAGGATGGTTTTAAGCCCAATCTTCAATCTAGAGAGGGTTTCTGGCCCCCGAACGGAGATTGGGAGAGGGTTCCACACGAGAGCAGCTTGATAGCTGAACGCTCTTGCTCCCATTGTATTTCTGGAGACTCCAGGGACTACAAGTAACCCTGCATTATGGGAGCGTAGTGCTCTTGGCGGATAATATCGAACTATGAGCTCTATAAAATATGTTAGTGCCTGACCATTAAGGGCTTTGTATGTGAGCAGAAGGATTCTAGATTTTTTTCCAGTAGCCAATGCAGGGAAGCTGATATGGGAGAGATATGTTCTCTTATACCGGTTCTGGTCGGCACACAAGCAGCAGCATTCTCGGTCAGCTGGAGAGACTTCATAGACTTACTGGGGCTGCCTGCTGATAGAGAGTTTAGTAATCCAGTCTGGAAGTAACAAATTCATGAACTTATTTTTATGCATATTTTTGTTTGTAACTTTGACCAGTGCTGTCACTGTGCTACGATTGACTCTAAAACCTGACTTGAAATTCTCAAATAAACCATTGTTATAAAGGTGCCACTAGAACATAAACAGTTTAGGTCAATGACACACAGAACTAGCTCATTGGGGTTAAATACAGTTACTATGGCATAGAATAACTAATTTATGACCAATGATAAAAAACTGCCACAAGGGTGATCCTGCAGCACAATTAACAATGCAATCAATTTGTACGGGACTAACATTGATGCAAATTTTTTCTGTCATACCGAGACATGCAGCTGAACTAAGAGCTTTTTTAAATTTTGCAACTGCTGCGTCAGATATATTTCTAGTGTAAAATTAATTTTATAGAGGGGAGTAATTGAGTACTGCAAATTCTAAGTTGAAGAGGATGATCCTCTCAAGCTCTATCAGTTTGTTTTTCTCCATTCAGATTTCCATCAATTCCATACTAGTCTCAATTCCATACAAATTCTCAATTCCATACAAATTCTAAGTTGAAGAGGATGATCCTCTCAAGCTCTATCAGTTTGTTTTTCTCCATTCAGATTTCCATCAATTCCATACTAGTCTCCCAGTCCCTGTTGCTGGAAAAACACCTCTACTGCATGATGCTGCCACCACCATCCTCACTGTTTGGATGATACTGTGGATGATACAGATGATAAGCAGAGTTTGGTTTCCTCATGATGCTTGGAACTGAAACCAAATAGTTCAATCTTGGTCTCACCAGGCCAGACTGACTGAAATCGGCTTGTTTAATCTGGGGTATTACAACAATTTATTTTTATTCTATCTACTCATTTTACAAATTTCAGAACAAACCAAGGGAATAGAAAATAGTCAAACTACAGATAAAATTCAAAATAGATGAGCATAATACATTCTTATGTCTCCCTCTCTATCATCATTGTTTCACAGAATCATTTCCTAAGAAAAGTATTTATTCACACGCAACAACAGCCAGAAAACAATATTTTTGAAGTTAAATCTAAAAAATTGTTAATTAACAACATTAACAGAAGCGTTTTAATTTTTGTTCTCATCTATTATCTCCTCCCATGCTCTGTAGCATCTATTGTCAGTGTTAGCCTACGTTTATGGAATGTATCAACAAAACCTTTTTGCCAGGAAAACTAAATTTGTGGTTCTTGCAGTTCGGCATACTTCCAGGAATCATGTGGCATTTAACTGTGTATGAGATCACCATCAACAAAGTGGAAAACTTTGAGAGGTTGATTAGCACACAGGTTAAACAGTGGCATGGAATCCTTCAATATCTGAGTTCCATAGCGTTATATGGGAGCAGCAAATTGGAACTACAAATTTCGAACCCCGTAGGATTCAAATGCACGAAAGCGAGGCTGGTAATGACTCTTACTGAATCTAAAGATACTGTAATTCAAACATCTGCCCCCAGGTTGGCAACAGCAAGGAAGTGGACTCCGTCTGAAGACTTTCAGAGTGCATAGTCTGCTCTTCACTTAATCAATGTGGTTGGTCAAGTCCAACATGGTAGAGCTGGGCTTGGACTAGATCTAGAAACTCCTCAGTGGTAGAAAGGAATATTAATGCAGAAGAGAAGGCTTGTGGTAGAAGAAATCAGGAGACAGGAAGAGGCAGAGCGACAGGCCAAAGCCGTCCCAACCAATGACCAAGCTGGGCCAATGGACGAACTGGATCCATTGGTCCTGGAGCCAGCTTGGCAACTCAGCTGCCGTTAGA
This sequence comes from Lophius americanus, assembly GCA_037951165.1. Taxonomy (NCBI): domain Eukaryota; kingdom Metazoa; phylum Chordata; class Actinopteri; order Lophiiformes; family Lophiidae; genus Lophius; species Lophius americanus. Next base: position 534,131 of record JBBDHG010000039.1, on the reverse strand, counting down.
TCTGGGAGACGGAGGGGGGTTGACTAAATTTTCTCATCAGGACTTGTTATGACCTTCTACCAACACCCCAAAACCTGAGGCAGTGGTTTGGAGAAGATCCTGCTTTTCCCTTTGTCAGGCACTTTTATCCCTAAGGCAGATATAGTAGCTACAACACTCCAGCCAGACATCAGCGAAGCTGGCATAGGTGTTGGAGTTGACATTGCCATGGGAAGATGGCGTCCAAGAGGTTTATGTGTGGAGAAAGGCCCAATATTCCAATCTTGCTACAGAGGCTGGCCAGAATGACTGGAAAACCAACATATACCCCATAGAAGTTGGAAACAGGGGATTTATTGCAACGTTTACAACCACTTTGTTGAAGAAAATGCGGTTTACGGGTCATTCCCTCCAACAGGCAATCAAGTCCTTATCAAATGCAGCAGAAAGAATGTCTTTTCTTTTTGATTGAAAGAAAAGACATGCGCTGGATGGCAAAATGAAAATAGAGCAAAGACATAATCTAAGCCAGGGAGAAGACGGACTACTCTACTAAAATTTCAGCAATCTCCCCCTTATCTTCCCTTCCTTTTCAGGGAGTAGGGGAAGGCAGAGCATCAGCCCAGTTCAGGCGGTGAACATTCTGGCCCGACTATAGGCTCCCTTCCTTAGCTCTGCCTCCCAAACCACATTCTTCTCTCCCTCTTCCTCTTTGCGATCGCTCTCATATACTCTTTTCTTTTTTTTTTTTTCCCTGTCCATTCTGTCATCTTCTTTCTATGGCTTCCCCCTTCAACTTTCCACAGCGATTGAAACCTCAAGTCCTATTAGTACTACTAAAGTTAATAAGAGCTATGGATAAACAATGATATCTGACAACAGATGAGCGGGGAGGAGAATCGGGGCTGCTGCTCTTGATTGACACACCGGCTATAGCAGCGCATCCTGGGATTTGAGGAATCTGTGGTGTTTGTGCTGTATACAAGCAGGTCAGTTATTATAAAAATTAGATATTGTCTCGCTTGCTGGATATTATATTGTCCCATGCACCTTGGGTTTGACATTTCTGTTCTAGAGGATATTCGTTAAAATGTCTTCATGGTCTTGTTCCTCCTACCCAGAGAGAGATGTAACAAATGATGTACATACATTTACAAAGACTAGCTTAGTCTCGCCTTCAGCAGAAAGAACCCAGTGTCTATGCCTTGAAGTTTTTGAGCTTATAAATGAGCACAGTGAACATTTTGATCCAGATGATTGTGATTGCCATCTTGAGGATTTAATTGAAGTGGAGCAAAATCCGGTTAATTTGCCCAATGCAACTAAAATAAAGAAAGCTAAACTCGTGGGAAAAGCAGCTCCAAAGTGGTCTCTAAGGTTATACAAAAACTCATAGTTAGTATAATGCAAGTTATTAGATTAATACATGATATAACAAGACATATGTCCTAGAGTCAATTCATACACACCAAATTTTGCACTAAATCAGATCAAGGGTTGAGAAATTATGGCGCGAAAACTTTTGGAGCTAAAACTCCCCTTCGAATCAAAAATATACAATCCAACTTTCCACAAATCCAGATCTTCCTCGCATTACAGTCTAAGATGGTATAAAGTTTGAAAATGATCCATGACATTGTTTTTGAGTTCTGTCCGTGTAACAGTGCAAGAAAAATCTACCCCTAGTGACTAAAATATGAACTACTAGACTAAAGTATGAAATGTACATGTAAGAGCTCCTTGAGTCGATTTATAAGCATCAAATTTGAACTAAATTGGAACAACGATAAGTTACGTCCTGTATTTTTGTTAAAAATGCCCCCTAGTGAGTGAAATATGACCAACTAAAGTAAGACATATTTACACAAGATACATCTCCGGATTCATGTGCACCAGGTTTGGAGAACAACGGACCTACAGTTAAGAAATTATGGTCAGAAAACTTTTAGAGTAAATACTACATAAACAATGATATCAGACAACAGATGTCGGAAATATATAAATAACCTTTCCAAAAATCTTTCCAGCACTTCCTCCCACTAAGATCTATGAAATAAAAAGTTTGAAAATGATCCAAGAAATAGCCTTGGAGTTATGTCTGGAAATCAGTGTTTTTCTTAAAAAAAAAATTTGGTAAAATGTGAAATATTAGAGTAACACACGATGTATACAAGAAAAATTTCCTCGAAACATTTCAGAGATAAAACGCCCCCTAGTGTTGGAAATATAAAACAGATCTTTCCCAAAGTCAGTCTAGTTTTCCTCACAATCAGGCAAATTAAAGTATAAAGTTTGAAAATAATCCATGAAATAGTTTTTTAGTTCTGTCTGGGAAACTTTTTTTTTTGTTAAAAAGCTCCCCCTACTGAGTAAAATATTAACTAATAGATATTTCCAAGATGTATTTACTTGAGTCGTTTGTGTGCACCAAGTTTGGACTAAATCTGACAAATGGCTGAGAAATTATGGCCTGAAAACTTGTGGAGAGTAAGCTTCCCCTAGTGTTTGATATGTAACCATTCAAAAAACAATCCAGTTATGCCTCGAACTAAGGTTAACATGGGTATAAAATTTCTAAATTATCCATGAAACAATTTTTCAGTTATAACGCTAACACGAAGGACCATGTTAGCTTAGCCTCTTATAACAGATATGTCCAAGACATGTCACCTCTTGAAGTTCTTGGTCTTGCAATCATGGGGATGTATCAGTGAGGTGGTGGATGTGGGGAGAAGGAGTACCGGACCCTGGTGACCACCTTAGTGACGCCGCTAAGTTGGTCACCAGTGTCCACTAAGGTTTGCTTCTTGGGAGGAGGCCTGCCCCTCACCTGTTCAACAAGGTCAACAGGAAGGCCAGCTCAGTCCTGGGGTTCAAAGTGGACTGTCTTGAGTGGAGCAGTTGGTGGAGAGAGGAATCCTGGCTATGGTGACAGCCATTATGATGAATACGCCCCGTCTAAATACCCAAAAAGAGTCTATAACTGCGGCGAGATGAAGACAGAGTGAAAAGTGTCCATTGTATACCCACACCTCGTTTCAATGATCTCCCTAACCACCTGACAAATAAATAATCTTCTGGCTTCTGTGTTCTGTCCTCGCTGCGTAAAACATGGTACTATAATGGACAGAGGGAGAAAAAACAAAATCTGGAACAACCAGGTGAGAAATAATATAAAAATGATGGTTAAACAGTAAGGACTGTTCGCAGGGCTGTTTTAGCAGATGTAACTGACTTCAGTGCCATACTGAAGGATGAGGAGGTGATTTGGAGGTCGAATAACTTAATTAATAGATGTCTTTACCTTGTATAGAACTGTCTCTCTTCATCGAGTATTTGTTTTGGTACTTCTGTTGATTTGCAGTGTAAATTTGCACAATAACATGATATTTGATTTTATGTTAAATATCTAGATTTAGATTTAAGTTAAATAATTTAACTTTTTTTTTACTCATGGATGAAAGTAAATCTTATTTAGTTCATAAATATTGCTGTAAATGTGATAAGAAAGTTTACTAAAAATTTGATGTCACTTTGTTAAAACATTGTTTGGACCTAAATGTGACAAAATGTTGCATGTACTGCTTAACAATCGGAGACCCATACTCCTAAGGGATCAGAATAGCCTTGATTCCTCACAACCATCAATGACCCTACTGGTCCTTCCTTTGACCACTTTTGTGGGTTCTAACCACTAAAGACAGGGAACACCCAACAAGACTGACAGTTCGTATATGTTCTGAGCCAGTTGTCTTGCCATCACAATCTGGTCCTTGCCAAAGACTCTCAGATCCTCACGCTTGTCCATTGTTCTTGCTTTCAACATCAACTTCACTACAAAATGTTTGCCTAATACAGTATATATCACCCACTGACCGGTTAAAACAGTAACAACAAAATATTTGATGTTCACTTCACCTGTCCATAGTTATAATGTTAAGGTGGATCAAGGATTTTTTTTCAGTGTTCCGCTGCTAATGTTGAATGAGTTGGATTTTAACAGCCTGACTGGTGGAGTTATGACTGACTAACTGTGAAGATCAAACATTTAAAAGAATCTGAGGAAATGCAGTGAAGGTGATCAGACCTGTAGTCGGAACCAGAACCGTAGACATGATGATTCCTCTCCTTCAGATGGTAGTTTATGTCTTGCAGATTTCCAGTGTTCCTCCTCAAGAGCTTTCTCAAGCCAGTGGACCCTGCAGAGGTATATGGGCTTAATGATTAACACCGTCACAGCTTGTCCCTGACTCTTACTTTCTGGTTCCTCTGGGTTCTACTCGTACCAAATATGTCTACATGTGTGAACGTATAGTGGTAGTGTAGGGTAGTGGGTGTGGATTCACTCATTCACATGCCCTTCCCCACCTGTCTGCTATTAACTCAGACTACAGTGAACAATCAATTCCGCTCACTGCCTGTTTTCTCTGTGTTGGCTTAGGAGAAGTAGGTATTCCAACATTTACATGATCGAAAGAACAACCGCACTATGTAAACCCAGGACGGATTACTTCCTTGTTGCATTCTTTCCTCATATGCAAGGCTTTGGGATTTTATTTTGTTTGGGTTAACCAAGGGTAGATAATGGGAAGTATCTCCTCAGCAGGATCTGATGTCAAAGGTCTTCTTTGTGCGTCTGTATCAGACCTGTCCCAAAGAGCACATAACCCAAGTAAGTTAATGATTGTAGACCAGTCACACGAACATCACTGATCATGAAAAATCTTTTGAGAAAAACAAATAATAAATTGTTTTGACACCCATAGACGGACAAATCGATCCACTAAAATTTGCACAGCAGGAAGGAAAAGTTATCAAAGATAAAAAACTTTATACACTATTAGCCTTTAAACACACTTAGAAAACCGAAGGCTAACCCAGCCACTAAGGGGTCACAAGTTAGTGCACTTTTACGGTCCCAAGGCCAGATGAAAGCGGAGGGTTGTTTAAGGAGTCTTGAGTGGATTGAGTGGGTTTGGCCACGTGAAAAGGAGGGATAGTGGTTATATTGCTAAAAGGATGCTGGAGATGGAACTAATAGGAAGGAGAAAAAGGGGAGACAAAAGAGGCTATTTCTGGATGTGGTGAATGAGGACATGCAGTTGGTGGGTGTGACGGAGGAAGATGCAGAGGACAGGGCAAGATGAAAACAAATGATCCACGGTGGCGCCCCTTAAAGGCCAAAGCCGAAAAAAGAAGAAGAAGAGGTGCAGGCTCATGCCAGGCTTCTGCTTGCAGACTATTAATCAGAATGCAGCCACATCTCCTTATAGAAAGGTTACAAAGTGTTTTATGAATTATGTAGCATTCCATATATTATAAAATGCTATAGACACTTAAATTAAAGCACCAGGTGTTGTTTTTGCTGTTTCATTAGCCATATTGAGGAAGGAAAACACTGAATAGGTGGTCTTACATCTGACGTTTATTGAAGGCTCACAGCGCTGGAACACACATCATCTTCTATGTCTTCTGCACAATCTCACTCAGATTAATTTATAGTAAAACAGGGTGAACATAACGCAAAGTGTGCCATACACACCATTTTACGACAGTCAGAAATTGCCTCACATAAAATAGAATATCTTATTTATAAATCAACCGCATTAAAAAAATAAATCAAACTGTTCATAGAATACTCATGTATGCAAATATATGTATATAACAACAAAAGACAAATAAAAGGATATAACTCTCAAATTAAACATAAATAATGTAACAGATGAGAGCACATAACTTAACACCCCTACTTGCTCTCATCATGTCAGCCCAAATACAATTTTCATACTTTTCATTTCCAAAGAACCAATTTTTGAATTTCTCAATTTTAAAATTTGTTGCCTCATTTGTCAAAATGTCTGCCATCATCTTTTCTGTCTACACGGATGAACACATACATCATTGTGTTTGGTCCTCTGTCTGTTCACTGGCCTGATTATCTCCATGGATCTTTGTACAACCGCACACTTTATTGTGCCATTTAATAGGTGGGTTAAATACAATGCAATGGGGAGAAAAGGAATCTGGACCCTCCTTTGGGAAAGGTATGCTGGCCACACACAGTGACACAGATGACAGGTGAAACGTCTTCAAGCCGAAACAGAAGTCGAGTTACTTAAGATTCAACCAACATGTATTACCCTGGTCTGGGTGGATAACGACTTACTTTTTTTTTTACTTTAAAGGGAACAGAGACCAAATATGTGGCGGGATTACTTCACCAATCCCCATATAAACACTGACCATTTCACTTTTCTTCATCAATAAAAGTATCAAACGAGATATAAACAAAAGAAGAAGACAAGGAAGAAGAAGAGAGAGGGAAAAAGGGAGTTGCGAAAGGGGAAGGGGAGGACTCGTCTTTTTTGGACCTTTCTGCTTGCTGTAGTGTTATACATTTGGCGCGAGCTTAAACATTAACTGTGATAAAAAGCCAACCGAGCGGACTGGACATTTGTCGGTTGAATTTGCTAACTGTTGATGGTATTGCTTTTCTTAAAGTCGTGTTGCCTAATGACCTCGCGTTAGCAGTACCGACATGATCGTCAGTGTGGGCGAGAAGCAGACGGAGCCGCGAGCTGTTTGTGGCTAAAGAGGAACCTCACAGCTACTCACCAAACGAGGACAATGGTGACGTAAACAAACTGAGTTA
>JBBDHG010000039.1:175000-522500 GCA_037951165.1 Lophius americanus | reverse complement strand
CCTCTGATTGCTCTTATTCTTCTACAAGTGGAGATTTAAATTTGTCTTTAGCTTCCCTGACTGTTGACGTGATCATCAGGGTTCATTAGGTCACAAAGTCATTCTGGTAGCAGGATGTGGCAACTGCAGCCTATTCATATTAAACAGGTAGTTGAGCTCTTACCAGGATGGAACAACGATTCGTGCTGTGACAAGCTTAGTCTGCTGAGTCACCCAGCACAGTCTCAGGAGCATGGAGGAGTTACCTGGAGATGGGTTGTTTCATGAGGAGAGCGGGACAGGACCGTAGAAGGACAACAACCCAGCAGCAGGATCAGTGTCTGCTACTTTGTGTGAGGAGGAACACTGCCAGTATCGTACAAAATGACTTCCCGCAGCTATTTTACTTCATGTTTCTCACTGTACTGCCATAGACAGACGCCATGAGGATGGCATGAGAGCCCAGTGTCCTCTTGTAGTACCTGTGCTCACAATCCAGGGCCGTGCAACTGAATTGGTTTTCACCGGAGAACACCAAATTGGGCAGATTCTCCACTGGTGCCCTGTTCTCTACACAGATGTTGAAACTAAGCTCATCTGACAAAAGTTAAAAAGTGTGGAGATGCCATAATGAACGTTATGTTGCCTATAACATCATCCAGCAGGACCGGTTTGGTGGTGGGTCACTGATGGTCTGGGGAGACATTTCCTTGGACGGTTACCCAGACCTCCTTGTGTTAGCCAACAGTACCATGACTGCTTTTAGGTACCACGATGAAATCAGACCTCAGAAATCAGACCTTACAGTGTCGAGTGGACACTGGGTTCCTCCTGGTCGGGGACAATGCCCGACCTCATGTGGTCAGAGTGTGTAGACCGTTCCAGGATTTAGAAGACATTGATGCCATTAAATTTCCTTATGTTTATCAGATCTGAGTCGAACTGGGAATATCTCGGACATTACATATCGGTGCATCAGACATCACCAAGTAGAACCAAAGACTGTCCTTGTGCTCACTTATGTCCTGATTCAGCTCAGGGAAGAGATCCCCTCTGTCTCATCAGGAGCATGCCGTGACGTTGCCAGGAGGTCCCTTTTGGCATGTGGGGGTCAAGCACACTCCTCGGTCACATTATGTGTTGTGATGAAATTTACTGGAGTTGGATCAGTCTGTGATTTCAGTTTTTCACTTCGATTTGTAGTTCGATTTAGAATCCAGCCCTTAATGGTTTAATGATGGATTTGATTTCCATTGATCGTTCTTGCATAATTTTGTTCTAAACAAATTACAACTACAATCAACTTGAATGTTTCTTTCATCGAGATCCGGACTGTGATTTAAGTGTACCCTTAATTCCCTTAAACTGCTCAATAATTTGAGCAGTTATTTATATATATATATATATATATATATATATACATACATACATACATACATACATAATCCTCGCAGATGTTTAGAATGATAAGCAGCCACAGAAAATGGACATGTATTCTAACGAAAGAGGGGAAACTACACAATATGAAGCAGGCGGTTTTAATGCTGTGGGTCATCATTGTGTATATTTTTATCTGCAGGTGGCTCATGATACAGCCACTCCAGTAATGTTTTTACTATAATGGCTAACCTATTAACTTTCTGCAGGAGGCGTTTATCCGAAGCATCCTGTCCAAGCCTTTTAAGATTCCTATTCAAAACTACACAGGTAACATTTAATTACATGCTGAAATGGTTTCTCCTAGGATTCTCCTACAGTAGGTTACTGACTTCCTCCTGTCCTCTCTGAATTATCACCTACAGGTTCTCTGGGAATCAGGGCACTTGGTCTGAAGCGTGCAGGAGTAAGGAAAGCCCTCCATGATCCCTTTGCAGAAGATGCTTTGGTTCTTTATGAGCCTCCAGCTCTGAGTGCTCATGACCTGATTAAAGCTGAGAAGTAGGTTTCAAACACACCAGACACTCATGTACATGTAAATTATAATATACAACAAATTAATCAAGTTTCCTTAAATAAATATGGTATTTGTATTTAATTTACCACAAACCTCTCAGTGGCCTTGATTTGTTTAAAACACGGCTGCAGCAGATTTTAACACCATAAAACTTAAAGTTGGATTCAGAAGCTTTTACCTTCATACTCCCTCTGATCCCACCCTTTAATGAAGAACATGATCACTTTTTAACAATATCTTAAGTGGGATTTTTTTCAATAGCTACAAAATGAGGTATTACAGTATAACCCACTTTAAAAAAAAAAAAAACAGCTCCCACGCAAAAATATGCATGTTGATCACAAACAAACAACAATCAAATAAATGGATATGGAACTAATATGGAAAAGTATGTAAGCTGTAAACATGCAAATAATTAATACATATTAAATAAATATGTAAAAATGGGGAATAGATGACGTAAATAAACAAGGGGTTAAAACAACAAACAATGGAATACATTTCAATATATTGCTTGACTAAGACTCAGGTTAGAGCCATTTGGGGAAGGTCCTAAAAGATAAGACCAAAGAGACCTCTCCAATATCTGCACTCCCTGTGCTCCAATTTACTTATAAAACCCTCTAGTTTTTTTCCCCTGCTTTTGAAAAACATGGACTTGCCTTTAAACCAATAACTCCATTATACCCGGTAGCTATTGTGAAAGTGTAGGTGAGTTTAATAGAAATCCATGAAAGCAAATATACTTTCTGTCAGAAAATAAGAGAACATCGAGCAATTTCAGAATAAAAGATTTGAAGTTTAGACCAAGAACTTAAAATAGGGGTTCGATGTCAAGACTTCTCTCAAACATTCCTGAAATTTCTTTATGGACTTTTCCCCAAAATGTTTTGATGAAGCGACCAAAAATACAATGACTGTGTGAGACCTTAGAGATCTTACATTTATTACAGTATTTAGTGAAAATTTGGTTAAATGTATTCCGCAATAGAGGTGGGATTTGGAGCCTATGATTAATTTTAAATTACATCTCTTTGACTTTATTAGCGGATAAACAACCAGACAATTTCACCCTGACCTCTGCAAGGTATACTTTTCTGATATTATTATCACAAAGGTATTCTCCCAACTCCATTTCATATGACTCGTGCCCTCTACTGGGGGAAGCAGAGCATTATAAAACCTGGAAGTCAGTTTTCTGGGTTCAGGATTTAACAACATGTCTTCTATAGCACAACAAGACAACCCCCCTGGGTGAGACTTTAAGGAAATAATTATTTTAATATAAATGAGCCATTTTAATATGAAACCCTGAATATAACCTCCAGATCAGCTTAGGCCCTGTCTCAGTTACCATGGTTATCTGAACATCTGGCTTCCTATAATACCCCAAATTTCAGGACACATTTCGTAGTTTGAGTCTTCGCTTCCTGTGTGGATATGTTATTCTGTCTGTCAAGATACAGATCGTAGAGCATAATGATGAAGAGACAAGGTTTAATGGAATTATTAAGTAAAATCATCTGAAAACAATCTGCCAGTCAGAGTTTTTGTCTGAGTCTGTTGTCTTGGTTCTGTGCAGAGAAAAGCTACCAGTCCATGTAGTGGTGGATCCAGTTTTAGGAAAAGTGCTCCGGCCTCATCAGAGGGAGGTAAGGATCAGCATTTTGTCTTCCTAAACTTTAATGAACAAAATAATGGATAAAATTAAGGTAAAATATCAAATTTCAGCTGTTCCTCTAATTGCTATCATCACATTATTATTATACTTAAATGCATGGTACTTGTTTGATAATATTTGTATTCTATGCTGTAAAGCATCAAGAGATAACGGAAGTTGTAATTTGACCCTATGAAAAAAAAAAATTTAAAAAGCAGACTTGTTTCAAGTCTGTTTTCTAACAAGTCAGTTATGATGTTTACTATGTTTACCCTTATCACTTTTTGTCGTGAAATTAGTTCTCTGCATTTGACCCGTCCTTAATGTGGGTGGAGCCTGTAAAGCATCGAGGGGGAATTTTGGTGTTCAGGGTCTTGTTCAGCAGCTGTCCCTTACAGTAGAAATGTGGTATATTGCGTTGCATCTCCTCAGAAACTTCCATACTGATTGAGACATTCATTACTGGCCTTCTCAGTCTTCTAATTAGTACTACTAGTTAGTAGACTTACAAAACAAAGATAAAATAATTTGTACCTACGAATATCAAAGTCCCTCAGGGTCCCTGGGGCATCTTAAAATGTCATTGAAATATTATGTAAACTGGCTAAAATGTATTTAAGGTGACTTCAACGAAGCTCATTTCATGCTACTGTGAATACATTAATATTCTTTGCCAGTAACGTCTGCCACTAGCAATGAAGTCACAGATATAGGCGCTGAAATGAGCGTCCGCTGAAGGGAGTCGGGACTTTAAAACTTAGGGGGAGGGAGCTCGGAGTAAAGTCGCTGCTCCTTCCAATCTGATGGAGCTAGTTGAGGTGGTTGTAGGTTTTCCAGTGGAAGGTTTTCCAGGCGAATCTAACTGGCCGTTGACCCTATGGTAAATCCAGAAATCACTGGATGGACTATATATCTCATCTGGCCTTGGAACTCCTCGGGAGGTTTTAATATCCCTTAAATTGAACTTGTTGAAACCTGTAGCTATCCTGCTATGATTATTCTCTCATATCAGTCATACTTTATTATCAATATATTTTTATTGATGACCTTCTTAAAATTTCTTAACTTTAACTTGTTGAAACCTGCAGAAAACCCTTTTATACACAACCTGACAAAAACCTCTGAACGCGTTTGCTCAGGAGATTTTTCTACACAATTAGGCAATATAAATCGAAGTAACTTTGTAGTTGAGCCCAGAGAACAGCAGGTTAGTGAACCCCGATCATCAGGATTCAAACTGTTTATTCTGTTTTAGGGAGTGAAGTTCTTGTGGGAGTGTGTGACGGGCCGCCGCATCTCCGGGTCGTACGGCTGCATCATGGCGGATGAGATGGGCCTGGGGAAGACTTTACAGTGTATCACGCTCATGTGGACGTTGCTACGCCAAAGCCCTGATGCCAAGCCAGAAATAGACAAGGTCATCGTGGTTTCACCTTCCAGTCTGGTTCGCAACTGGTACAATGAAGTGGGAAAATGGCTTGGAGGACGACTAACACCAGTGGCCATTGATGGAGGGTCTAAAAATGAGATTGACAAAAAACTAGGTAGGTCCACCTGCCCCTCTGCTCCGTCATGACACTATGCGGAACCCCAATCACAGGTTATTCGCCACTCTGCTCCATCATGACTCAATATCGTGCCCTGATCATAGGTTAACCCGCCCAAATGCACCATCCTGAATCAGTCTGGAGCTCCGATCAAAGGTTATCCCACCCCTTTGCTCCATCATGACTCAACGTGGAGTCCTGATCACAGGTTAACCCGCCCTTCTGCTCCACCATGACTCAATGTGGAGTCCTTATACAAGTTTTACTTACCCCTCTGCTCCATCATGACTCAATGTCGAGTCCTTTTACAAGTTTTACTTACCCCTCTGCTCCATCACGACTCAATGTGGTGTCCTGATTATCGGTTAACCCGCCCTTCTGCTCCACCATGACTCAATGTGGAGCCCTTATACAAGTTTTACTTATCCCTCTGCTCCATCATGACTCAATGTGGAGTCCTGATCTGAATACCAGCTCCTCCCACTATCTGTGTTCTGATACAATAAATAAAAAATATATTAAATTTGAAAAAGAATTCAAAGAGCGCAAATCTTTGCCAAGGCACAACAGTAACAAAGGTTACGGAGAAATATTCGCAGATTTCTCCATTAATGTTTGAGTTATTGCACGCCTCTCCTGCAAACTCTCCGAGTATCCCTTAAATACTCTGTAGCTGGTCATATCCTGTGCCTTCCACTTCAGCCTCCTTGTTTGGCCCACTGATCCCCCAGGTCCATACCCAAAAGGAACATCCAAGGATCAAAAGCAGCAATAACTTTGTGACATCATCACTCCAAAAAGTTATTAATTCATTTTAATTTAAGTGCTGCAAAACACATAACATCACCAAAGTAATCCGTCCTGTAGTTTTTCCGTAATCTTGCTCATAAAGAAACAAACAAACAACTGCACTGGAGTGAAAATATAACTTCCCTGCTGGAGATAATAATATACACAGAATATCTGCAAATCCCCGAAAAGTCCCCAATCCCCTACATTATACATGGAATCCCCTTGGTTGAGCCCCCAAATGTAATGTATGTTCACAGAATTTTCTGTCATACAAAAAAATTCCACAGAGTGATTAAAATTGAACTATTACTGTAAAATATGATATATAAAGGATAGATCTCCTCAAGTCGATTCAAATGCACGAAATTTAGAGTAGGATAAATGGTTGAGAATTCATGGCCAGAAATCTTTTGTAAATGAAGCTACCCCATGTGGCTGAAATACACATACTGCCTTTCCCAAAATCAATCCAGTTCTTTCTCGCACTAAGGTCTATGGGGTTATAAAGTTTGAAATTGATGAAATTGATCCATGAAATAGATTTTGAACTACCGCACAAACACAGATGATCTGCAACAGACATGGCACGATGACGATACCATAATATCCCTGAATTTTTGAGGATATATGAATAGCATGAGGAGTAGATGGGGGTCAGTGAGCAGACAGATTTAAACTCCATTTAAGAAAAAATCTTTCTCCAATTTGAGATATGACTGAGAATCTCTTAGCCACAAAGAGACCATAGGCCAGAAAAAAATGTGACTCAGATAACAACAGTAAACCTGACACCTGTCACGTTTGTTAACAAAATTTGGATTTCAGACTCTCCCAAGCCATCATAAGTTTAGTCAATGGGGTATCATCAAAGAACAGGAATTGTTGGTAGATCCTGGAGATTAATGATTTCTGAAGGGGTTTCACAGAAGGAAGGTCGTCCCAACGATGCTTGACAGGCGTTAGAGGGTAGAATAGAAAAAGAGATCTGGCACAAACCCAAACTTGAAAAATATAAAAATAAGGGATGGATAGGTAAAATGAAGTCTAATGATGATTTTGAAAAATTGGAAAACAAGCCAGTACTTAAAAGGCGCTTATTAGTGGCATCAAGGTGGAGGCAGAGGTGAAGTTAAAACTGTTTTTGTCTTTAGGTTTTAACTCACCAGTGAGGCTCAACGAGAACACTACTGTATGTGCAAACAACCAAAAAGACTTTAATTATCATCTGCTGATTGTTCGTTTTGCTCCATGTGATCTTTAGTGAACTTCATCTCGCAGCATGGTTTGAGGGTACCCACCCCAATCTTGATTATCTCATACGAAACATTTCGACTCCACGCAGAGGTTCTGCATAAAGGAAAGGTTGGACTGGTCATCTGTGATGAGGTAATTGATCTGTCCAACCTCCAGAGCTGACAGGGACTGATGATTCAGAGCTGACAGTATTTCTGTGTGTTGTAGGGCCATCGGCTGAAAAACTCTGACAACCAGACATACCAGGCTCTAAACGCCATGAGTTCACAGAAGCGAGTGCTGATATCAGGCACCCCCATCCAGAACGACCTGCTGGAGTACTTCAGCCTGGTCCACTTTGTCAATGCTGGTATCCTTGGTAAGCTGCTCCAGGTGCACTTAACACTGCTATCCAGAAACCCTATTTATCATTGCTTTAATTAAATCTAATCATGTTAAAAATCTCAGTGTTTTATCCTTCTGTTTTTTGCTTTTTGCTTCTCTAGTTTATTAATCTTCGGATGTACCTTAATTGAACTTTCATCCTTATTCAAGCATATTTTACTATTATTATTGATCATTATTTATTGTCATATCTCTCATCGGTATTGTTTTAATTTCCTTCTCATTTATTTTCTATCTTTTTCTGTTCTCCTGTCTTTTGATGTGAGACTTGGTGCATGTGAAAACTACTTAACAAACCTCCCCTCATCAAAGCATCTCACCGTTGTGGAAAAGATATTTGCTTAGTTCATTATTAATTTTACCTAAATATCCAATCATTAATTCTGTTTGTCATCTCAATTGCAGGTACAGCCCAGGAGTTTAAAAAGCGTTTTGAGCTTCCCATTCTGAAGGGCCGTGATGCAGATGCCAGTCTCAGAGACCGACAGACGGGGGAGGAGAAACTCAAGGAGCTCATCGGTATCGTCAACAGGTCAGCTCCCAGCACTTCTCTAATCAGGCTTCCACCAAGTGTTTCCCTTTTTCTTTTCTTTTTTATGTTTTAATATAAACATTGATTTTTCTGTGAATCACATTCAAAGGTTGTGGTATGTACATATAGCTCCCCTTAATAGACATAGGTAGTATATTGCAGCCAAAATCCCCCTAAATTCAAAATCCCATTTATGCATATTTTGGGGCAATTGCCTCTCCTGCTGTGCCAAATAGAGAGTTCTTCAGGTCCGTTCCAACAAAGCTGTGTAGGATAACATGATCTTTGTGGCATTTCTATTAAACGATAAGGGACATCATAGAGCATCTTTGTTGATAATAACAAACACAGAAATACATTTATTGTTCACGGAATAGATTTGTGTTCCGTTATTCTCTGCTTAGGAAATACTTTATCATGACACAATAGTTATTAGACATGATTTGTTTCTTTTGATACATGTCCTCAAAGTGCGGTAATACAATTTACTTTAAGCCGTATCTTCATTCAATGATTTACTCATGGACCAAAATCAATTTGAATTTAAACATTTTTTTGTTTTCATTTTTCAGATGGGGGTCAGTGAGCATATTGATAAATGTTATTATTAGTTATGAAGCACATGTTGATAATAGGATTGCTAATTTCGATTGCCTGAAAATACTGAATATAAATTGAAGGAGTATAATAGTTTTCATAGAGCTCTGGATATCTCTGTTGAAGATTTGACAGTTAAATCTGAGAAACTAGGAGGGGGTCTGATACTTCTCTCAGATTGGGTTGTAAAACATTTTGATTGAATGTAATATTTAAATTCTGTCTATATTCCATGTTCTCTCTCTCTCACTGCAGGTGTTTGATCAGGAGAACCTCGAACATTCTGTCGAAGTATCTACCTGTAAAAATCGAGCAGGTAGTCTGCTGCAGGTGGGTTCAACTATCCAAGGGCAAACGTTCAAATACGACATGAAGAGGGTATTTCGAAAAGGGGGCTTAACAAAATGAGTTTATCCCTGAGCTGAGGCTTGACCAAGCCTGAGTGGAGAAACTCTGGATTTCCGGTTTCAGAACCGCTGATCCGAGTAGGTTCAATCAATTCTGAGTGAACTAACTCTGAGCCAAAATCGTGCAAAAGTAAGATCGGAGTTGATCCTGGGTGTACACAGAACTCACCAGAGGGATCTTATATTAAGTCTGAGAACGCTTCAGGTCCATTTGACAAACTCTGTTTAAGTCTGAGCTCTGGATAAATCAACACTGAGATAAGAAAACTCTGGTGCAGAACAACTGATATTAATTAGTTCTCATCAACTCCCGAGTTTATTAACTCATGGGGGAGTTAAACTTGTGTACGAGGAAGATCAAAAGCCATAATCAATGGAGCTGGAGGTTGTAATGCACTCACGAGCAGATAATTAGAAAAATAGTGGATCTCTGCTTTAATAATAATATTCTAATAATAATCTTTACTTTACTTATCACATGTTTCAAAGCACATACAAACAGTACAACGTTATGAAATTTATCTTTCGGCATTTGACCCATCCCTGAGAGAGCAGTGGGCGGCCAGTGGGAGCTGATGTTTCAGTGTCTTGCTCAAGGACCCACGGAATATTGCGTCAGGGGGTCCGGTTGAAGGACAACCGTTGAATGCACTGACCTTGGCGACCCCAAAGAGTTAAATTAGCGGGTTAAATACCTGCCAAAGGTTTTCAAACAAACAAAACGCGCTTTAAAAATGTTCATGATTAAGAAACAACACATTGTGATATGTAAATCCAAACATGGATAATCAAACTGCTATTTTCTGTTTCGCAAAGACAAAATGTAATTATCAAATAGATCCCCAACATATTTCTAACACAGGTTTCAGAGATAATAATGCAACATGTCTTACAGTTACTAAAATAATATATTCTACAACCACAAAAAAGAACTTAAACTTTAGCAGAATCCTTCAATGTGGAGTGCTTCTAGTTTCACACAGATATTCTCAGATTTGAACACGTCCTGTCTTAGTTCACCTGTTACTGCAGTAGATTTCACTGTAGCTAAGCTAGTAGATTATAGATCTTATACCCAAGGTTTCAAACAAACAATGTTAATCTTTCACTTCTGATCATATAGTTTTTTTTAGGGCCTTTTATTAAGTGGAGATTCAAATGCAGAAATTATGTATGTCGGGCCTTCAGGTCAACTCCAGCTTGAAGGGTACGACAGTCAGTGAACGCTTCATCTCTCTAAACAATGATGGTGTGAAGGGTGACTATATGTAATATGTAAATGCTCAACTGTGATGAGGGAAGCTAAAAAAAATTAACATTACCGACATCCCACCACAGTATAAGTTTTTTTTAGTTTTTTGTATTGTATAGAAATCGGGGATATTTTGGAATCGTCATGGGCGCTGCATCAGCCGCAGATTCTTCGTGTTAACACAATAACTCAAAAACGATATCATGGATCATTTTGACAGGGGGAGCTATATCTCCAAAATTGTCAGGCCATAATTTCTCAACCGTTGGTCCGATTTAGTCAATTTCAGTGTGTGTGAAGCGATTAGAGGAGCTCTATCTTGTATTCATTGTGTTTTACTCTAAAAGTTCTTATTTTACTCACTAGGGGAAACTTCTTTTTATATACAGAAATACCGTTTTCTCGAGATAACTAAAAAAAATGTATGGATCATATTCCAATTTTATACCTAAATAGACCTAGTGAGAGGGAGAATTTGGTTGATTTTGGGGATTGTCAGATGTAAAGTTTTGAAACTATAGCGAGCTTTATTGCCAAAAGTCTGCATGGCAGCCTCTATAATCAGTGCATGAATGTTTGTGTGAATGCCACTCAAGCACATTGTAAAGCTCTTTAAATCGTCGAGCAGACTAGAAAAGCGTTATATAAGTTCACATACCATTCGCTCTAAAATTTTACATTTTACTCACTAGGGCGAGCTTTTTTCAGAGTTTTCCAAACATGGCTTTAGAACTTCCATTGATCATTTAAATCTATGTTAATGCAACTTTATACCCACATAGTCCTTAGTGTCAGGCTGAAATGCAGCGACGGTGACTCAGTTGGTAGAGCGGTTGTCCACATATCTGATGGTCGGCGGTTCAATCCCTGGCCCCTGAAGTCCACATGTCAAAGTGTCCTTGAACAAGATACTGAACCCATGTTGCTCCTAATGTCTGTTCCATTGGTGTGGGAATGATGGTGTAAAGTGTTACTGCTCCTGATGTGCAATGGGCGACTTGCATGGCAGCCTCTATCATCACTGTATGAATGTTTGTGTGAAAGGTTGAATGCTGGCTTGCAATGCAAGCACTTTGAGTAGACAAAATATTTTTGGGAAAGGTTGGATGTATATTTCTGACACACCTTTATCTCTAAATGTATTCCGGATATAATTTCTTAACTGTTAGTCCGATTAAGTCCGAATTTTGTGCATATGAATTGACTTGAGGAGATCTATCTTGTAAATGTCAGATTTCTCCAAGTAGTTCATATTTCACTGACTAAGGGGAGATTTTCCTTGAAAAACAGTGTTTTCTGTACATAGCTCAAAAACAACAAATTTTATGTCACATAAACCTTAGTAGAAGGTAGAACCAGAGTGTTGTTGGGAAAATTAGTATATATATTTTTTTACAATAGGGGAAACTTTATTGCCATAAGTTTTCCGGATATTATTTCTCATCCATTACTCCGATTTAGTAAAGTTTCGGTGCATATAAATCGCCTCAAGGTGAATTATCATGTTTCTATCATATATTACCCATATTTTAAACTAATAGTTCATAATTTACTTAATTTAGGGATAATTTTTTTCCTTCCTTGTACAATCAATTATGGATTTTACACGGAAGTACAACCTTTAAACTGAACACCTGCTGTTCAGTTTAAAGGATTGTAATTTCATGGCAAAGCAACACCTACTGTTGTAAAGGGTGAACTAAATCATAGTGACACCTACTGTTTTAACAGATGAACCACACAGGACCTGTGGAGAAATGTGTTGACAAGTGGAGGCACTTTTATGCGGAAAGATTGGGCCGAAAGTCACGTGAATTTTTTTAAATTAAAAAGTAATTTCTCTGAAGCATGATGTGTTAGAAGTATGTTGGATGTTTGTTGGATAAGCACGTTTTGTGTTTTCAGACAGAAAATATCTGTTTAGTTATTAGAAGATTGTGCTATTTATTTCCAAGTCAAATGGAGTTTGTTTTTCACGTCACTTACTTTGTATATTACAGTTGAAAAGGTGGTGCAAGGATATTAAACTCTGAGTTTCCCTCATCCAATTTAACAAGTCATGAGTTTCCCTTCTCAGGGTTTATAAACCCAGAGTTTCCCCTTTTTCTAGGGTTAACAAATTCAGTTTCTATTCACACGGTTAACAATCACAAAGTTTTCCTGCCAAACTAATTTATGGAATACCCCAATTCACATCAGGAAACAGTTACAGGGAGATACTGTATGACATCATACGTGATATTTTCCATAATATTAAAGTGTAAAGTGAAGAAAGAGCAAACAAGGACAGTGGAGGAATGATCAAGAAAACAAACAACATTTAAAAAAAAGGAACAGGCCCTCAAGCTTGTTTGTTGGTTTTAACAAGATAACACCTCATTAAGCCCAACAGGAAATTAAAGATTAAGATAATTCAATAAGAACTCATTAAATACACCATTGACTGTTTTCTTCTGTTGTTTCCTGTTGTAAGTTTTATTCTTCCCAAATCAGGTAAAGAGGCGCTTGTAATTTTCTATGTTTAATGACATGTGTCAGCTATGGAGACCAGAGAATTAACACTATACTCAGAGTACGTCAATTTAAAGTATATCATTCCTAGAGGCTAGAGAGAAAACGATGCAAGAACTGCACATCTGTGATAGTTTCATCTACTATTACTCTTTAAGTTCGTTGTTTCTTCTTACCCTGAAGCAGGTATAAGCCACACATTTTGATGTTTTTAATGACTCCAGCCCATTGAATTAAAGGTAATTCATCTTTCAAACTACCTTGACTGCCGGGACGTGGATTTTTTTGGTCATATTTCTTCCACTCTCCCTTGCGGCTTTTCCCTTCCATGAGCACCATTAGTTTGGGGGAAAACCAGTAGCGCTTAAGTTTTTCCTCTCTCTCATGTGACGACCAAGCAGACATATTGAAGCCTGATTGTTTTATTTTTTCCCTCCAGGCTGACTCCTTTGCAGACGACGCTCTATAAGGGCTTTTTGAGGCAAGCCAAACCCATTGAGACATTACAGGAGGGCAAAATAAGTGTTTCTTCCCTCTCCTCCATCACATCACTCAAGAAGCTGTGCAATCGTATGTGTCTAAGCCAAATACTCATGATAACCAGAAAATTAATGTAATTCTGACTGCACCTGTCTGTGGCTGAACTGCTACGACTGATGGTGTATATGTTTGCTTAGAAACCTCTGGTAGACGTTCTAACCTCAGGTCTGCTTCTGGTTTTAGATCCAGCTCTGATCTATGATAAGTGTGTGGAGGGTGAGGAGGGTTTCCAGGGAGCTATGGATCTGTTTCCTCCCGGTTACTGTACCAAAGCTGTGGAGCCTCAGCTCTCTGGTAAGAACATCGACGTTACAGCTACCATGGGGGCAAATCTCATCAGATATTAGGCCTGGTTGATTGTTTTTGGTTAGAACTTAGATCACGTTTGTACACAGTTTTTATTTTCTTTTTTTTTTTTTCAATTTTAATGTACTCAACTATTTGATAGAGGATCAAGCAAACACATATCACGAGGGTGCAAAATACAACAACAAACAACAAACTCACCTGTTTGCTCATCTGGGTATGTGCCAACCGCCACTGGGTTCCCGACAATATAAACACAGGTCCGACCTTTCATACTTTACACACACTGCATAAGGAAACTGCAGCCTACATTTTTACATTATTCAAATGATATTTGTCACTTCAGTCTTTCTTCCTGTTGCCAGCAGATGGCGCTATCATTGTTACTGAATATTGTGATATGTGGATTATTTATTCAAACAGATTAAGCACCATAAATGTCAACACTAGCTTCTTTTTTTATAACATTATTACCTCTGCCAGGAAGGTTCTGTTTTTTCCGTGGTTCGTCTGTTTCTTAGCAATATTATAAAAAACTAACGGACGGATTTGCAATTAATCTTAACCAGAGGTAGGTTTTGGCATGTCCTGGAGATGGTTAAATTTTGGTGATGTTCTTCATGACTTCTATATACATCTTCCTAACCACTGTGAGATAAGGCAATTTCGGAGGTTCTGCAAAAAAAACTATAAATTCATGGATTGATTTGAAAATTTACCACAATGTTTTTTACTGGAAAAATATTTACATGGTTACGGTTGGGCCTTTGTGCTCTCCGAGTCCTTTCTAGTTCTCTTGTGGGCTTCATGTTCTGAACATGTCACAGCTCCATCAGAGGTTAGAGATGATAAGTAAGTACTCAAGTAAAGTACAGATACGTGAAAACTAAAGACATACAGTAATGAATTATTTGTACTTTGTTGCTTCAAACCACTACAGATGTGAGGTGTCTCTCTGAATAAATTGGTCCATGTTTGTGTTTGTTCAAGGTAAGATGATGGTTCTTGACTACATCTTGGCCATGACCAGGACCACAACCGATGACAAGGTGGTGCTCGTCTCCAACTACACTCAGACACTGGACCTCTTCGAGAAGCTGTGCAGATCTAGAAGGTGCTGTTCGGGGAACCACCATTAACCAGTATGTCTGTTTAACATGGTTACAGTGTCTAACAGCAGCCGTTTGGTTTCTGACAGATACCTCTATGTCCGACTAGACGGCACCATGTCCATCAAGAAACGGGCCAAGATTGTAGAAAGGTTCAATTGCCCGTCTGTGAGTACAAAACCACAATGTTTCGAGCTCCTGCAGAAGACGCGTAGCTCTTGCTGCGCACTTTGAGAAGAGGATCTAACTGTTTGTTTTCCAGAACCCAGAGTTCATCTTCATGCTGAGCAGCAAGGCTGGTGGATGTGGTCTAAACCTGATCGGTGCTAACCGCTTGATCATGTTTGATCCTGACTGGAACCCAGCCAATGACGAGCAGGCCATGGCACGGGTGTGGAGAGACGGCCAGAAGAAGACCTGCTACATCTACAGGCTGCTCTCAGTCAGTATCACACACTAATATTCAACATCTTCCAATGACTATTGACCCTCATGCTTCACTTGATCGGACTCTTCCGTCAGGCCGTTGGAGGACGTAATGGTCCCCTTTCTCAAACTGCATAAAATATTATATTTTAATATTATTTCACACTTTTACTGACGATCAGTTTTGATCATAACTATCGGATATTTATTTATTCTCAGAATTTTCACCATTTAAAATTCATTTATGGTGCGTCCATGTGTGAGAAAGACACTGCATACAATTGCTTCACAGTATAATTTAGACCTGGATATTTTGAAGGATGGACATATATATACATACACACACATATATATATAAATATATATACCGTATGTACACATACACTTGGATTTTTCTTTTATGCGCACATCAATCTCTGACATCAATAGTATCACACACAGCTTGATTATTCCAGTTCCAGCCATTGTCTTTCTTAGTACTACTCTACAGCAGAAATCCTGTTTCAGGAAATAAGGAGAATACCAGGTATTCTCACTATTATGTCTCAAACAATGGAAAATGGCAGCATGAGATAGGAAGTTGAATAAACAATTTGAAGCAAAGATTCCAGATCATGGAATGTAGGATTATTTTCTACGATAAAGGTGAGCTCAAACATTTCAGTTTTGAGGACATTTTTGCCCATAACATGCTGTGACGATAAATCTGGTTTACACTGTGAGTAATTGACAGATTATAAGATCTGAGATTGAAATGAGAAAATTCACCCCAAAATACAAAAACTCTCCGAAACTCATGCGGATTAGGCGGTGGGTTGATGATTTTGCGGTGAATGAGAGGCAGGGACGCTGACCTCTATGTTTACTCTGGTTCTGTATGTTCTGACAGACCGGGACCATCGAGGAGAAGATCTTGCAAAGGCAGGCCCATAAGAAGGCCCTTAGCAGCTGTGTGGTGGACGAGGAGCAGGATGTTGAGCGTCACTTCTCTCTGGGCGAGCTCCGAGAACTTTTCTCGCTCAACGAGGAAACCAGCAGTGACACACATGACAGGTACGACTTTCTTCAAAGATGCGCTGTCTGCTGATTCTGCTCACTCTGCTGATTCTTGTCAGTGCTGATTCTGCACATTCTGCTGATTCTGCTCAGTGCTGGTTCTGCCCCCTCTGTTGATTCTACTCCATATGTTGACTCTGCTCAGTGCTGATTCTACTCATTCAGTTGATCCTGTCCACTCTTGATTCTGCTCGGTGCTGATCCGGCTCACCCTGCTGATTCTGCTCACTCTGCTGATCATGATGACTGCTGATTCTGCTCAGTTCCGATCCTTTTCACTCTGCTGATTCTGCTCACTCTGATTCTGCTGACTCTGCTGATTCTTGTCAGTGCTGATTCTGCACATTCTGCTGATTTTGCTCAGTGCTGGTTCTGCCCCCTCTGTTGATTCTACTCCATATGTTGACTGTACTCAGTGCTGATTCTACTCATTCAGTTGATCCTGTCCACTCTTGATTCTGCTCGGTGCTGATCCGGCTCACCCTGCTGATTCTGCTCACTCTGCTGATCATGATGACTGCTGATTCTGCTCAGTTCCGATCCTTTTCACTCTGCTGATTCTGCTCACTCTGATTCTGCTGACTCTGCTGATTCTACTCAGTGTCGATTCTTTTCTCTCTGTAGATTTTGCTCAGTGCTGTTTCTGTCACTCTGCGGTTTCTGCTCACTGATTCTATTGAGATCTGAATTCTTGAAAATGGACCTATTAACCAATAACCTGAAAAATGATGGTTCTGTGTGCCTGATATGCAAAGAATCTCCATACTGACTCTTCCATGTCTGTTGCTTTGTCAGCACACAACTGATCAGCCATAACATTATAACAACTAACATGCAATGTCAGAGTAACATTGATTGACTGTTCACCTTTCAGTGGGACAGGTATATCAGGAAGCAGGTGAAAATGAAGTCACACTGAATAACAATGCCTCCCCTAGCTTTTCTTCTTCCCATAATGCATCCAGGTACTGTCTTTTCCTTAAGACGCACATGCATCCAGCCGTCCACATGCTGTAAAAGAAAACTTGATCCATCAGATCAGACCACCTTATTCTTGCTCTGCAGTCCAGTTTTGATGCTGACTGGTCCATTCTAGGAGCTTTCAGTCTGTGACAATATAGCCCCATACGCAGCACGCTTTGATGTTACTGTGATGTCACAATGTATTCTGACTCCTTTCTGTCAGAACCAGCATGAACATTTGTCAGCAGTTTGTGCTACAGTAGATATTCAGTGGGATTAGACAACACAGGCTAGCACTTACTCTCCACGACCATTAATTACCCTTTTTGTCTTTCTTTAGACCACTTTGGTATGTTCTGACCACTGCAGAGCAAGAACAGCCAGCAAGACCTCAGTGCCGGAGATGTTCTGACCATGTCTTGTAGACATCTCAATCGGGTCTTTGCCGAAGTCTCAGATCTTCATGGCTTGTTTCCAAAATCAACTTCAAGGGGGTATTTCAGGAAGCGGGCTAAGCGGAAATTCTGAGTTTGTTAAGCCTGTGTAGAGGGAAACTAGGTTTTCCGTTCCAGAAAGCGGGAGTAATTGAGCTTAGTTAACGCGGTATCTTATTCTGTGTACCTAACCGACTTGCTGGGAGGTTTACTTCACGGAAACCCATCTTGCATCCAGCTCCTCACCCCGAGCCCGAGGCACAGCTATCAGACTGTCAATCAATTGTCACGTAAATGGAATGAAGTTGGGATTGGACTGGGACCAGAATTGAACGTGCTTTTATCCCATGATCCACCCAAGATTATCTCTGTATTTGTCTTTTATTTTCAGCAACTTTCGCGTGCGCATTCCGCCACTTTGCCTTGAGAAAATACGGTAAAACTAGTGGATACATTCCCTCAGCCAACAATTCCCTTCCACGCCAGTTTTCTCTCCATCTCTGATGTAGACGGGTCTCTCTTCTTTTATTTTTTAATAAATATACTTTCATGAGCGCTTTGAAACTTAGTGCTTAATCAGCATGAAGTTTGGCAACCATAGCGTCTCACTGGTTGCCATGGTGAATAACAGTATCTGATCTCTGTTGATGATGGCTTTTTATAATCCGCTCCCAAGTGTTCAACTGAGTGTTAAGCAACTCTGAGTTGATTGAACCAATTCAGTCAAGCTCAGAAAGTATCTTAAGCCTGCTTCTTGAAATACCCCAAAAGGGCAAAATGTACATTTAGTGCCTAATGAATCAGATTATCACCGTTATTCTGACTTCCCCTGTCATTGATCATAATGTTATTGCTGATGGATGTATATCATCAGTCAGTAGAATTAAACACCAGTAAATGTTTCTAAAGGTAATGCTTGTGCAGAATAAGTTCAGGCTCAGATCAAACCTCACAGATGCCTCTTCCCCTCCTCAGTCTAAAGCTTGATTTATTGATGGCACATAAGACTGGGAGATTCTCGAGGCAGGAGGTCCAGCACTCCAGGAGCACCTGTCCCCCAATAGGACCTCCGGCCCTCGGGTCTTATGAAGTACCAAGGCTGCAGTTGTCACCAACCTCAGACCACATAGACAGTTTAAACCTGTATGCTGAAGCTCCTCTTTGTGTGTTCAGGTTCCGCTGTAGCCGCTGTGTGAACGGCAGGGAGGTCCGGCCTCCTGCTGATGAATCGGACTGCACCAGTGATTTGTCTCAGTGGAACCACTGCTCTGACAAAAGGGGCTTGAGGGACCAGGTGCTGAAAGCCTCTTGGGAGGCCGCGGTGTCCTTTGTATTCCACCAGCGATCCCACGACCAGAAAGTTGCGGTTTAGCAGGAGGACCACATCGGTGGGGAAAGTCTATCTCACTACCTGTACAGTCTTATTTATTTGTTGTTGAATTTTGCTGTACATTTTTAAGAAAAAATAAAGTATAGTATCTCACGAGGGACATTTATTATCAAAAAATTATAATTTTTTTTTGATAATATTTGCCTGTTATGACGTCATCGGCTTGATTTTGGACAAAGCTTGAGTTTTCATTTTTTATAAATATTACAAGAATTGTTTTTCAGAAAAAAGTCATAACCTGGGTAATAGTTGGATGGATAGATACGGACTTAAACGGTTCTTTTGTTTCTTACAAAAATGCTGAAACCTCCAAAACATAAACAAAAAGGACCTATCCCGTGAAATGAGTCGTCCTCGCCTTGTTATCGTCAAGATCCGTCGCTGCAGAGATAACACCATGATAATGTCAGCAGAGTAACCCAAAAGGAATGTCCAATATTCACGAATCAGATGCATAATTACAAAAAAAAAAAGGAAGCTGTTTACTCAATACAATGTAATTCTTACTTTGCCACCACTTTTTTGTTACATTGTCTGAAGGGAGACACAAAAGACAAACAATTATAAAAACAATTCTCTCTTAAATTTTGCTCACTTAAATACTCGTAAGGTAGACAACAAGCTACAACCTTATTTTCTTGGAAATAATTCCTCCGTGAGGACAAATTATATTGATCTCTACGAGGATCTGTCTGTCAGCGGAGAGAGCGGGGACAGTCTACAGGGTGCAAGACGTAGAACGCAGTATATAGAAATACAATAGCATTAATGATATGCAGAGTATCCTCACCAAAATCATTAAAAAGACGTCAGTGGGGTACTGTTGATCGTTACACTGTTTGAAATAAAATTTGAATTTAGAATTGGATTAATTAGAATTTGTATAATTGTGGTCAAATAGGATTTATTAGAAATTCAATAACCTCACTCTTCTGTTGAACTGTGTCACCAAATTCACAACAAACACAAAGAGTTTGCCAAGGGTCATACAATAGCAACTAATTTGGAATATTATATTTTTGTAGTATTTTTTCAGCCATTAAGAGTATCCAATTGATCATACTATAGCAACCTGTTTGTGATATTATAGTTTGATCAAATTATGGAGAGTTTTTATCTTTTAATATTATCTCTATGCATTTGGCATAAGCCAATGATCATACTACAGCAAGTAGTTTGGAAAAACATAATTTTGTCTAATTATGGTGAATTTAAATTTGGAAAATAAATCAACAGCATCGATATAGTACACGGTAGCATTACAAAATCAGCCATCACGAAGAAACCGAAGCGCACAGAGTGAGCGGAGCCTGACGCCAGCTGTGGAATCACCGCAACGAGCCGCTTTAGTCACCACATAGAGGGAACTGCCATGAAAGGAGGGGGGAGGTCCGCCATAACAGATCCACACCAAATGCCTGATCGAGGTCAGCCACACCTGGGTACAACACCCATATGATGAGTGGGCAAAAAAAAAGCGCCGTCTGCATGGCCTATCCATGCTAAGCCATCCAGCTGCAAGTCGCATGCCAGCATGCCAAGTAGTTACTGTAGTATTTCCATTGGGAGACTCTTAGTTGTTGTAAATTTGTTGACACTACGTTGCATTATACTGATGCTATTGAAATATTTTGCAAATAATAAAAAATAGATAAATAAATCTCCAAACTAGTTGCTGTAGTATGATCAGTGGCTTTTGAGAATTTGGTAACATTAAACTTCATTTTTGCATCCATCCATTTTCTTCCGCTTATCCGGGGTCAGGTAGCAGTGGCAGCATGTTATGAAGGGATTCCCAGACATCCCTCTCCCCAGCAATACTCTCCAGCTCATCCTTGAGAATACTAAGTCATTCACAGCCCAGATGAGGTATATACAGTACACTGCAGCAAGTTCTGCATCTACCTCTGGCCTCCCTCTGGCGGTTTTGCCTGAGAAACCTCAAGAGGGTTGCGTCCTGGAGGCATCCTATTCTTGCTCAAGGGCACCTCGACATGTGGATTTCAGGGGCCGGGGATCAAACCAGCGACCTTCAGATAAGTGGACGACCTACCTACCTACTGAGCCACTGTCACCCCTAAACGTGCTGATGAATCCAACCGAAACACTCAATCTGCAAACTGCACAGAGGCAATTCTAAACCAGACCTGCTCCTCACCTCAACTGAGCCTTGAGATGCTGTTCATAAATATCAAGAACAAAATCGAGGAAAAGGGACAACCTCGGCGGAGTTGAACTCTGACTGAAAATGTGTCTGACTTTTTGGCCGAGACTAAGACACAATTCCCAATGTGGATTTACAGGGAATCCCTATCCTAGACGACACTCT
This sequence comes from Lophius americanus, assembly GCA_037951165.1. Classification (NCBI taxonomy): domain Eukaryota; kingdom Metazoa; phylum Chordata; class Actinopteri; order Lophiiformes; family Lophiidae; genus Lophius; species Lophius americanus. Next base: position 501,078 of record JBBDHG010000039.1, on the reverse strand, counting down.
CCAACTTTCCCTGGAGGATCCCAAGTGTTCCTAGTCTAAGTGATGATATAGTTCTACAGAGAGTTCCCCAGTGTCCTCCTCAAGTTGTCCAGAGAAATTTCCACAGGGAGGTTCCAGGTGGATCCAAACCATCACGACCTTAACTGTCTTTTATAGGAAGAGGAGCAGTGCCTTGCTTCTCCTCCTATGGGGGGAAACAATAGGAGGATCTCAATTCATGTTCTGGTCTGCATTCCTACTATAAAGATTGTGTTCTTCATGGGAATCTGGCCCTATCTGCAATGAACTTCAATTTATCACCCAACCTTCCTTCACATATCAAAAAGACCATCTCCATTATGTCCTCCTCTGCTTACACACTACTTGCATAAAATATATTTTCTAGAGAGGACAGATGTTAAATCTTGTCACCAGCATCTTGCAAGCAAAACTCTGGAAGGCAGGGATCCTTCAGTACCAAAGCCGGTACCAGACATCCTTCAGAACCACAGTAGGGACCAGTGGTCTTTTAGAACCGACAACGACCAGAGGCCCTTCAGAACCACAGCAGGGACCTGTGGTCCTCTGGATCAAAGCTGGGACCAGAGGTCCTTTAGAACCACATTAGGGACCTGTGGAAGGAATAAAAAAGAAAGGATGGCTAAACAACCAGAGGGATGCTGCTATGGGCGAACTATCCTGGATACCGAAACCCTGTTTCTGAAATGGAATCATGTGACTACTTTCATCTTTACGAAGGAGTATCTGGGCTACATTGAAATATAAAATACTTTTTCTTTCTTTCTTTTTCTTTTTTACTTTGTAATTTTAGAAGAATAAGTTGTAATTTTCTCAGAATAAACAGAGTAAAGTCAAGTCTTAATTTTATGAATTGCGATAGGGCAGGTTTGCCCTGGGCTTTTGTCAACTGCTGGGGATGGGGTTGGGCCCCAAACCTCCAGTGGTGGGCCCATGCGTTCTGGTGGCGCTGGTTGGGGTATTTCTTGTGCCCTCGGCTTATTAGTTGTACATCGGGCCCTCTGGGGCTGAGGGCTCTGCGTCCCGGGTGTAGCTTGGGGGTTTGGCCGGCTCTGTACAATGGTGGGGATCTTGGTGCATGATCTTGGTCAAACACACCAGCATCTTCGTGGCTTCGAGACAGTTTTTGAGGTCAACGTCCCTACTCTGTGTTTGGTTATTTGTTCTCTGAACAGGCTGGCTGGGGCACATACCATTTCGCTGCTCATTAACGTTATTGGTAGTTCGTCTTTTTTTGTCTGTTTCACATACGATGTATCAAGCCCTCTTTGATGGGAAATGAGTATTAGCTCCAAATAAAAAGTAATTGGCTAGTCCTTCAGGGAGGCACTAACACGCACAGCAATAATATCCGTCTATTGCAAGATCATCACACTTACAGTGATGAAGTGTGTCACTGCGTTTATGAAATAGCCATATTACTTCAGGATCAGTGTTTTAGCCTTATTGAAGCATATGTGATCGCTAAGTCCCTCAATGCCACTATAGCTCCTGCCACACTGTTTGAAATGATCATAGCTAATATTCCATAAGGCCTCTGCAGGTAACTGCAGCGGTACTGTCATTGTCTGGGACGGCTTGTTTGCTGCAGTTCTTCTCTTTCAGGATAAAACATCTTGAAAACCAATCTTACGGTTTCTGGTGAAACTACGAAACTCCTTAAAAGCAGGCTCATGCCACCAACGATGGCCCTTCAGCAAAAGGGTTGCTCCACAGAGGAGACAATCTGCTCTCTTTCCTCGAAACAAATCCATTTGCTTACACAGACTTTTTAGTTTTGATACTGATGATCATGCGCGAATGTTTAACCAAAGATTCAATATTTATACATTTTTCGAACTTAAACTAAAATATAGCTTGCCTGGATAAGCACTTAAGGATAACGATTGATTGAAGATGATCCACGTCATTCATTTTGTCTGAAGAGTAGAAATCAGAAGATATTTCTCCTCCAATGAGTAGCCTGAAATCACAACTTTATTCTCGTACAATTACAACATAATTTTCCTAAAATTAAGACTTTAAACTCATAATCTTGATTTTTATTATTCTGTCAATGTGGCTTTGACACTTCGTTCCGCCTCGTTCATCTTCACGTGTTTGAGAAAGAGGTTGAAACGGTCCTCTGCACCGTAAGCTGTTAACCATTTAGCTGTTAGCTGTTAGCATGCTGATCATGCTGTAATCAACAACCTGATTACATCCTTCAACCTTTGGAAGAACCCACAATCGAGACATTATGTGACTTTAATACATAAAACAAGACCATCCTATAACTACATATTAAAACTGAATGAATTAAATATAAATTAAAATACAATATAAAATAATGCAGACATCAAAAGTCCATGCTTCCCTGCTTGAAAGGTCATGACGCTGCTGATCCTTAAAGATGATAGAAGGTTCTGGTATGAAGGTATTTCTGATAAATGCTGAGCCAGATGTTTACAGGACATACTTCAGTCCAGTTCAATCATCTTTGAGCAAAGGTCATGTAAATGGCTATCTATGCATCAGACTCCTCACCACTGATGTCCAAATAAAGGTTCAGTGGTTATTCTGATCCACCAGGCTGAGCACTGACAGGTATAGAAACCTTCTACATCAGGATTGGATGAGTCCTGTAGAAGTAAGTTCTGATTCCAGCCTGACTTCATTCAGCAGTGGATCTCATAGGCAATCTGTGAGTCCATGAACAGGCCTGTGTGATTAAGAAACATCCCCTCAGACTCTGCTGCGATTACAGGCTCCGCCTCCCCTCCCTCCCCCGCCATTCTCCTCATGGTCCGTATGTCGCCGTCCTGCTGCTGTTTGGCAAGAGCCAGGCTGGGACTCGTGATCTGGCCCTCCCCTGAAGAGTGAGTGTGGCTGGACGTATCAGATGCAGCAGAGCAGCCTAGGTTAGTAATGGAGACAGCTGTGGGTGGAGCAGGTGGCAGCACAGGTTTGGACCGGTTGAGGACGTACATCTCGTGGCCATGCTCATCGCGGTACTCCTCCAGCTGGGCAAAGGTAGTGGGGCCGTCTGAATAGTCATTGACGTACAGGATGCTCTCTTCCTGCAGGACAGAATTCATGGTGATCACAACCAGGGCAACGTAGACGCACGGTTGATGAACATAAGCCACATTTTTAACATAATGAGACCAGTTAATATATTATTTCATCAGTGTAAATGGTAAATGGACTGTACTTATATAGCACTTTTCTAGTCTGCTCGACCACTCAAAGCACTATTTTACAACATGAGTCAGCATTCATCCATTCACACTAACATTCATACAGTGACGGTTAAGGCTGCCATGCAAGGCACCACATGCTCATCAGGAGCAGCAATTCACACCCCAGTGGAACGGCCATTGTGAGCAACTTGGGGTTCAGTATCCTGCTCAAGGACACTTTGACATGTGGACCGCAGTGGCTGAGGATCGAACCACCAACCTTCTGATAAGTGGACAACCGTTCTACCAACTGAGCCACTGTTGCCCCGAGTCTCGTCACTACTTTAGGTATGGGTCTCTTAGGTGCGGTGGTTGCATCACTCCGCTCTGAAACAAAGTTTAAATTTAAAGCGCCAAATTGCACAAAACTATGTTCTTTCAAAAAAGACATGGCCTTTTGACATTGTGGTCCAGAACCCGTAGCATTTGGCTTCAGTGTTAACCTGGACCTGTAACATATAAGACTATTCATATAAGGTCAAAGACAGGAAGTGTCCTTCAGAATCAACATCACACTGTAGTTCACAGGTACTTTGTGTGAACTCATCCAGCTGTATTAGATAATTCTGTATCACAGGACAGGATCTCATCAGCCCTGTTATTGGTTTTTCAGTCTTAGGACTGATTTTGTGATGGTGGTGATTTATTATAAAGCTCCTCATGGTTTAACTCCAGACCACATTGTTGAACTGCTGCTCCTCTTTGATCCAGGACCTCAGATCTTCAACCATGGATCTTCCAGCTGTCCGAGGGTACCAGCTAAAGATGACCCGGTATTTTCAGATTATGTCCCCCAGCCCTTGAACTCCCTACCTGAGGATTCTTAAAACAGATCTCTCTAAAAAGACCTTTTAATAATTCTGCCTCAGAATTTTATTATGCTATAATCATTTCTGCTGTGTTTCTCCATGAATCTTTAGTTTGATGTCTTTGAGAATGTGGCTGATGTATTTCCACTATTTATTCTACTGCTATGCATTGGCCCAATTCTTTAATGTTTAATCCTGTTTTAAGTGTAAAGCACTTTGTAACTGTTTTTAAAAGTTCTATATAAATAATAATAATTAATTATTATTATTAATGTTAGAAATAGTAATAGTATTTGTTATGTATATATATTATTTTTTTATTATGATTAATAATGGGTGAGTCTACGTAGACATACCTTCTCAGCTCCGTCGGCCTCCTTGTCAGATTGGTGGTGTCGGCTGTAGATCATGGCGACCAGCAGCAGGGCTGTCAGAGCCAGCAGAGAAATGCCCACTGCGATGGCTGTCTGCGTTGCGGCTCCCAGAGCGCTGAAGGCCATGCTGCCCAGAGCGTAGAGTGGTTCCCGGCTCACATCTGAACCCACAGCGGGGCCGTGGCTCCTGAGTCTGGGCCAGGAGGGGGAATACGGTGAAGACACCTGGGACCATGAGGCCCATATGGAGGAGGAGGAGGAAGAGGAGGAGGTGGATGAGTTGATGGCGAGCTGAAAGGTGACCCTGGCCACTCCCCCTGCATTCCAGGCTTCACATTCATAGAATCCTGCATGAGCTACAGTCACGTTACTGAGAAATAACATTCCACTTCCTGTGTCCGGGTCAAAACGCTCGCCTTCAGTTTCCTGCAGACTGACTCTGTCCTCTTCTGATGCTTCCTCTACTCTGCCTGCCACAACTCCTCCAGCACCCAGCTCCTGAACCAGGCTCCTGGGAGAAAGCACCACCTTACCCTGGGACGCCTTCTTCCAGGTCACCTGCAACGAGAGTCAGCTCCTCATCACATCAGCACTCATGGAAGATCTGCCATTACATTCATCCTCTCAAGAAGAACCCTCTACCAAAGGTTCACCTTCAGCACTTTCATCTATAAAATTTCATTAATGACATCATCAACTCATCCCGGTGGGACCCCGAGGCGTCACCAGGTCGGATGAGATATTCAATACCTACACGATATTCCGGGTCCACACTGGGGTCTCCCTTCCTTTCTCATTATTAATGGGAACATTTTATTTTTCACTGTATTTCAAAAGGAACCCCAGGGACATTACACGTTTAGCCACAACATTAAAACCACTGACAGATGAAGAATCTGGGCACCTGTCAGAAGGTGGGATATATTGAGCCATTGGTAAACATTTAGTCCTGAAGTTGAAGTTGGAAGCAGAACAATGGTATAAGTAGTAGTATAGTATAAGGACATGAGAGACTTTGGCAAGGACCAGATGTGATGTCTAGACGACTGGGTCACAAACAAAAACCCACAAACACACACACACACAACACACAGTGATATAACAGAGCTGGTTTGGCAGGAAATTGGGGCACCTATAATGTTATGGTTGATTGGTATATGTCAGTGGCAGACCATCAGGGTTAGCAAGGCCTTCTCTGGGAGCCCAGACATTGTCAGAATACATTTTCAAAATCATAATTCAATAAAGATTAAATTTGCTACAAATACATCAAATACATAACTACATGTATTTGAATAGTTTGTTCCCATCCATTGCATTGCTTCTCTACGTGGTTACTTAAACAGTGAACTCATATAAGTGAGTTGGGCAAACTCACGACTTTTACTGATGTCAGAATTATTTCACCCTGTTCCTACGGTTACTACTGATGTGTAACATTCAGGTAAATGATGCCTACCTGGGGCCGAGGGTAACCAGACGCATGACAGGACACCCTGAGGCTCTCTCCCAGGCGCACAGCTAACCTCCTGGGCTCCAGCTGCACCAGTGGGGGAATACACACCAGGCTGTTAAGGGGGACCTCCACCAGGCTCAGGTGAGAGAGGCGGGGTGGCTCGGTGCAGACCAGCCGACGTTCTGCTGAACTAAGAAGCCTCTGGCCCTCCTCGTCAATCCACTTCCTCAGCCAAAGTAGTGCACAGTCACAGCGCCATGGGTTGTCTAAGGCGATGACAGGACATCTGGTTAGAACACCCTAATAACAATCTATGAACGGTGAGCATAAGACAACAGTGAGGAAAGTTATGCAGATTCCTGCATTAATGTTTGAGTTACTGCCTGCCTCAAAATCTATTGACAACTCCAACAAACTATCTCTCAAATACTCTGTAACTGGTCATCTCCTGAATCTTCCACTTCAGCATCTCTATTCAGCCCACTTACCACCCATCCAGTTACACCCCCATAGCAATGTTAAAGAAATCAAATGAATTCTTGAAACTGAACCCAGAGCAAAGGCAGCAATAGCCACATTTACCATCGCCAAGGAGATTATGTTTCACTCCTCTGCATTACTCTGTTTGTCTCTATGTTTGTGCACAAGATTACAGAAAAACTACAGAAAGGATTTGAATGAAATTTTGCAATGAGCCAAGTTTTGGCATAATCTAGAAGTAACTACATTTTGGTGACGTTAGGTGTTTCGCGGCATTTAAAATCCAATCAAATCCAATAATTAGCCGTTTGGAGTAGTGACGTCACAATCTGGCTAATGCTGCCTTCGGTCCTTTCATTCCTTTGATGGTTCTTTGAGGGTGGAGCTGGGGGCTAAGTGGGCTGAACAGAGCCCACTCGGCCTGAAGTGGAAGGCCCAGAAGATGACTTGTGCCAAAATATTTAAGAGATACTCAGAGTTTAGAGCTTGAATTTTATGATAAAATTAGGAATTCTCCATGATTTTCTTCTTTATCTAGGGTACTGGTTTTGCCTTAGTGGAGGCCTCTGAATACTTTTTCTGGTTACTGGTCTGGATACTTGATTTGACTTGATTTCAAATGGTGCGAAATACATACCGTCACAAAATTTAATCACATCTAGGATATGCCAAAACCTAGCTCGGACTAAAATTTCGTGAAAATCTGTCCTATAATTTTCCATAATCTTGCTCAAAAACAAAGAGACAAACAAAAGTGGGAGAAAAACCTAAAAATAACTCCACAATTATCAGGTGTAAGTGCATAAAAAAAATTTCTATGAGCAGGTGACACATAAAATTATTTATTTTCAGTGTAAGTAACATTTTATCTGTTATTATGTGTGAATAACCTTGAAATAAACAAGTTATACCAATATTTCTATCCTTGCCTATTTTTTTTAATTTTGTTTAGATTAAACAGGCTATAACATCATTATATTCCAGTAAGACCATGAGAAAAAACAATCAATGGATTTGTTGAGAAACACTTTGTTGACTGCTGTATCACATTTGAAAGAAATACTACAAAGTTCATGTGATTCCACACAGTTGTTGTGGGATAGGAGCAGGAGGATTGAATTTTGATCATGTTTGATCATTTTGCCTAAATATTTTATAGTGCTGTAATAAGAAACAGCACTATGCACAATAAAAAATAACTTGTTAGAGGCCCAATTTCAAGTCTTTTGGGCAGAACAGTTTCACTGGCGTGGCTTGAAATAAATCAAAACCTTGATAACCTGCAATTTTATGTTTCTTCTGATTGTAATCCAATTTTAACACGATCCAGTCATTGCTGACCAATTTTCTACATCAGACCTGAATATGGAGCAAGCATAATGTCATATGCATCATGATTGACCAAGTCAAAATGGGGTTACAATTTTATATTGAAACTGTATCAACAACTGATGTCCAACTTGAAAGTAACTTTGAAGCATTCACTTGCATATCCCCCACAATCACAGGGAGCTATAGAACAGTTTCATGGCACCCTTAAGAGCATGATAAGAACCCTCCTGTGTTACAGCCTAAGGAATGGAATAAACTCATCTTTGGTCATGTAATTTAAGGGGCCCTTTCACATTTTTTAAGTAACAGGTGGGAAAAAACAGCTCCCGGTGATGTTTTCTAGTATATCTATCCCTTCAGGGTCAGACTGAGGTAAGCCTGTGAGGTGGCAGGGAATATTTGGTGCTAAAGTACGCAGGAAGGCAAATAAGAAGGCAGTAACTCAGAGGTTTGTTCCTGGGGAACTCATGTTAGCTTTAATTCAGGGACCACGTGACCAACTGGGACCCGGTTTTGCATGTGCTGTAGAGTTCTGAAGAAAGTTGGTGACCTGAATTACATCGTAAGCACTAAAATCTTAACAGCTCTAAAACAAGGTAGTGGGCACCGAAAATTTTATTAAAATAAGGACAAAAAAGGGGAAAAAAATTGACAATTGATGTATGTATGTAAGTACATCATCAAGATTTTGATAAATTTTTGTCTGTTAGTTTGTTTATGGGGGAAAAAAGTGTCCTCAGGATCTCCTCTAGGATCAATTGAATGGCTGTCTAGCTAGAGGAAACGGGTTGGGACTGATTTTATAGAGATAAATGCATAACTGAGTAGAAGTTTTTGTGGTGTTTTCTGGATAACTGGACCATCAAAGTTCATATTATTTTTTTGTCTCTCTGCTTAAATGTCATAGAAAGAAACTGTTGATGAAATGTTGATAATACGGAGCCGGACACCGGACAGCAAGCTGGAAGATTGACATCGGGCCTGGTCATACCAGTGAAGCCACCGGTTAGCACATATTTGCTCCTACCTATACCCTGCCAGCCAATGACCTCTTCACTATATGCGAGGGCACCCAGAGCCTGAAAGCCCTAGATGAATAGCCCGTAAGACCCAGGGGTTTTGGAGCCATCACAATATCTTACAGTGCAACTTCTCCTATAACCTCATCTTCCAGCAGTATTTTGGCCGCCAGCATTAAATTACCTCTCTAACACCACTGTGAGGATGTTATCAAGGAGGATATTTCCTTTAACTCCCCCAAAAACCTGATTTTTAGGACTTTCATCTGCGTAATATCTCACAGATCACTGTGTCTCAAACAGACATTTCCCTGATCAACAGACATGTTGATCAGTGCCATGTCACTGATCAAGACTCACCTGTGATGCGCAGAACCTGCAGGCTAACCAGTGGTCGCAGGGATGCAGGACCAATGGTGTGAAGATTGTTCCGACTCAGGTCAAGGAGAGCTAGAGAGGTCAAACCATCTAGAGCCTGGTCTTCCAACATCTCTACGCTGTTGTGCTGCAGATGGAGCTCCTGGAGGCGCTGCAGAGACATGGACGTACAGAAACATATCATCTCTGGGGCATAACACCAGAAGGAGGAACAGCATGTTTCATCATCACCACAGCTGATGACTGGTGCTTATAGATCCTGGCTCTGCATTCTGTTCCTCATTAGAAGGCTTACTCTGGTGGTCCTGATACTACCTGACTCGTTAGTTTGTGCATTTTATGCCTTTTGGTCATCCTTTGGATTTTTGATGATTTATTTTCTCATGTATTTACCAGTCCTAGTCCTGCTCCTGCCACGCCCCTGCTCACCTGGAAATCATGACGTGGGAGTCGGATCCAACATTTCCTGTCTGTTTCTGCCAGTTTTTGACAGTTGACTGCTATTGTTATCATATAGATTTAGATTCTATAGATCATTTAATATCAGGCTACTCAGGCTTCATCACTGAGACTCTTCTCTGATTGGTTCGGATCTATAGGATGCAGTAACATCATCAAATAACCTGTGATCAATCTCTGAGGTGATTGATTGTCATGAAAGTTTCATGTGTCGTCCTTTTGCTCTGCCAGGACCTGAATATCTCTTACCTGTAAGCCACGGAAGGTGTAATCCATCAGCCTTGTGATGTCATTTCCTGCCAGGTATAAAATACGGAGATGTTCGAGTCCCTGAAACATGTCAGCCGTCACCAGATGGATACGATTTCCGTTCAGAGCCAGTTCCAATAGCTGACCCTGGTTCTGGAAAGAGCTGGGCTCCAGAGCTGAGATGGTGTTGTTCTGGAGGAGAAACACCAGAAGGTGACCGAACTAAACCAGCGATTTATGTTGTTAAACAGGAAGTGTGTGTGTGAGTGTGTGTGTGTGTGTGTGTGAATGTGTGTGTATGGGTTTGTGTGTGTATGTGTTTGTTTGCTACCTGCAGGTATAGGTAGTGCAGGTGTCTCAGCTGACTGAGATCCTGTTGACGGATTTGACCGATTACATTGTCTTGCAGGAAGACGGTCTGGAAAGAAGGGAAGATTAGAATAATTTCTGTCTATGCACACTTACACCAATTCCATGTAAAAACTAGAAAACAGACCGTGAGATGGACAGGTGCTTTGGTGCAGCATCAGCAGTAATGATGGTGTTGTATCAGTCCGTTGTGGTGAAGAAATAGCAGCAAAGCTGTCAATTTACCAGTCCATCTACGTTCCAACCCTCAGCTATGGTCATGAGCTCTGGGTTGAGACCCAAAGAATGAGGTCAAGAATACTGTGAAAGGAGCGGCTGAAATGAATTTTCTTCATAGGGGGGCTTGACTCAGATATAGAGATAAGGTTAGGAGCTCAGAGTACAGCCGCTGTATGTTTTCCAGGCACGTCCAACTGGGAAGACTGATCTCAACGCTAACAAACGGTGATCTTAAGGGCTGGACCCAGCATGTATAGAGCCTCCATCAGATTATTTTCTTACAATTTGTGGTGATACAATGCTCCCTCCCTGATGCACTCCTTCCTTCTCAAAACAAATCTGTAATGGAGCTCACCTCCGCAGGAGCCAGGAACCCTCTCCTGGTTGGAGAACTATTGGTACAGCTTTTCCTCACTCATCAGTCTGAGAAAATTTGAACAGCACCAAGTCATGACCACATGGGTCATGGCCAGTACATTATGGGTCTCCAACAGCCAATGGATAATTCCTCGGGTCATACCTTACCTCACCACATTAAGTTATCTGGAAACGTAGTCAGACAGCTACAATAAGCTCCTTCTACACTTCATGAACCTCCCACTGACCTCTGGATATGTGACATTTATAGAATCAACACGTATGATTGATAGGTGTAGATTCTACATGATTGATTTTTTTGACGCTGTGTGACACCAAAGCAGATCAGAGAATAATTTTTTTGATCCCCTGAACACAAAATGAACAATGTTGCAGCACCTGTGGGTGACAGTGTTTTTTATTAAACTGATACAGTGAAAAGAAAACAAAGAGAGAAAAAAATAATGATAAAAAAATCGCCTGTTGTGACTGGGTGTCAACTCACAGCTTTACATTGACTGAATATAATTAAGTTGCACAAACAGTTATTGTCTCATTCGATTGTGGAGGAAACACATCATTGAAGAAAATGTCATGTACCCCCTGCAGTACCCTACTACAACCCTAGAAGTAAGCCTATCACTTTTCTACACTACAATTTATCTGGATCAATGTTATTAACACAATGTCATGAATATTTTAAACAGACCAGATCCTATGCTTATCATTCTTTGTAAATATGAGAGATCTAGGAAACTAAACACAGCACAGTACAGCTTTCTTTCATACCCCCTATTTATGCGGAAAAGATTCATCCTTATGGTTTGGAAAACACAACCATTCTTGCTTGTAAAATATGGCTGGGTGACATTGATATAACGCTTCATTTGGACATAAAAAATATTCTTTGGAAGGTAGACTTGTGCAGTCTGAGGAGCACCAGAAAGCCAATATTTCATATCTGGCAACCGTAAGATCCATCGGATCTCTGTGAATGAAATATTCAATGTGAGAACCTTTACAGATAAACATTATGTAGTTCATTGAGAACAAAATGGCAAAAGAACAGTCGATGGAAGCCACTATCATGAACCCACTGAGGGCTGGATTCAAAATCACACCCAAAATCAATGTGAATTACTGAAATCACAGGTTCTGATCCAACTTGAGTAAATTTCTTTACAACAACTCATAATGTGTCTCAGCAGTGTGTTGGCCTCCACTTGTCTGTAGGCACTTCCGACAACATCTGGACCTGCTCCCAATGAGACAGAGGATGGTGTCCTGGGGTATCTCCTCCCAGAACTAGATCAGGGCATTAGTTAGCTCCTGGATAGTCTGTGGTTCTACTCGATGGCGTCTGATGCAGTGATGCATAATGTCCCAGAGGTTTTCAGTTTGATTCAGGTCCATGGAATGTGAGGACCAGTCAATGGCATCAATACCTTCATCATCCAGGAACTGCCTACACTCTGGTCACGTGAGGCAGGGCATTTGCCTGGAACAGGAGGAACCCTGGGTCCACTACACCAGAGCAAGGTCTGACAACGGGTTTGAGGATTCCACTCTGGTACCTAACGGCATACAGGTAACCATTGGATAACAAATGGAGGTCTGTGAGACCCTCCAAGGACAAGCCCCCACAGGCCATCACTGATCCACCACCAAACCAGTCCTGTTGGATTATGTTACAGGCAGCATAGCAGTCACAACAACTTCTCTAGACTCTTTCACATCTGTCACACAAGTTCAATATGAACCTGCTCTCATTTGTGAAAAGATCCAATCACCAATGGGGAAACTGCCCATTCTGGCATTCTCTGGCAAATACAAATCCAGCTGGGCTGGGAGCACAGGTCCCATTAGAGGATATCAGGCCCTCATCCCTGTCTCAATAAGCTGTTTTCTGATAGTTTGGTCATAAGCTTGCAAACCAGTAGCCCACTGGCAGTCACTTTTTGCTCCTCCTGCTCCTCCTGCTCCTCCTCTCATTGAGGAACAGATACCAGCCCTGCTGCTAGACTGTTGCCGTTCTACAGTCTGGTCCAGAACTCTTGGTGTAAAGGCCTGTCTCCTGGTATAACTTCCACGCCCTTGACACTGTTGTTGAAGACGCAGCAAGCCTTCTTGTCATGGCATATGTGGATATGCCATCCTGGAGGAGCTACAACCTGCTCAACCTAAATGGGTTGTACATACCACACCATGGTACCAGCAGTGAAAAAGACACCAGCAAAATGCAACCAAGAGCAAATGTTGGTCACAGATCATTTCTCTATCTGAAGATAGAAAGAAATGTTGAAAATTCACATAAGTAACAATATATAAGTAATGTCAGCAAAATAAAGTATGAAAGCAAAAGTACTCTTTGTGGAGCGGAATCGTTACTATCAGTGTTTTGGGATTACAATTAACATGTAGGTCCATGTTACTGCTGTGACTGTTCAAGGTTGAAGTAATCTTACTACTTTATCTACTTTTAAGAAATACAAGATTTCTCGTATCCTGTTTATGAAACCCACATATGTTTTTTTCAGCTTTGTGACATTTTCCAAATAGTTTAAGATGTTTTTTAAGTTTATTTATGCAGTTATTTGGTTTAGTTACTTCTTTTAATCATTTAGTTTTCTTACGAATTAGCAGAATTTTCTTAACCCATAAAATCAACACATTTTATCATATTTCATTTTCAGTTGACTGGAAGAGTATGAAAAATAAATATTGTGAAAAGTAACTAGAGCAGTCAGACAAATGTAGTGGAGTAGAAAGTACAATATTTCCCTCTGAGATGTAATGGAGTAGAAGTATAATGTAGAATACAATGGAAATACACAAGTTATGTACCTCTAAGTACTTCTAGTTGGTACTCAATTGTTCCGTGTGTAAGATTTAGGGGGTATTTAGTCACGTTTCCTCTGTGGTGGTAATCGGGTCAGCTTCGGGAAAACACAGGTTGAGAAAGAGAGGAAGAGAGCTTGCAGCAACTCCCCCTGACCAAATGTTTCACACTGGACCTTTAAGTACAGTACTTGATTAGAAGTACTTAGTGACAGCCCACAACTGCTTTTCTCAAAAAGAAAATATATTAACAAAACCACGGAGATTGATCAATGTAAGAATATCCTGGACTCCCATGTGATAACCTGTGTCATGAGATGCATTTGCTGTGATTTATGTTCTCCCTACCTGCCTGAAGTGGATGCTGCTCCCTGGAAAATCTGTTCCTAGTTACAGGTGAAGGCTGGTGATTGGAGGGAAGACTGATGGCACCACATTTTAAATGGCTTCTGTAGCAGCCTGGAGGCTCTTCTTCGTTTCCCTGGCTTCTAGCCTGGACTGTGTCATTATGCTTAGATTGTTTGAAGTTTATTTTGGTAGTAAAAAATTGTTTGGGATTTGTTTTCTTTAATTTAAGATAGCTAAACTGTGTTTCGTGTTTCGATATGTAAATAGTCTTTTGAATATAATCACCTTGTACATATTGTAAATAGGCGGATAAAGAGCATTCCAGAGGCTTTAAGTGGAGGGAAGCCCTTTTCTTTTGTTCAACTATTTTTCTCCTGTTTTGCTGTTAGCGAGATTAGGGAAGTTCACCTGTTTTTATTTCTTCTGATTTTGTTGAACTAGGTTAGTTAGTAAAAGGCCAGTAGTTTGTTTTGTTTGTTGTTTTGGGTCATGCCCACCCTGATGCCTAAAAGAGAATAAATTAACTCTGTTTTGGACTGCATTTGTTGGGGACACTGGTCCTCCTTAGGGGACTGGGAAATTACAGAGACTTCTTCATGCTATGCTCAGGTTATCCCCTACACTGTCCAGCCCAGGATCTGCACCAAGTGCACCCAGTCCATACCTGAGTGGACAGGGGGATGTGTTTGGGGATGTCCCTCAGGCCGGTGGAGCCACACTCCACGGTGAGGCTATAGCAGCGGCAGCTCACTGGACAGGAAGGAGATGATCGGCTGGGGTAGTGGAGGGAAAGGAGGAGGACGGATAGAAGGAGTGTCAGAGCCATCACAGCAGGAAACTGAGGAGAGAGCAAAGAACATACCAGTCAGAAAGCACTGAGCTCAACTTCACTTCCATGATCCCATTCAGAATCCACAACCGTCCAGAGGAGTAGAGAATAACAGATACAGCTAAATCCGTCTGTGGTGGGACTCGAAAAAAGTAATTATTTTAATTAATTTAAGGTTATCTGACACCATCTGGGTTTGTGTGAAAAAGGTTCCAGCCCCTCAGAGACTAAATCATAAAACCCACCAAACTGCTTAAGAACTTATTCCATCTAGATTAGACCCACTCAGACCTGATCCCTACATGTCCTTTTTAACTACATTATCACTTTAATAAACCATCTCCGGAAGCAGGAACTTGTCTCCTAGGTCTCACTAAGATCACACATTGTCAAAATAAACAGAAATTCCAGGAGGTGACTGAAATCCATCAGTCTGGGAAGGGTTCTAAAGTTGTTTCTACAAATGGAAAGGCCCTGAAACAATAGTGCACCTTCAGAGTAGTGGAACAACTTCGAAAAATCCTCCAATTACATGGTGAAGGCCCATTCAGCAAGTCACACAAGATCTAAAGAAGACATCCAAGGACCTACAGGCCTATCCCTCCACTATAAAAGGTCAGAGGCCATGGCTTCACTATGCCAAAGACACTGCGCAAAAATGGCATTATGAGAGAGTGGTGAGGGAAAAGGCCACTGCTGATCCAGAAGAAAAAAAGACTGGTCTGAATTTAACCACAACACAACTTGATGAGCCTCAGAGCTTATTGGAGTCTACTCTGGTCAGATAATTGAAAAGTTGAACAGTTCAGTCTGAGATTTGCAGAGGGGGTCCCAATAATTTTTCACAGCAGTGTATCTTCCAGGATAAATACACATAATTCCTGATAGTGTAGCTATGGTTAGTACATAATATATATTAGAGGAGTTTGTCCTCTCAGTTCAAATCAGCTATAACATTACTGACATCAAAAAAAAAAGATTATCTGGTTACCATGGTTACCCGTCAGTAGGTATCAGGCAGCAAGTGAACATTTTGGCCTGAAGTTGATGTTGGCAGCAGGGGAAATTGACAAGAATGAGGATCTGACAGTAATTGGTATGGACTGTGATGGCTACAGGACTTGGTTAGAACATTTCCAGAACTGCAGATCTTGTTGTTCTAACTTTGCTCTGTGGTGGTTAGACCCTACGAAGGTGGTTTAAGGAAGGACTACTGGTGAACAGGATACAAGATAATAGTGACAACCAGACAGTGTTGTCGGATTTCAAAGAAGATCTTTGTGAAAAAGCTGTAGCTGGTTTTGAGAGACAGGAGTCAAAAAACACAGTGACATTACAGTGACATCACACAGATGTTTTGTGGAAAAACAAGGGACCTCCACAATCTTAGGCAGTTGGTTTTAATTTTAGGGGTTAATAATTTAATGATTAATTTATTTTTTCAGCTTAGTAAACACAGTTACACCTCTTCACGATTAATTTCAGTTTCTTTAAATTTGCAGTCTGTAAAATGCAGTGACGTCTAGTTGTGAAGTTACAGATTGCTGTCTATTTTAAGTCTCAGCTAAGCCCTCCCTGTCCAAGAATCTATGGTGGCTTTCAAGTGTCAAATTGATGTCGTCAGTATCCTGTCATGTGATGAAGTTCCTTTAGATAGATATATTTACGACTGATTACTGTGTAAAACTGAAGGTCATAGCGTAGATGCAAGGGAACCAGTATTACTATGTGTTCAGCATTGAGGTAGCATTTACAGTCAAGGCAGGGTTTCCTCCTCATTGGACAAGCAACACAGACTTTTAAAAGAGGATCAGACTTATTATACGGTGCATAAAAACACCATAGCGTGAAACCTCTCTATCAAAGATAATAAACATGAAGATCCGACTTGTTAAGCTTTTGAGAGTTAATTGGCGGGTGTGATCCGTCTGCCCAAGGGATGCAATGAGGCAGGTGAGGGATAGCGGCACAGCCGGGGATGAGAGGGGGCACAACCAGCACTCCGTCCACTACCCGAAAAAGCTGCAAGGTCTGGGCATGAAGATGCGAAACAACTACACCACAAAACCTTTCCGAGCTGACCCAAATTCTGTCAAAGTACATCAACAACAACAACTTAATTTTTCTTACAGCAATAGTTACTTCTCAGATTACAATATTCATAAACTTCATGTTTTTCTAATTAAAGGATCAGGTTTATCTATTGCTGGAGAGAATTATTGTACTTGCAAAATATACTATAAACAGCTTTGTACTGTGGCCGAAAGAGGCGAGCCCGCTGCAACTTAAGAAAACATATGCAAATAGACAAAACACAAATAAATTAAGAAAACATCTTCATCAGCTAATCCGACATCTTCATAATTTCTTAATCTCCATCAATTTGACGACATATGTGCAGAGAGAGTCCCCTACAAAAGCCGCAACACAACACACTAATAAAAGCACACTACGAAACCCATTACCCAACACACTAAGAAAAACACATTGGAAACCCACAACACATTAAAAAACACACACTACAAAGTCACAACACATTGAGAATAACACACTTCAAAAGCCAAAACACGACACACTAAGAAAAACGCACTAGAAACCCCATAACCCAACACATGAAGAAAAAATGCACTGTAAAAGCTTCAACACAACGGAATTTGCAGTTCGATAAAGCACTAATTCAGTAGTTTAAGTGCACAAGTGTTCTTTTACTTTGATACCTTAATGTATTTTGCTGATAATACTCACATACATTTATTTCAGGTAGGTATCTTAACCTGCAGTGGAGTATTTTTCAGTGTAGTATTTGTACTTTTACACATTAAAGGATTTGAATACTTCATCCACCACTGCCAGTTTAACGCTCAACTGTGTCACTTGTTGTAGCTTCATGTCTTTCCTTCTTTGACGCCGAGGTTTCATGCCCCGTCACTTTTCTTGTGAGTGAATAATAACTCTGATCTTCCGATTGTCAAAACACAAAACAGTTATCCATCAGCAACGTCCATCTTCTTCCTGGTTGGTTTTCAGAGGTGAGGCATTTCTACCTGTCTTTCCTTCCAACCTAAACATTTCTATCTAGAGCCCGACCTTAGTTTGTCCACTCTAGGCTACTGTACAAACATGGCACAAAACCCGCTGCTTTTGGGATATAAAAGACTCATGCTAAGAAATTCTAAAAAACAAACAAAATAAATTATTCTCATTTTCAGCTGATTATACACTTATAAAAACATAGTAAAGAATATTATAGCCTATTCCATCTAGATCCCCCTGAATTTCACAGACTGCACCTTTAAGCGGTTTTGATGTAGATTATATAAATGCTGGGTCCAGCCCAGATCATCCGGTGTGGCTGCAGGCCATCCACCCATCACGCAACACCAGTAGATCATCTAATCTGTGCATGCGCACCAGTGTGACCTCCCTATAAAAGATAGAGCATATGTTTACGCGCTCACGGGAAGACTCTAAACCTTCATTGTTGTGTCGTACCAGGATGGGGGAGGCTTCACTCAAAGTCCTCTGTTTTCCCTCTAAGGTGCAGGCGACGCTTGGTTCCTGCGGTGCACACAGATCCACGGACCGACTACAGGACCACCGGAACCGGTAGGACGAGGCGCGAGCGGCAGGGGATCAGATGAAGTTCGAGTCCGAAAGGATGGAGGACAGATGCGAGGGCCATGGTTACATCCCAGCATCCAGAACACCTCAGCCAATCAGAAGATGCTCCGGAGGACCACCATCAGGTCTGCGGTCACACAACAGCCAGGACAACGATTCCGCCCTGACTTTTCGAAGTAAAAGCTTGACGATTTAACAAAACCGTCCCCCGAAAAAGCAGGGGAATGAAAATCACCAAAATAACAATACAGGTGATCCTCAGCAAATAATAACATCGTATAAAAGTTATGTATTTTCATTCAGTTATTTAATGAAGTGAACTTTAAATATATTCTAGACTCGTTACACCTGAAAAAAAAAGTTTCAAGCTTTCTTCTATTTAATTTTTTTATAATCATGGCCTATGGCTTCTATTCTAATTTGGATTATTGTGGCATATGGCTCAAAAAATTTAAGAAAATATATCTAAAAACATATTAAATATTTCATCGAAGTTTGAGTAAGTATCTATTCAAGCAGTATAAATACTCATAGATTATGACTAATCTCGGTAACACCGATTAATTGGTTTTGACATATCATCATGCTTTGCTAACATTTCGGCCGAGTTGCATTCTTCAGAGTATAAAAGAATTGGCGATCAGGCAATTTACAAGACTGACTGAGGTGAAGCCCTCTACAGTCTACTACACCGATCAAGAACTTGAAGAAATATTTTTGTTAGTTGAAATGTTCAGAGACGAACTCAAATGAGTATAAACAATAGAAATATGAAAGGGATATCTGTGACTACAAAGAAGCAATAGCCTACAATTTGCCAATACCAAAGACAACTCCAAGTTACATGGACATCCAGAAGGGTGCCGTCACCAGAGGATCATTCATGGTACTTCCAAGTCCATCCTCAAACCCAACCTGGCTCATAGAAGTCTTTGTGACCTCAAGAGGTACCATCTTGTAAATTTCCTGATCTCCAATTTCTTTTATGCTCTGAAGAAAACCACTAGGCTGAAACGTTAGCATGTTGATATGACAAGGCTTAAAATAAATTGGTTGAGATTATTCAATGCACTGGGATTTTGTTTGTGCTCCCTTTTTAGGATACTCATACAGCTTGTTGTAACTTTTCTGCAAAGCTGTGGACGTCCATCCACGATCTAGATGAGTTGGTAATTTTAAAGAGAACTGAAAACCTACTAACTTTTAATGAGCACCATTCTCCTACTCAATCCTGGTTTTTAAATAGTTTTTTGAATATGTAATTTTGTTGTTTAAATGATTTGATTTCCTTTCTAAAGCTCTTTTGAGCTCGTCCTGTCCTCTAATAATAAATAAATCTAATAATAAAGTTTATTATTGTTACTTATCTAAGTTCAGTCATTATTTGAAACTGACGTTTTTATCTTGTTTGAGTTTAATTTACCTGTTGATTTCATTGCTTTATGGCCATTGTGTAGTTATCGCTAGTTCTGTTGACTTTCTGTCATCTGTATTCTAGTTTTCAAATATTTCTAACTCTTTTGGTATGTTTTCTTTCTCTTGTCGAGTTTCCTGTTTTGTCTTATCTGTAAAAAAAAACGGGAAACTCGACGAGAGAAAAACAAACAGAAACCTTGAGGCCAAACAAACGACTGTAAATTTTTGTTTTTTTATTTGTGTTACATAAATAAAGTTTATTATTTCTAATTTATTAAGACATCCTGTTTCTGAAGTTTTAAAAGATTAATATTCTTCACGCTTGGATCAAATCTTGGTTGAGTCCATTAAAATTCCATTCATGGGTTTACATCAACAGAAACAGCCAGCAGAGTTGTGATCATCATTATTAAATTTATTTAATCATCATCATAGCTGGAAAATAATATAAATATTATAGGTACCCATTCGTGGTCCTGTGTAATGAGGGCTGTGGGTTAAGAGGCTGCCTGGCAGCAATGTTGCCATCGCAACTTCTGCACAGAGCTCATATCCTAGCCAGAGTTCATCATCATCATCCTCACATTACTGTGTCCAACAGTCTCTGAACCAGTGCAGTGCGCTGCCGGGTTGCAGTCCAGTGACGCCGTCATCCAGAACATGATGCTCCTTGCCTCAGCTGAAACTGTATGGGGGATCACCAGCTTCAGATTCAGAGGAAACCTCCACCAGTGGATCTTACCGACCACAACCTGAACCACGTGTGGGTTAAAAGATGAATCCGACTTCCCACAGAGAGACGTCCTGCTCCATCTTGGCTCGGTTCTTTTGCACAGCAGGTTAAGAGTGGTTCTGTGGGAAGACGATGGGGTACATCTGGCTATAGTGATCGACAAAGTGAACTTCCAGACCATGGGTTATGTAATCCTGCAGGTCAGAGAAGTCCTTCTTGTTCTCAGCAGGTAAAATGATGCAAGTCACACCAGCACGACGAGCCTGACGGAGACAACAGAACCTGGTCAGTTATATCTGAAACCTTATACACAATAAATTCTAGAAAAGCACAGCGAAGACTGTCAGTAAATCATTCAACATGTGTCTGACAATGAGTGGATCAACTATAGGAATGGCTTCTTTCATTTTTACTTTGGTTTAAAATGATAATTCAACCTAAGGGAAAAAGGTTCTCTAACAACTGAATCACCAGCATCAAAGAGTATTCTCCCCTAGAGGTTCCAACTTCAGCAGCAACTAACCCAATAGCCTTACCCTGCAGTCTATATAGTTTCACAAACTAAAGGAACACAGAAAAATAGGGATACAAACACACAACAAATGACAGAAAAACTGAATCTACAGATAGAGTGAAACTATGAGAAACACACTACAGAGAAATTTAAACTACAAGGGAAACTCATGATCTCTAGTTCCTGAGGTAACCAGACTCCAGTAGGATCGTCTCCGTGATGTCAGACATTAATAAAATTAGGAGTCTGTTCTTGGTGAGGTTTACATCAATTCTTTTCCCGTAGGATAATATTGAACGGGTTTAATTTTCTGTACTGGACCTATTTACGTAAAGGGGAACCACCTCGTTTGGATTCCGCATCAAAAACAGCCAAAGAACTGAACCTGCAGTGTATTTTATTTCCTTTAAAAATAGCGGGAAAAACCATTAAGTAAAGATTTCTTATTTGAGTTATGAAGGCCCTCATTTTACCATTCCCTCAAAATGAGTCATGATTCCACTGTTTTCACTTCTTTTTCTTTCATTTTTAATAACAGTCAATAACGGTAGTGAAATATGGTGAACAGTGAAACTGAGGGTTTTGCTGCTGCCTCACAGCTAGAAGGTACCAGGTTCAAATCCATCTTTGTTGCAACCTTTCTGTGTGGAGTTTGCAGGTTCACCCTGCTTGGGTTCTCTCCAGCTTCCTCCCACAGGCCAAAAACATGCACCGTAGGTGAATTGGTCACTCTAAATTACTCTTAGGATTGAATGTGAGCGCGAATAGTTGTCTGTTTATGTTTTCGTCCTCTAATGAGCGACTCGTCCAGGGAGTAAAATGAAATGACCTTTGCCCTACTTGTTTCGGACATCTTTCCTTATGTTGTCGTGCGAATAGTGGCCGCAGTTTTCTTTCTGAAGGGCCTAAGATAGCCTGACCTGGCATATTGGCTGACATTTTTAGCATATAATGATCCTGCTGGACCTGAAAGACAAGATTGCAGGTTGGGATTTGCCCGAGCGTGCCGGGATGTTCTCCGTCATAACAGATCTGACAGAAATTAAACCCGTAGACCCAGACACCTCGAGTTAATTCCTTTTCCTCAAATGATAAGACAAGATTTTTTTCATCATTAAGTCTCGCTCCATTTCAGCTGGAATAGGCTCCCGCCCCCACGAGACATTGTCGTGTATTGCTTTAACCCTACTGTGACGAATTCAAAACAGGACAGACTAACAACCAGAAGATGGGGATGTCTCCAGACGTGAATGTTGCTGATGCAGAGCCACCTATAAGTGATGATCCAACACAAGAATGACCCACTATTCCTTTCCCAAAGGTTTTGGGAATCATTCATATCTGCCTGTGTGTGTGTTTGTGTGTATGCTTACAGCTATAGTCTTCTCTTTAATTCCACCAACTGGCAGGATTTTGCCAGTCAGAGACACCTCACCAGTCATGGCTAGATTCTGACGCACTGGCTGGTCAGTTGCCAGGGACAACAGCGCTGTGACGATGGTACAGCCAGCACTAGGTCCATCCTTAGGAGTCGCCCCCTACAACAAGTACCCCGTCAACATATGGACTTTGTAGCACAAGTTCTTCCATACAAATACATATCAATAAGTAAAAGACACTACTGTGTTATCATGGTTACCTCTGGGACATGTAGATGCAGGTGGGAGTTGACCAGAAAGTGATTTTCTGGTTGTTGAGTCATCAAAAAGACTCTGGCAAAGGTTGAAGCAATCTTTGCACTTTCCTTCATGACGTCACCGAGTTGCCCTGCAGAGAAACACAAATGTGTAAAAGATCTGATGCCAGATGTCTGGTGTGGCTGAGAAGACTACATCACAGGAGCTACTAAGAGGAATGTAGCATGCTAGGTTACAATAACATGAATAAAATATATCCAAAATATTTTTTATGTACACTGAACCACCTTCATTCAGTCAGAGCTCTGAATTGAACCTGTTAGTCAAAGAGAGAGGTGGTAAAAATGTAGTAGTAAATAGTATTAAAAAGAAAATGTTCCACTTAATAACAAAAATATATCTGTTGATGTAAAAATAATGAATAAAGATTTCAGAATGAATAAAGATTTTTGACTGACAAACCTTTGACTTATGGGGACTTTTGGCGTTAAAACTAAGATTTAATGTTTAGTCATTTGAAAACAACCTCAGATCATATCATATATAGATGTTTTATTATTAATGAATGGAGGTTTTATTATGAAAGAATAGATGAGTTTAGCTGATCCCACAGAAATGTTACTGACTGACCTGTGACTTCTAGTGACCCCTCTACTTTAGGGTCAGGTACTGCAGCAGGACGGCGCAGCGATGTTTCGATGAACAGCGTTGATCCTCCTACAAGAACATCAGCAAAACTTCAGAATGTTTCTTTTTCAACTGGTACAGGTTCGTGGGTGTGTGCGTGCGCATGTCTATATCGTGTGTGAGTTTGTGTCTCACCCATAGCAGTCCAAGCCAGTCCCATCACCACTCCAGGAGGGGTGATACTGTACATTCGGTCTACGGTGAATAGAGGTTTACCCACGTAGTCCTGAAGGTTCTCTGGAGTGACACTCACTGAGCTCTGCCCTCCACTGACCAGGCTGAAGGCCACCTTACGAAACACCTGAAACCCAACATGGACATGAATGAAAAATGATGTGTGCGCACACAGGCCAAAATCCATCCTGAGAAAGTGAAACGATAGAGAAACTGAAAATACGAAAAAAGAAAACCTATAGAAAAATAAAACCCTAGACAGATTAAATGAAATTACAGCAAAACAGGAACTAAAGAGAAATTAAAACCTACTACAACCTGTAAAAAACCCTCCCATCTGTAACTCCTGCCGGTCCCACCAAAGGGTGACATTGAAGGTTATACCCCTGATTACCATTGAAGTCTTCCAGTAGCATGTGAGCTCTGGTCTAGTAAAGACTGAGGAACAGAGCTCTAAAGCTGGGCATAGACTGTAGGATTTCAGGTGTTCTGTGGTTGTTTAATTCCAACTCTTGCAGTTACACAGTACATGTGTAAAACTGGTTTGGCCCCCGCTACCTGTTCTCGCTATTGACTATTGTTAATAAATATTTGTTTGAATGCTCTGAGGTAGGAAGGAGTTTGTTTACTAGCAACATAATAACAGGACAGAAACAAGCTGCCTTGATCATTTGTTCCATGTTGTGTGCTGAAAAATTTATTAAAAAGTCTCGTATATAGACTCGTAGGTGGCTGGGACCGGCGGCTATATAGATTCGTAGGTGGCTGGGACCAGCGGATATAGACTGGCAGTTTTGAGGAACTGATGAAGGACCTAAACATTACTGACAAATCGTACTTCAATTAGCACTAACTCGAAGTGGTAAAGCAGCCATTTCAAAATGTTGACTATAAATTGCAATTACAGCTACATTTTATGCTTATTATAAATATAAACTGTACATATGTTAAATACTTCAAAGATACAACCAAATAAGTTCATTGAGGTGGGATGTGGCATCTCATTGTTTTAATCTCCTCTAATCAAATTATTAAGATGAGAAAAATAAAAAAAAATTGCACAGATAACTGGAACCTCAGAAAGGTATATACAATTCTTTGAACTATTTTATTATTTTTTGTTTTATTACAACCATGACTGTCGTAACATGTTTAAATTTTGTTGTGACATCCCAGAAACCTCTGAAAACCAAATACCGCAATGTCTGAGATCACAACATCTACTGGAGGTGTAGTCAGACTGCTACAATAAGATCCACCTCCACTTCATCGAAGACCTACTCCCTACTGACGCTTGAATGAACGAATGAATGGATGAATGGATGGATGGCTGGATAGATGCATGGTTGGATGAAGCCTGTACTTATCCAAAAAGATAATTTAAAAGATAATATAAAAGTCCCAAATTCTTTCATGCAGAAAGAATTTGGGACTTTTCAGGTCTTCTAACGAATCAGCATTTAAATCGGATGGGAACTTTACCTTTTCTACTTGTTTCTGCAAGTTTCTGACTCCAGACTCCCTGCAGTACTGCCTGATGAGCAGACTGAGGGCGTCGGATGAAATGGCCGCCTTCTCCTCGGTAAGACCACACAATGAGCGGAGTTGAGGGACCAGGTACCGCTGCACAGACAGACAGACAGACAGCCTTTGGTATAGAACCATAAACGCACTCACAATGGATCCTTTAGTCATAGGAGCTTGAGGAGACGATACCTCAGCGATAACCAGTTTCTCCTGGGCAACATATCCAGATATGTTGATCATCTCCATCCTGTCCCGGAGAGGCTCTGGGATGGTGTCAGTCACGTTTGCCGTGCAGATAAACAGAACCTTTTTGGAGCAGAGAGGAAAACAAAATCAATTGGTCATATCACATGTTGTGGGGTTATATCTTATTGTGGCTTCAGTTTATTTATATTGGATAGTGAGAATATTATACTGTAGTTTGTTTATTGATAATATCGCATAGTGATAATATTGTGGCTTCAGTATATTGATATCGCATTGTGGCTTTAGTGTATTGATAAAAATCGTATCCTGGGTCCAGTATCATAACATCATATTGTGATATTAGGTATTGTGATTATATCATTGTGAGTTCAGTTTTGTGATATTGTAGTGTGGGCCCCCCTTGATAAAGTTAAAACGCTCTCACCTTTGACAGATCTACAGGAACATCTAGATAGTGGTCCAGGAAGTTGGCATTCTGTTCAGGATCCAAAAGCTCCAGCAGTGCAGAGGATGGATCGCCCTGATAGCCACGCCCAATCTTATCCACCTGTCGATGACACATCAGATTTCTTCAGTGGTCGTGTCCAACTCCCTCTGACAGGTTAATCACCACATAGATCATACATGCTGTAAACTCTTTTTTTCCTAAATATTCATTCATTCACAAATTGATGCCTTCAAAAGGTTTCTAAAAAGGTTGGACGGGGGCTTGTCCACCACTATCATAGCATGAGTTGTTCCAGAACCAGTACTAACCCTCCATACCGTCACGGATTTGTCAGTTAGCCATGGATAATAAAATCTCCCAATACCATCAAAGATATATAACAGTTACCCATGGGTTATAAGTAAAACTAAAGACTAAGTAAAATAATCGAAGTAAATGGACTGTACTTATATAGCGCATTTCCTGTCTGCTTGACCACTCAAAGCACTTTTACAATGCGAGTGAATATTAAAAAAAAAAATTCAATTAATCTCAGGATTACTATTACTACTGTTGATCTTTAAGCTTGAGGTAATCTAACTACTTTATAGGCTTTTAATCTATAGTCCGCATCATCGCTGTCCTCTAAGAACCACAACTCTAAGATACGATTTAGAGATACAGGTAAACAAGTAAACAGGTAAACAAGGTACAGGTAATGAGTTCAGCTTTCAGATAGATATTGTCGATAAAGTACAATAGTTCCTTCTAAGATGTAGTGGAGCAGAATTATAAAGTAGCAAAATGGAAATACTGGAAAATAAATGGAAATACTCAAATTGAGTACACATACCTCAAATTCGTTCTTAAGTACTGAGTAAGTATAAAACTGCTAATTAGTATGTGTGTTTTGTATGTAACATGAATTCAAACAATGAGAAGGACCTCCTTTCTCATTTTTATAAGATTTACCAGCTTGATAACATCACACTTTGAACAGTGACAGCAGGAGCAGTGCTGCTGCACTAACCTCATCTATTAACACCAGAGGATTTTCCGTCTTGGTCTTCTTCAGGCATTGGATAATCTTACCTGGCATCGCTCCAACATATGTCCTCCTGCACAGAAACACAGACTTTATAAAAATCTTCTGGCCTTTTCGGGCATTTTTTGTGAGCGGAGAATGTGGAGAAATGAGTGGACATGATAAGAGGCTTGTTTGGAATCCACAAGGAGCAGGCTCACTCAACCGTTTTATACTATACACATGCAAATACAAAATGTTCTGTCAGATAATACAGCAAATTCTTCAGCTTAAACAAAGTTTGTAACTCCATGTCTGTGGAAGTAGAGTGGGTATGAAGAGGATTTGAAGATATCTTTGCTTTACATGAAAAAAGGTAGAAAAACGCTTAAGTTTAAAAAAAAAGAAGCATATATGTAGGGGGGGAAAAAGCTGCATCTGTTGCAATGATGTCAACATTGTGTAAAGAAAAATTATTAAATCTACAAGCAGCAGTAATCGGGCCCTATGTGTGCGACAGCCGCCACTGGTCCTTCGATCTACGGCATGACGTAAACAAGGCTTTGACCTTTCATACCCGACTGACACTGTCACTAAGTTTCATGTTGATCTGGTCAAAACTCTAGGGTGAATTTGTTTAATTAGAACACTCAGAAATTGCAAAATAATTATTACAAAGTTTGAAATGGTTGACTTCTGGTTGAGTTTTGGGTCATGGTTCCACATCTGCTGCCACATACTGTCCATACTGTTCACACTCAAGCCTTTGATAACCTTTGATTTTGATTGTTTTTACATGTCAATCACCAATGTTTAAGTAGATCAGGAGGGGATAGTTAAAATACAACACATTAGAAACTGTGAGAAACCTCTGCAAAATCACATATTTAATTCAAAGTAACTCACTTAAGGTTAGGTCAACGCCATAGCAAAGGACAGTTTTTGGTAGATCCTGATATAATTAACATGTTTACCAAGTTCATACTTCTGGGAGGAAATAAGTCCAATGGGGTGGGTCTTTTGAAACTATCTAGGCAGCACTGTGAATACAATTTGCCCTGTCCTCTCCCATGTCTGATGCCTTCATGAATCCTCAGGCATGAATAAGGCCCTAAAAAGGCTATTTATTTGGAGAAAAAAAAATTGCAAAAACTCTTTCATTACCATATGGTCCCGACACTGATAGAACTCAGGCCCTTAATCTATGAATTATTTCTGTAGCAAATGTAGAAATAACGAGAAGAAAACCACACAGAGGTTACCGACTCATGGGTAATAATACACAACAGATTTCCTGACCTGTGTCCTTTAATCTCAGCTACGTCTGTCATGCCACCCACGCTGAACCTGAAGTACTCTCTGTTTAGGGCTCTGGCTATGGAGCGGGCGATGGAGGTCTTTCCTACACCAGGTGGACCATAGAAGCACAGAATCTTCCCCTGGGTGGAGCCTCGGAGCTGGCTCACAGCGATGAACTCCTGCACAGAGACAGAAGAGATCCATAGTGCTGATGTTTCCGAATTTTTTTATAATGTCCTGAGAGTATTAATGATCCGTTTGCTAACCAGTATGCGCTTCTTAACATCATCCATCCCATAATGGTCTTCCTCCAGAACCTCTTCGGCTCTCTCCAGAGATAGATTTTCTTTGCTGTTGGTGCCCCAGGGCATGCTGGTCAGCCAGTCCAGGTAGTTCCGGGTCACACTGGAAAACAGAGGTTTTCTCTTTACATTCTTTAATCACATCCTCTTAGAAGAAATAAACTTCCACCTCTATGGACTGTCAAAAAATTATTAATACGGTGTGTGGTTATAGTGTCAAAAGTTAGCATTAACACTGACTTAGTATTAGATTTTGTTTAAAATCCTTTTTTGGTCCTTCTTAAAATCTAATCTTCAAACTACCATAAAATATACATTCTTATTTAACATTTTTACTGACTGAACGCTTTTAACTAACAGCAGTTCTGATCATATGATGATCTATCTGATCAAATATTAATTTATTCTAGAATTTAGGACACAAAGTATTTTCATTATTATATACCAAACAATGCAAAAAATATTGCCTTCCCATAGAAAACATAACAAGATAAGATTCCAGGATGAAGGCCTAACAATGTGAAATTTATGATTTTTCATAAAGTTCGTAAATTTTTCTCTCAGTTGGGACATCTTTGTCCTTACCATGTTGTGAGGCCTATCTGTGGATGGAATGACAAAATTCCCCCTAAATAGGTAAGCTTTTTCAAAATGTGTACTAATTACATCTTCACAGCCAGAATAATTTTTTTTTAAAGTTATTGGATGGATATGTCCCTTAAGAGGCTAAAGGGTTGAAGTTAGATTCTAACTTTTTTTGTAAGTAGTCTGGAGTAGTATGAGGAAAAACGGTCCATTTTTCATGAAACCATCAGACCCACTTGAACTCTGAGGAATGGTTATCCAGCAGTCCCAGTTTGTTGAGTTCTTCATTAATGACATCCATGATGTGCTGAGGAACAGTCCTCTCTTTCAGTCTCTCTCTGAACTTCTCCTCAATGGCTTCTTTGTCCTCTTTCTCTAGACCCAGCTCCTGAAACACAGTAAGACCAAGTTCATGAGTCCACAGTACCTCCTTGAACTAGTCCAACACATGGTCCACAGTTCGTGACTCGTTGGACTACCCAATGGAACCAGTCCGAGTTGGAAAACACATCACAAGGTCCCCAGTCACAGATCTGCTGGACTCCCAACTGGAACCAGAAAGACTGATGGAAAGATATTCAAACAACACGTTGCAGACTCTACCTTCTTGATGATCTTGAGCTGTTCCTGCAGCAGGTACTTCCTGTGTGTCTGTTTGATCTTCTCCTCTACCTGTGAGCAGAGCAGTGAGAGAGATGAGGGACAGAGTCACAGCGGCATGTTCAAGCTCCTCAGTTCAGTGACTTCTGACCTCTCGGCCCAGTCGCTGCTGCAGCTTGCTCAGCTCGTACTCCTTCTTCAGCAGAGACAGAGCCTTGTAGAGGCGCTTTGGGATCTGAAGAGAGAAAACAACACTTTCAAAGACCTGCAAAAGTTCCTCCACTCTGTGCAGCTAAAGAACCTGTTAAACCTTGACCCAACCGAGCTCAGGGAGGCCTGCGTCTGCTAGCAGAGAATGGAAAATTACCCAGAGGACAATTTACCAAATCAATCAGCTTTATTTAGTAATTAAAAGATTTTTTGTTGTGTTCCGTGTATTTTACATGCTATTATTATCTACTATTATTACTATTATTATTATCTATTGGTTTTATTACAGGTGCCTCGTTTCCCATCTGGCATCACGGGGAGAGAATAAAATATAAATATATTCCGTTAAATATATCAGTCATGCATGATACATTAAATAAATAAATCATAACTTCAATAAACCAAAATTTATATACAGGACGTTCGACAGGACTAGGGCCACATGATATTTTTTATTTCTAAACGGTAATTTTAGACAGAATCTGAGAATAAATCTGAGATTTTAGGTCAGAATTCTGACTTTAATCTCAAATTTATTCTCCGGATAAATATTTAAAATGTTTAAATTTTTTTCAATGCTCTTAAGAGAATCTTTCCAATTTTCTCTTTCTTTCACTGACTTCATCAGGATTTCTTTTTTCTCTTTTAAAACTACAGTCACATGATTTTTTTAATTTATAATTCATCATTTAGTCAGTAATCAAAGATTAAAATCCTGACTTTTATTAGCGGTTTTAAACACTACCATTGGGTCTTTAAGGCTTTGTTTGGGTGACTACAGGCCTCCATTAAGGAACTCCTGGCTCCTCCCTGAGCTCTGAGGAATCATCAGGACCTTTTGGCCCCCACAGACTGCTCACATGGGTCTCCTCCAGAACGTCCTGTAGTTCATGGGACTCTGCTCCTGTCAAAGCTGCTCCCATGTCGCTGAGGTAGATTGGATTATCAACCACTCTCTGACCGGCCTGCATCATCTGGAGGACCGACTCTCTAGACAGTGTCAAAAACACACACACACCCTTCAAAACACTTGTATCTTACATTACATATAGATTTCTTCCTACTGATCAGAGATCCCGTCAAACAATTTTGGACCCGCTACTGAACGATATGCCTGCTTTCAGTAGATATTCAGCGAAGATCGTTCATTTTGCACAGGAGTTATCGAGCGGGTGTAAAGATACATATGCCCCAAATGACCAAGATACCTCTATCAGAGCAGGAAGAAATATGATTGATAGGACAAAGTATATGACGCACACCTTAAGGCTGCTGCTGCACATTGCCCTTGACCTTTGACCACATAAGTCATATTATCCTTGAGTCAACGTCCAATCATAATTCTTGACTACAAGTTCCTGAGAATCGGACAACGGGGAATCCTAACACCTGTGGTCACAGCTAACCTCAACATATGAATTATAAACAGAATCCTGCAGCAGGTCAGGAAAAATTGTGATAAGTTAGTCAGTTAGCACAGACCTGTAGAGGGGGTTGAGTGCGATGATGTCCCTGATGGTCTTCACAATCTCTGCTGTCAATGCCTGTGGCACAAATGCTGGTGTTAGGTTGAAGGATTACCTACTCATTAGAAAAGTTTTATCCATACATCCTCCAGTCTGCTAGACCTCAGGATAAACGTTGCGCACCTTGACCTCCTCTGTAATGGTGAACTGTTCATGATGAATGTTTTCCACTTCTACCATCAGAATGTTGGGGGAGGGCAGAGGCTGAAGCGCTGGACTCAGGTCAGTTTCTGAAATCTGAACAGCAACAAGTTAAAATCACTTCAACCAATGACGAGCTCTATACTTAACAACAATCACTAATGGAGAAAGAACATGGCCCTAGCTGGTTGTTCTCTGTGACACAACTCACACTGGAACCAAATATGGTTTAAGCCCATTTTTAAAAATTGTCCACAAAGGTTTGCTGTTTCACATACAAGGGCAGGACATCCCAGAGTATGACGTTGTGGGCCATAAATCATAAAAGCAGCTCCACCATATGGTCAAAAAACCATCATTGAAGGAGCTCTGGGCTTCTTGCAGTTGATTAGATGTTTAAAAGGTACACGATGGATCAAAAAATCAAAAAGAGCTCCGAAACCAGGAGTGGTGTTGTCTCTGGTCGTGGTTAAAAGTCCAACTTGCAGAATTTTATACCAGGTCCAGTTTCTTTATAGACTTCTAGGGGAGACCAGTAAAAAGAGAATTGAAAGCCGTCTAACCAACAAGTAATAAACGTCCCTCAGCATCTTGTTTTGTTAAAGTAGTCCTACTTATACCTCTGTCTTTGCCGCAGAGTTTTTTTAACATTTCCATCACTATTGGGATTTTGGTTTCAAAAAATTTAATGAACATGGGAGTGATATAGGTGTATGTTTAATAGGTGAGAAAGATGGTATAGACCTTGTCTTCGAGTTGCTCTGCCATAGAACCTTGGTCCTTGCGGGTACGTTTAGCTTTGCGCCTAGGTGCCGGTTTATGTTGGACTTCTGCTTCAGACTCAGACACAGGGGACGTTGCCAACTCCTCTGGTTCCACCTCCAGCTGTCGGGAGATCTGGATCCTGAAACATCACAGAACACACAAAGCACTTGTCTGTAGATACTTGTTGCAACCAATCACTTCACTCTTCCCCAAACAGGATGACCCCCCATGGCCGCCCCTACCCACACTGGTACCCTGTGCAGAATTTGGTTACGGGTCCTCCCCCAGACCCATGGCTATACGTATAGTCAGCATTAAAAAAAAAGTAGTATTAAATTTAAACTGTATTTCAAAATGTTGTAGATGTAAATTTTTAGAACACAAGGTAAAATATGTCTTACATAAATAACTTAATAAATAAAAATAACAAATCAGATACAAATAAAAATCCTGAGTCACAAAAATATAAACCTCTACGTTTATGTAAAAATATTTTAATCCCAGATAAAAAAGTAATTGAAAAATGTAAATAAAAGCAAATCTCTTTCTTTCGCTCCGTTTTTGCTCAAACTCTTGCTGACTATTTTGCTCCCTTGATTTGTGGACTGTGGGTGAGGACTAGCTGGATGGACGGAAGCGGTACAGTCTCAGAAGCAGGTTACTGCTCTGAGAGAAAACCAGAACTGATGTGTTGCCTTTTTAAACCTTTGCACCTTGAATTTGTGTCTCGATTACCTTACTCACTGACTTTTCCATTCACTTCTGCAGCTTCCTTGGACAGGTACTATTGGACGTTTTAGAGACTGTTCATGATTAAAGGACTCCTCCTGACAGCATGAGAGTTTTTTCTTTGCGTGTATAGAGACCGAGCATGTAAACAAAGCGGCTTTCTTGGCATTGTTTGAGTTGAATGTTCGCTTAATAAAGTTATGATAATAGTCTTTTGCTATCTTTGGCTCTATCTTTCTGTTGCTTTCTCTTGGTCAATCTCGCTCTGGGATGTTTTGAACAACAGCACCACAATAGAAAGGGTTAACACAGATGAGAACCAGTTAAGGCTCGTGGAGAAAGATGTTCTAATCCCAAATATGATGATGGATAAAGCTAAGGAGCGCTGTGTTGAGAAAGTGGAAGCTTTCAAGCACTGCTGCAAAGAACTGGTTTTCTCATGGTGTTGAAGTGCCGAGAGGAAAATGCTGCACTGAAAAAATGTTTGACGATACACTACAAGGACCATGTGTTCAATAAAGAGCTGCGCTTACACTGTACAACTTTAAAGTCGTGGCCGTTTAATTCCAATTCACAGTGTACGAATCAAACTTTGGCGGAAGCGTACAATTGCTGTGCTTATAGTATACGACCAGATCCATCCGCACCACATGAGTTCTTACACTGTATGACCTTCCGGCTTCTGCAGCCTGTTGTCACTATTTATAATTGTCATTAAAGTTTTGTTTGAAAGCTCCGAGGCAGAAAAAAAGTTTTTTTTTTAGAAGCATGCTAACAAGACAGATATAAGCTATATTGATTATTTTTTGCCATCCTATGTGCCAAAACTTCTTAATTTTTTTATAAAGTTGTCGCCGTATCTGGATTCCTACGTGTCTAGAGCACCATAGATATTTTGCTGAAACCTGGTGGTAAGCGAGCTACGTTTGACTGTAGGGAGTGTCAACTTTAAAACAAACAACTCTCTGAAATGTGTGAACCTTTCTTATTCGTCCTTTCTTATTAGCCACAAACTGCACTTTCTATTTCTTACTTACTATTTCAATTACTACGCGTCGTGTCACCCTGGAATCCATGACGCTCTGCCACTTCTCAGAGAAAAAAGAAGTCGCTGATGTCAGCTGATCACGTCGAGATCCTGCCAAAATTTTCTAACACGTCAGAAAATCTTAGTGCAGGAGCTGCTTATCGGCACTCATGACCCCGGGTAAACTTCACGACAAACAACAAAGGACTGACACTGTCCGTTATGAGGCTAATTTGCAAGTGTGAATCAGGCTCAAATCGTACAGTGTACTCCCCGGCTTAAGCAGGAGCATAGGAAAGAGAAACTGGCATTCAAGATGATGGGGATCCCAGCCAAGAACAGCAACAAAATACTCCCACCAGAATGTGAAGAACAAAAGGAAACCGCATGTAATGCCTTTCAAGGCAAAGGTTTGGGATGTGAGACTACAAATAACTGATCTTGCAAGTCCTGCATAGCCAGCGCACACGCTCGTTTGGAAGATTTATGTCCTTCACATAACAGGTGTATCTTATTTAAATCTTTGGTATTTAATCAGAGTAATTCCTCTTTGTATATTCTGTTCTGTCAAAAACTTTGTCTGTAATATGGTTAGAATGATCATCCTTTAATTAAATGGAGCATTACATCACACTGACCAATGAGCTACCTGTAAGCAGAATTTCATTCTAGTGTAACACTTCAGCTAATAAGACAAATTGAGGAAGACTCTATATCAGCTCAACACTTGTGTGTTTATTTTGTATGTGGAATGACAAGGGTTGGTCTCCAGAATTTGTTAAGATTTAAAAATAATTAAATTTCTCATTCTTTCGCTCTCACTCGGTCTCTCAAACTGTCTTCCCCTAGCTTGATTTGGTGCCCTACGCCCACTGTGATGCCCAACGCAATTATATAGCCTGCGTATAGGGAGGGGAGGCACGGGCCTGGCCAGTGATGCCATCTTGTTTCTAACCTGCGGTGTCCCATGACGATCATCCTCAGCTTGTCCCCCAGGTCCTGCATCTCATGGATCTGCACAAAGGTCCCTGTAGAGTAGACGGCATCTAGAGACTCCACCACGTCAGACTCGTTACTGCAAGAGACAAACACTCATCAGTACTGTGGCTATCTGATTAGCAGATGTTTATTTGTTTCACATTTACATTAATCACATTAACATTAAAAAAAAGTTATGCACCACATAACTATTTCATATTTAAAATTTTCTTAGAAATAACAGTCTTGGTTAATATATCACCTAATTTATTTACACAAGGATAAGTTGCTGTTCATGTAAGTGGGCACATTTTGGTTTACATTCCTTGATTGCCATATATGTTGCATGTAATAAACGCTTTGTTTCTCAGAGCACCTCTGGCAAACCACCTGCTGCCATGGCGTGTTTTTTCATTGTATACATGTATCAGTATTTTGGGATGATTTTATTTTAGACCTCAAATTCTCCTCAAAGAAAATGATCTACCTCGGTAAACAATCCTAAATTATCCAGCAATGATACATTATTAATCTGCTTAAGATTTAAGCCAAACGTATATCCAAAAACAGAATTTAAAAAAAAAAAAGTTCATCCTACTCTATTTTCAAACAAACAGATCTGAAAAGTTGTGTTCCAACATCAAATTATGATGGGTCTTTAATGCCTCTGTAATGTGGTTACCTCAGTCGCTGTGCATCTGTGATGTAATGACGTGACTCACTAGTGCTTCCGTGAGGTAATAATGTGCCTCTAATGCCTGTCTAGCACGCTTACCTGTCGTCTTTCTTCAGGAAGACTCCAGCATAAGGCTGAGCAAGACGTACCTTCCTCCTCAGCAGCTCCATCAGTGATTTGTTCTTCACCTACAGGGGGAAACACATACCACCATCAGAAAGGCTACAATGCCTACTAAGGTAAAGCAGCCTCCAGCCTGGGTTTCGGAGTGTGCGGTACTGCAGCCCCGAGTCTGGGTTTCGGAGTGTGCGGTACTGCAGCCTCGAGTCTGGGTTTTGGAGTGTGCGGTACTGCAGCCTCGAATCTGGTTTTTGGAGTGTGCGTACTGCAGCATCAAGTCTGGATCTGGAGTGTCAGGTACGCAGCCTCAAGTCTGGATTCCTGGGTTCTTTAAGATGCCCCAGCATCCGGGGAGTAGGAACCTCAGCAGGGCCGCCTTTACCCAAAATGGTGGCCTAAGCGGAATTTGGTTATGTTGCCTCCCTCCATAGCTATATATTTGTGTACATAATATGACAGAAGGGGCCTCAGTATCCACGGTTTGAAAGACAACACAGGAGAAACATCCGAGAGCATAGTAATGTCCAACACCACGCCACTGTAGACAGAGAACATGGAAGACATTATTAAGAGTATTTCACCATAAGAGAACATCAGGAAGTAATCTTCATCAGTCGATGATGTAACTAATTTGTACTACCTAAAAGAAAATTATGATATGGGAAAGAAGGTGAATCTTCCGGGATCGACTCGGAACCCCCTTTTGTTTGCTCTTGTAATAAAAGAAGATATAAGGATACAGTGGAACATAAATACAGCAGCAGATATCGGCGGGCGGCCTGGAGGGGAATTAAATTAATTTATCATCATTTTTTTCAGTAACTCGGAGTTGCAGTGACTACAAAGATAAACCAATGATACAGTGGGAATAAATGATGCTGAACTCCCAAATAGTTTTATTGCTTTTTATATTCGTTTTGAAAAACAAGATTTCTCGTAAAATATATCCAATCTTTAAGAATCTCTCTCTTGACTATGACTTTATTATTCACAAAGGATGTGACACAGATCTCCTGAAACTGGTCAATGTCAGGTAGATTATATTTGTGGAGACACTTTGTGTTAGTGTGCTGATCAGCTTGGTGGCGTCTCTCAGTAGAACCACCAGAGGTTGATTGACTGTAACTAAATCCCAGCCATCTGGAAATCTTCAATTGTCATACACATCCCCAAGAACACTAAACCCAGGCAACTTCATGATTTTAGACAAATTGCTCTAATATCCCTGATCATAAAAATCTTGAAAAAAATTTAAAATACATGTGTTTTGTCATCCATAGATGGATGAATTGATCCACAAAAATGTGCATACCAGGAAGGAAAAAGTTTCCAGGATACCAAAACTTTTTAGACTAAATAACCTTTATGAGGAAAAAAAGATGCGGGCTCATGCCAGGACTCTGTTTGCAGACTTTTCATCAGAATTCAAAACAATGCAGCAACATCTCCTGATACAAAGTTTGCAAAGTGTTTTTAATTTGTCTCAGCAGCTGGTACTGTGGCTGCCTGATTTCTTGACTAACAGAGAACAGGGTATCTTTGTAAACTGCCATTTCTCAGACTCTATTACCACGTCCACAACAAGGGGGTGTCCTTTCTCCCCTTTTTTATCCTATACACAGATGGATTGGGGCAGGGCTCTCAAACTGGCGGCCCGCGGGCCACATCCAGTCATTCTGTCACATTCTGTCTTTTCTAGATGCAGAAAAATTAATTCATGCATTTGTTACTTCCAGGCTGGATTACAGCAATGTCCTACTAGCAGGCAGTCCCAATACATTTTTGAAGCCTCTCCAGTTGATCCAACACGCTGCTGCATGTGTGCTGACCAAAAACATAAGAGATCACACCTCTCCCATATTAGCTTCCCTGCATTGGCTCCCGGTAAAATCTAGAAACAAATTCAAAATCCCTCTGCTCACGTACAAAGCCCTTAACGGTCAGACACAAATGTATCTGAAAGAGTTTGTAGTTACATATTGTCCAACCAGAGCACTGCGATCCCAGAATGCATGGTTACTTGTAGTCCCTATTGGCTCCAGACGTAGAATAGGAGCCTGAGCGTTCAGCTATCAGGCCCCTATCCTGTAGAACCCTCTCCAAATCTCGATTCTGGGGGCATAAACCCTCTCTACATTTAAGAGTAAGCTTAAAACATTAATTTATGATAAATCTTATAATTAAGGCTGTCATAAGCTAGCTTTTAGCTATGCTGCTTCACATTTAGACTGCTAGGGGATAAACCATGATGCAGTGAGCTTCTCTTTTCCTCTCTCACTCTTTATACATTCCTCACACTTTAATGCATGTCACTGGATAATTACATGTTTCTAACTTGACTCTTTCCCAGGAGCATTTTTGCTTTTTCACCTTGCAGGGTCACGTGGATGATGGCTGCAACTGCTGCTATGGACCTGCTTGATGCCCACTTATACAATATGATCATGAAGATTTCAATTATTATTGTTGTTATTATTATTATTATAATATAGATTTTTACCATAAACTATTGCTAAGTGTTAACATATTACTATTATTGTCCTTATTTTCATCAGATCCCTGCTCCCACCACGCCCCAACCCTGGATAAGTGGAGAAAAGTGTATTACCATAGCAGATATCATTGCTTCTTCTCCGTCCTGTCTCCATCTCTCCTCCTCGCTCTTTTCAAACCCTACCTGTCATGGCCGTCCGCCCTGAGTCTTGGATCTGCTCGAGGTTTCTGCCCGTTAAAAGGCAACTTTTCTTGCCACTGTCGCAAAGTACTTTCTCACAGAGGAATTTTTTTGGTCTCTGTAAAATAATTACACAAAGCGTTCGGTCTAGACCTGCCCTTTCTGAAAAGCACCTTGAGCCAAAAATGGTGTTGAGTTGGTGCCAAATAAATAAAGCCTGAAAACCTGGTCCCACCATTGACAACCAGCTCAAATTTGATGTGAATAATGAAGAGGAACGCAATAGAGAAGGCTTCTTCCGATCACGTTCTTCCTTGAGATTTCTCTACTTACTCTCTACCTGTTTACAAGACCAACCGTTATGCATTATCATTTCACCACTCTGTATTAGTTATTTTAATCAAACGCTTTTTGCACAATATATTTTTTACTATACTTATCTTATTTAATATTATTTTCATTTTTAGTTCCTTTATGTATTCACCTGTTTGTTATTGTGTGAGTGTAATTTTGAATGAACTGCTCACATTGAATTGCCGCTGGTTGCATAAATAAAGTTGGGTGAATTGAATTGAAAACCAGCTACCAGTTGGTTAATAAGTTTTCCTACCTGAAGAACAGTGACATTAAACATATTCTGTGTTACGTCATCACCTCTTCTTGACCTGTAACGTTGCATCATCCTCACCTCTATGATCTTGATGAACCGGGGGAACACCGGGTTCCTGCTCACGGCGATCAGCGGCACGTTGGGAAACACCTCTGGTACCAGCATGGGGGTCAAAG
Source organism: Lophius americanus (assembly GCA_037951165.1). NCBI lineage: Eukaryota > Metazoa > Chordata > Actinopteri > Lophiiformes > Lophiidae > Lophius > Lophius americanus. The sequence continues at coordinate 461,938 of JBBDHG010000039.1, read as the reverse complement.
CCGTCATTTGAGATCCATTGTAGGGGACACCCCCATCTCCCCCAGCTTCCTCCCCCCCAGAGCTAGCACCCTCCCCACCGTCCTCCCCGGAGAAGCCCTCGCCGCTGGCCCGGTTGCCGAATAACCTCGTATGCACCGGATGGTTTGGAGAGTCCAGTTTGAGGAGATCAGTTGGTCTGCCGACCGCGGTTCCGACCCGCATCCAGCGATGACAACCACCGTTCAACACTCCGCCCGCGGTCATGGTTGCCCTTAAAGGAGCGCCAGAGGACCTTAAGCGGCTTGGAATTGATGTGTCGATCCGGAGAGAGCGGTTGGCGGCCACCCTGTTTACCACCCGCCACCCAGGTTTAACAAAGACGGAAGAATTCCCGTGCAGCAGCCTCAAAGCTCCCAACATCTTCATGTAAGAGGACATTATGCTCTATGGAGCACGTGAGGGACCAACATCCGGCGCTCTTTGATGACGTCGTCAGTCGATGATTATGACTACCTGAAACTTTATTATAATAACAAAAAGTCAGGTATATAATGCATTCGTCAAAAAAAAAAAAAACATACATATATAAAAGGAATCGCCATCGCCGCCGGTTCCGCACGTCAATCGTATTAACGTAGCAACTCAAATATTTAAGTGATCATTTTCAAATTTATACCCATATAGAGCTTAGTGAGAGTAGGTAGTGGGCATTTTGGGGATTGACATAAGGGGGATTTTTGTCACCCAAAAAAATGTTTTAACCTTTATTCTAACAAAGAACTTCGCATAACAATTATAATGCAATAAAGAACAGTGACAAAAAACTAGAAATATAACAATCGAACCTGTTCAAATATTGCGTAGAACACCAAAAAAAAAGGACATTACATGAAAAACAAAATAAAATGTGACAGAACAACAACGAAATATAAATTAGGGGTCTAAACAGTTAACATAGAGCGATTATTAATAACAGTAAAGAACCTTGTTTTGTATTGACCTTTTCAGTGATTTTTTGAAGTTATTTAACTCAGTCGTGAAAGCTATAAATAATGGACAAGCTTGACTGAATCATCTGTAACCCATGAAGGAATCTGTTTTTTTTGTGTTTTTTATTCATTTAAGTTTAATTTTCATATAAATAGGACTTACAAAACAAAGGAAATAACAACAACAAAAATGATGTTACACAAAAAAAAAGAAATCTAATGACATTGTGGGGAATACAGTGTAGCTCCTCAAACTTTAATTTCAACATCCAGTGGCCACTTCACTGGGGTCTGCATATATAAGGGAAGAAATGCCTATTCAGTCTCCTCTTTGTCGACTGGTAGGACAAAAAGCTCACTCAAACTCTGTTCTAAATTTCTTTCAAAACTATATTTATTTTCACCTATCAAATAGGCCACATGCTGTTCCATACTGAGGTGGTCAAGAAATTCCTTGAACCATGATTCTATTTAAAACACATTTTGGTTTTCAAATTGTCCGGTTTAACAGAAAAATTTTCTTTGCAGTCATAAAAGTCATGTTTAATATTTTCCTGTCTTCCTTTAACCTTATCTGTGCAAATGTCTTCCCTATTGGGCCGACCACCGGATTGCAGAGATATTAGTTTCAAGTAATCTCGAAATGCAGCGAAACACTTCACTCCGAAAACAATTTACAGCAGGGCACTGCCACAACATGTGAATCCACGTCCCCACTCGTTCACAACCATGCCAACATAGGTCAGCAAGACTTGAATCTATCTTTTTGATTTTCGAAAGGAGTGATATGAGCACGATGAAAAACCTTCAAGTGTATAACTCTATTTCGGACTGATATAGAGATTATTGCAGAATCTTTCTATATTTGCTCCCACTCTGTGGGGACAATTGATACCCTCATGTCCTACTCCCACTTGGGCTGAGTCTGGAAATGGGGATTTGAAAAGGAGTGAACCATGATCTTACATAGACCTGAGACAGTGCCTCTTCTTAATGTTAAAGATCTGAAACGTTTATATTTTTCATAATCATAAAAAAGTGTTTGGGAAATGTGGAGAATATATATTTTAATTGGGCAAATTGTTAGAAAGAGTTTCAATCCAAATTGTATCTCCTTCTACTTACCTCAAAATCAATCAATTCCCCATCTTCTACTATCTGTGATATTCCTGTGATATTATTTTGTTGCCATACATGGCTAGATAGTGGATTCCCTGCAGCTTTGAAATCTGTGTTACACCATATCAGACGAGAAGGTAAAAAAAAGAGGCTGTTTTTGTGATCTTTAGTATTCTCTGTAGGAAAACTTGATAATACAATCATCCATTGCTGTTGATGGGATAGGGTGAAACCACATTGAAGTTAATGTAGTCCTTTTATTCTGCTCCTTTACCAGATGCTCCTCAAGCCAATCCCAACTACCTTTATCTTTTGTTTTATTGTAATCCCAGTTCAGGGGATATCTGGAACTGAAAGCAAGGTTATAAAAATACACATCTGGAACTCCCAAGCATTCTTTACATCTTTGCACGGATAATTATCTCTTATTAATTCTAGGCTTTTTACCCTTCCACAGAAAATTCGAAAATACTCTGTCTACATTATTGAACCAGACCTTGGAATGGAAACCGACACAGGAAAAAATATGTATTAATCTTGGGAAAATGTTCATGTTCAGAACTTTGAGAGAGACAGAGCTCTGTCACATACAGATAACAGCGATTTAGTCCATCTTCTAAGACCATCCTCTATGAACGCAGTAGGGGTTGTGCATAAAACTCTAATGTATTAGAAATAAATATTCTAATTATATCACCCAAATATGGAATTTTCTCCGGTTTACAAATAATGGGAGCTATTCCAAGTGTCGTTGATATGTGCAATGTGAATTAAGGGTGCAGCTTCAGTTTTATTCAAATATATTTTATAACCTGAAGGCCTGCCAAATATTTTGATGGTTTCTAAAATCTTATGTACAGAATATAAAGAGAGAGCAAGAGAGAGCAATGCTTCTGATGAGACAGAGGATGGTGTCCCGGATAGTCTCCTCCCAGAACCGGATAAGGGCATCAGTAAGCTCTTCAACAGTCTGTGGTTCTACCTGGTGTCGTCTGATGCACTGATACATAACTTCCCAGAGGTTCACAAGTCAGTTTTCTATTGTGTTGGTCATAAGCCCGAATAAATGGGGACGGTTGCGTCAGGAACAGTATCCAACGTAAAACCTATACCAGACCAATATGCGGTACATGAACCCGATTTCCAGACCGGATCTGTCGCGTATGGGGCGAAGTAAGGTATATATACTGTGTGTGCAAGAGAGCAGGTGGAAGCAGGTGAAACTGACTGAAGTTAACTGACGTTGTTACACAGAGATGACTAAGTGTTTCTTTAATTTTTTTAGCTGTGTAATTCCACCTTTTACGTCTCAGAAAACGGGATAAGATGAGCTCTGACAGTAACTTATTCTGTGACGCTAATCTGCTCGCAGGTTTACTTCAAAGAAGCCAAGGCTTGCTCCCGAGTAGACTCCTCCACATTCTGAGCCTGAAGCAGGGCTGTCAGACATGACTATCAATTATTTGCCACGTAAATTTATTGAAGTCATGAGAGGACTGACACAGATTTAAATTGGGGTTTATCCTACGATTTATTTGAGTGACATTTTCAATACGTAAATCTCTTAACATCCCACCCCGTAGACGTCTCTCACATCCCAGCAAAGTCTTTGGGTTGCGCTCCCTCTTTTTTTTTTAAATTGAAGCTTCTTCTTAAACATCGGTCCAATATTTTATATTAAAGCTACTGAAAAATTGCCAGTGACTGAGAATATAAATGTTCAAAAGCAAAGTGAAATATAATGATGAATCTATCTGCCATCCATCAGGTTTATATGGATAAACTACATACACTTTTTATTTTTATTTTTTAACTAGATACACTTCTCTAATGCGATATCAGCAGTCCGCTTACGTCACGCAATCCTATCCGACTCATCCCGGAGAGTGGTAGGATCCAGAAGCTCTCCAAACTTAAATATAAAATTCGCACGGTGAATTCTGTGTCCACCAAAGATTAACTCTGTATGTCACGCTTTCGCATGGACATTGTACCACCTTGTCAGAGAGAATACGGTAAAACTAGTAAATACATTCAGTGAGCTTACAATTCCTTCCCACGCCAGTTTTCTATCATTCTCTAAAAGAGCCGCGTCTTTATCTTTTTTAATACATCGCTTTCAAGATTGCTTTAACACGCACAGCTTAATCAGCTTGAAGTATGAAGAGCATAGCGTCTGACTGGTTGCGATGGTGACTCACAGTATCTGAGCTGTACGCATTCAACTCGGTGTTAACCACTTCTGAGTTGATTGAACCAATTCCTATCAGGTGTTCTTATCAGCTCCTGCTCAGTCATTAACTCAAAGTAAACGTAAATCGGTAACCCTCCACCAGGAGGCGACCGATATATGTTACTGTAACCATAGAAACCAGTGAAGTTTACTCCTTCACTGCATTCGTTATTGGTTGGTCCCTCCTGAACTGGATCCTGCGGCCGTTTGAAGATCCGGTCGGAACCCGGTCTTTCGTTGAACCGCCTTCCTCTGTCGGCCTTCATGGTTTGACTGACCTCTAACAACCACACGGGGCGGAAGGTGAGTTTCTGCCATCAGATTTAGGGAGGCTGACAGAGAAATACGCGCTGCAACTTAAGAAAACAAACTCGTGTTGACAAAAGACGAGCAAATTAAGTAGAAATCTTCATCAATTTGATGACACATGCGCAGCATCTGGAAAAGGCGGCACCAAAGCCGTGGCACAACAAACCACGAAAAATGATCTGCAAAACCCACGGCGGAAAGAAGAAAAAACGGAAATGTTTGCAAATGTTACTCAAAACCAATGCACCCTGAGACACGCTTTATTAATTTTTCATTTAATACTTCGCTTAATTTTAGGTCGTGCTGACATAGAATGAACACCGTGAATACAATACAACAAAAGGCAGTTCCCTGTTATTGTCTTAATTTTCATCAGAATTGAGGATACTCTTAGCTGTAGCAACTGATTTAACATTAAAATGGCAGATCGAGGAGTTTCCATTTTTATAAAAACTTCAGAAACCACTTCAATCAAGGTTTAACATAGATAGAATTAGCTTTTGTAGCGGACGTTCAATATATACATGTTGCCATGGCGACACTGGAAGTCAATATTCTCACTGGTTCATAAGAGTTTTCATAAGCAAGTATAATACCGTATAAAACAGTAGTGGAGTAGTGTAAACACAATACAGCTATTGTGTTTACACTACTCCACTACTGACATAGAATGAACACCGTGAATACAATACAACAAAAGGCAGTTCCCTGTTATTGTCTTAATTTTCATCAGAATTGAGGATACTCTTAGCTGTAGCAACTGATTTAACATTAAAATGGCAGATCGAGGAGTTTCCATTTTTATAAAAACTTCAGAAACCACATCAATCAAGGTTTAACATAGATAGAGTTAGCTTTTGTAGCGGACGTTCAATATATACATGTTGCCATGGCGACACTGGAAGTCAATATTCTCACTGGTTCATAAGAGTTTTCATAAGCAAGTATAATACCGTATAAAACAGTAGTGGAGTAGTGTAAACACAATACAGCTAGGCACTCTTGAAACTGTCCATTGTTGATGCTTTTGTTCCTTTGGTGTTCCTTTGGGGGTGAGGGCTCAGTGGGCTGAACAGAGACTGAGTCGGAAGGCAAGGAGACAACTTACTAAGTATGTGAGAGATATTCAAAGTGTGTTTTGGAGTTGTTGGTACATTTAGTGACTGGCATAATTCAGACATTAGTGGAGATATTTGCATTTTCTGCCATTTATCCTAAACCATGGGTACAGTTGTTTCTTTGATGTTTTATGCTGGAGAGGAACAGGAAATGACACAACAATGTCTAAACAAAGTCTACATCTTAAACAGAGGTTGTGTACACTCTTAAACAAAAAGCCCCTCTCATAGTTAAGGAGTGTGGCGCAGAGAATGAAACAATGAAAATTTAATTGGAGGTTTGGTATGTATTAGAGATGATTAAATTTTATTGACATTCCGTGTGTTGCAGCATTTACAATGAAAGAAACAGTAATTAAGCCTACTACTGTACAAACTGTACCTCTGACATAAAAATATTTGCCTCACTCTCATTTCTGGTAGCTGTACCTTGCTTTTCCCATAGCTGCCAAGGCAATTGAGTCACAGTAGGAGATGTGATGTCATAGAAGGAGTTGTAAAGGCCTGCAGAGGTTCTTGAAATAAAAGAAGAAGAGAAGGAGTGTCCTGTGGATGGCATTAATATGCCTTTGTTGCGTCTTATCTTCAGATCTCATTAAAAGAGGAAGAAAAAGAAGAAGGCATCTGAGGAGAGGAGGATATGAATGATGGCCTCCAGCCAGCGGAACCAAACCCCAAGATCTGCAGCTGCCTTTAAGGCCTATCTGATGGAGAACAGCTCCAAAAGCAACATGAACCTGTGAGTGAGATGTTTTTCAGCATCCATACAACTCACATACAACTGATTTCTCACACATCATTCCCATTAGTACGTTTTTTTTATAGTGAACTTTAACTTTATAATAAAAATTATTCAAATTTACCTTTAAATCTGTCTTGGCTCCTTTCTTTGTCACTAGCTATGAGCCGGCTTGTGACAAGAATAATGATATTACAGGGATATATAAAAATTATAATAATAACAATAAATAACAGTAATAATGTGGTTAAATGTTGCAGCTATGACCATCTGACCCGGCTGCTGACGAAGGTGATGGACGAGCGTCCTCATGACGTGGTGGAGGTGTTTGAGGACCTGAGCCGTGATGTGAAGCGCTCATTGTTTGAAGACAAGCAGAGCATCCTGAGGGACTTTCCTCAGACTCCAGCTGCTGAGCTGCTGGCTGAGAGCCAGCAGCTGCTCTACCGGATTTCAGAAGAGGCTGAGCAGGAAGAGCAGCTGGTAGGATGGACGTTTATCCATCTCATTTTGTCTGTTCGGTGTGAGACTGGCCTGCAAATCTGTTTATGATGTCAACTGATAAACTGTAAATGCTCAAATTAATTAATCAAAACGAGTAGTTAAAACTTAATATTTGTTTGGAATTTCTACTTTGTTGATGATGTTGAGTAGCAGCAACTTTTTGCTTCCGCTTGTGCTTATTTAACTCATTATTTGTGAGTGATATACACTTGTTTTTGTAAATTTTAGTGTTGTTAATTGGTACTTACAATTATTAATACAAAGATGATTAAAAATATATTGTTTTGAGAACTTAAAATTTGCATTCTCAAATGAATTAATTGGAATAAGCTGCAAAAAGATTTGCTCAAGCATTTTATTGTGTTCAGAAAATGTATACAATGTTATTGATATGAACTTTTTGCAAATTAGTTTACCCCATCTTAGAATTTAAATTCACATACTTTTATAACTCTTTAGTTACAGAATCTCCAATTTTGACAAAAATAAATAGTGTAAAGAAATAATAAACTCATAATGCTTTTATTAAGTGACAACACTGGCAGGTACATAATATTATGGAATCATAATGTAAATGACCATGTATTGTAAAACTGAAAAAGTTTAGAATATTCTGCGGTAACTGAGACATAACCTGAGAAAATTTGAATCCCTAAAAATACATTCTGAAAGCAGTCGTTGATTTAAAAATAATATTTTTAAGTTATCTAATTTTTATTTGTCTTTAGATCATTTTAGATTACTCTTAATGTAACACTTGACACTTTTGTTAAGATTGGAGATTTTGCAACTAAAGAGTTACATAAAGTAGGGTAGAGTAGAGTTTGTAGAGTTTAAAATATCTTTGAATTCAAAATTTTATTTACCAGTTACAGGATTTTCAAACAGGTCCATAAGACTCAAAAATTATTTTCAACATCCCTGTTTGTTTGATCAACAAAGAGGGATGCAGAAAGTTACTGGCATACAACAGTTGCAAGTTAATAGAAATTTGAATTTTAAATTAAAATTTGGGATATAGTGTGGACAGCTTGGTGCCGCTGTGGGACCTGCCCCCAGATAACCTTTGACCTCCTTTGATATTAGATGTGAATGCTGTCTTTAGTTGTATAGTGAATAATCCGTTAAGGCTCTCAGGCTCTTTGAGGATGTAAAGGTCCCCTTCCTCAAACTACATTCAAATATTCTATATATTATTTGACACGTTTACTGACTAAATGTTTCAAAAACAAACGTCAGGCCTGATTATAAATATCAGGGATGAATTTATCTTCAGGATCTTGACTCTTTAGAATCTGATTTTGCCTTGCTGTGTGTTGCTCTTACTCAGGTAGAGATTCCTTTTCCCAACGTGAGTGAGATCAGCTTCTACCTGGAGCAGGCCGGCGTGGGTTTGGGTAGAGAAGAGATGCAGAGAGTCTTCCTCGCTCTCAAACACCTGGTTGAGTCACAGGCTCTGCTGCGCTGTCGATTTTGGGGGAAGATACTGGGAACAGAGAGTAGCTACATCATTGCTGAAGCCGAGCCCAGGGAGGGGGAAGAAGAAGAAGAAGGAGGAGGAAGCTCTGAGGAAGTAGCTGAGGAAGAGGAGAAGGAGGAGAATGAAGAGAAAGAGGTGAATAAATTAAATAAATTCAGTCAATTACACCACAGCTACTGTGGAGTAGGTTCATTTTACCCAATGTCTGTTGGTACATCAGCAGAATACTTGAAAACACTCCAGGTTCCCAAGGGGAAACAGTTTTAGATTCATGATTCAGGTTTCTCCCCTGATACACACCAGGTTCACACAGTGAAACAGACCAGGTTCATTCAGTGAAACAGAACAGGTTCATACAGTGAAATGATGTAGGTTAATACAGTGAAACAGTCCAGGTTCACACAGTAAAACAGTCCAGTTTTCATAAGGTGAAACAGTCCAGGTTCACACAGTAAAACAGTCCAGATTTATACAGAGACCCAGTCAGAATATGTACATACAAGCAGTCTAGGTTCATACAGTGACATAGTCCATGTTCAAACAGTATTCTTAGAGTGAAAAGGTACCGGTTCATCCACCGAAACAGATCTGGTTCACACATTGAATCAGTCCAGATTAATACAGAGAAACATTCCATACTTGTACAGTGAAGCAGTCCAGGTTCATGCAGTGAAATAGTCCAGGTTTTACTCAGTAAAACGGTCCAGGTTCATACAGAGAAACGGTCCAATTTCATACAGAGAAACAGTTCAGGTCCATACAGGGAACCGGACTAGATTCACCCACCAAGAAGGACTAGGCTCACACAGTGAAACCGTCCAGGTCCATACAATTATACAGTCCATGTTCAAACAGCTAGACAGACCAGGTTCCCACAGTGAGACAGTCCAGGTTCATACATTGAAACAGTCCAGGTCAAAACAGGGAAACAGTGCAGGTTCATACAGTGAAATAGTCCAGGTTCAAACAGCGAGACAGAACAGGCTCATACAGCGAAACGTTGCTGGTTCATAAAGTGAAACAGTCCAGGTTCTTAGAGTGAAAAAGTAACGATTCATCCACCAAAACAGATCTGGTTCACACATTGAAACAGTCTAGGTTCATATAGTGAAATGATGCAGGTTAATACAATGAAACAGTCCATATGCTTACCGCGAAACAGTCCAGGTTTATACAGCAAAACAGTCCAGATTCGTACAGCAAAACAGTCCAGGTTCATACAGAGAAACGGTCCAGGTTCATACAGAGAGTCTGTCCAGGCCGATACAGTGAAGCGGTCCAGGTCCATACAGTGAAACGGACCACGTTCCCACAGATAGACGGACCAGGTTCACACAGCAAGACGGACCAGGATCACACAGTGAGACAGTCCAGGTTCACACAGCAAAACAGTCCAGGTTCATACAGTGAAAAAAAAAATCCAGATTTGTACAGAGAAACAGTCCAGGTCCACACAGCGAGACAGTCCAGGTTCATGGAGGGAAACAGTCCGGGTCCATACAGTGAAACAGTCCAGGTCCATACAGCGAAATAGTCCAGGTCCACACAGCGAGACAGTCCAGGTTCACATAGCGAGATGGACCAGGTTCACGCAGTGAAACAATTCAGGTTCTCACAGTGAAGCAGTCCAGGTTTATACAGTGAAAAAAATCCAGATTTGTACAGAGAAAGAGTCCAAGTTCACACAGTGACACGGTCCAGGTCTATACAGTGAAACAATGCAGGTTCATGCAGTGAAACAGTCCAGGTTCACACAGCGATACAGTCCAGGTTCATACAGTTAAACATTCCAGATTCATACACTGAAACAGTTTCTGATTTTACAGATTCTGAGAATGTCAGTAAAGTACTAACCCATTGGATTCTGTATAAATTAAAGAAACTAAGAGGAGGGATCTAAATTCATTGTCTTATGGTGTTTCTGTATCAGGTGGATGCTCCTCCTCAGTCCTCCCATAAACCCCCACCAGCAGTACCTAAGGAGCCCATCGGAACAGGCACAAACAAGTTTGTTTACTATTTGTGCAAAGAGCCAGGTCTGCCATGGATCAAGCTGCCTTCAGTCACTCCTGCACAGATCAATGGTGCGCGTCAGATCCGCAAGTTCTTCACTGGGAGGCTAGATTCCCCGGTTCTGAGCTACCCACCTTTCCCCGGGAATGAAGCCAACTATCTGAGAGCACAGATTGCGCGTATATCAGCGGGCACACAGGTCAGTCCCCAGGGCTTCTACCACTCTGGGGAGGAGGAGGATGATGAGGAAGATGAGGGCCCCCGGGACACCTATGAAGTGAATCCAGATTTTGAAGGGGTTCCAGTGTTTGAAATGGCGGAATCTTTGGCCAATTGGGTGCATCATGTTCAGAACATCCTCCCACAGGTACCACTTCCATCCCTACAGGAGCTCTGACTGGGTCCTCAGCCAATGCTTGGGTTTGCTAATGTAACCTCATCCATGTGGACTGTTCCAGGGCCGTTGCTCCTGGGTCAACGTCGCCATGGAGCGAGGTGATGGCACCGATGAGGATGCAGAAGCTGAAGAAAAGGAAGAGGAGCCTGACGACCCAGAACCAGAAGTTGGACCCCCTATGCTAACACCTATCTCGCAAGATGCAGGTCAGGCCCTGATCCATTATCCGTTTCCCACTGAGCTACAACCGCCCAACATAGTTTGTGTTTTCAGTTATTAGTCCACATTTTAGTCAGTTTTTGTTACCTCTGCCAAGGGAGGAGGTTATATCCTCACCTCTGTACGCATGAATTATTACCCAGATGTAGGTTTCGGAATATCCTATGGATGAACAGTGTTGGCAATGCCGGCTTGTAGCTTTTAAAATAAATACAAATAAAACAATAAGCCTTTTAAGAAAGAATCCTTTATTAGTCACATAGAGTCATACACAGTACAACATAGTGAAATTACTTCTCTGCATTTGACCCATCCCTGAGGGAGCAGTGGGCAGCCCCTCGTGGAGCGCCCGGGGAGCTAAGGATTCAGGGTCTTGCTCAAGGACCCTACGACAAGTAGACCCTGGTGGAATTCGAACCGGCTACCTTCCGATATTCTGATTGGGAGTCGGCCGCTCTACCCACTGAGCCACAGCCGCCCCTACTCCCCGTTTTGGAGTAGTGATGTAATAAAGGGGCAAGACGCTCTCCTGAAAATGTGTCCAATACTGATGCCTTTGTTCTTTTGATTCTTCGGATGTTCCTTTGGGCGGAAGCAGTGGCTCAGTGGGCTGGACAGAGACGCTGAAGTGGAAGGCAAAAGAAACGAATGGCTATAGAGTATTTGAAAGATACCGAAAGACTTTGTTTGAGATGTCGTTAGACTTAAAGGCTGTCAATGACTCATACATTAATGGAAGAATCTGCATGATTTTTTCATAAACGTTGGGTACTGTTGTGCATTGTTTCTTGGATTTTTTATACTGGAGAGGAAGAGGAAATGACGCAAAAATGTTTAAGTCTAAATTGTAAACAGTCAATTTTATATAATCTTAATGAAAATGCTCAGCTCATAGTTTAGGAGCCTGGTGCAGAGAATAAAACAACGTGCAGAACACATGAAGAAAATGAGAGAGGAAGAAACAAATTACTTCCAGAGGAAAGTCTTGGGCCATGGCGGAGGATTGTGCCCTCGGAGTGTTTTTTTTGTATGAAAAGTGCTTTAAAAATAAAGTTTGAGTAATTTGTATGAAGTTAAATATTGACAATTTTTTATTTTTTCTCTCAGAATTATTCAACACAGCTCCCTGGACCTTAAAGCTGTCGTCGACGCTCACGTGTCAGCATGCTATCGCCGTGCTGCGTTCTAACCTATGGCCTGGAGCTAACGCTTACGCCTGCACTAAGTAAGTGAAAACAGGACAACATTATGACCTCTAGGGAAATCTTGTAAAGATGTCGTCTGTTACAGGAAGTTTGAGAACATCTATATTGGATGGGGTCTGAAGTATGCGGGTGAAGGCTACAGCCCCACTGTGCCACCCCCACCACAGACAGCATATCCCAGTGGAGCAGAAATCACTGAAGAACAGGACCCATCGTTGGAGGAGGAGCAGGCCCTCAAAGATTCTCTTGAGGAGCAACGAGCTACCCAGGAGGACATGGAGGAAGAGGAGGAGGAGGAGGAGGATGATGATGATGATGACTAAGGAAATGTTTCATCTTTGAATGTTTGTCTATGAGGCTGGATTAATAAAAGTGTTAACTCAGCGGAATGGGGTGAGTTTGTCCTGTTCATGTCTGAACAACGCAGCACAAGTCATCCTGGATAATCATGTCTCTTTGAAGTGTTCCCCGAATAAAATTCCCACTTTGAACTAAACTATCCTAGATACTGTAGCCCAAAAATGTTAGGTAGTTTCTTAATTGCGATGGATGGAAGGATGGATTTTTCATTATTATGCATTATACCATACATTTAATAATCACTAATCTGATTTATACGAAAATTACCCCGACTGTCAAGACTTGTATGCTTTAAAACATTTGATGGAATGAGCAGTATGGATGCAACATTAAATTTACTTGACATCCCATAGTTTATACAGATTTTGAATAAATAATTCAACTTGTAGGTTGCCATTGCTGTTTAGGCTGCAAGGCATTCTGGGTAGTGTGGTAAAATGGTTGCGCTGGTCGGCAACTGAACTGCTTATCCTAATTCAACAGTTAAAAATGTCTTCCGTCCAGCCTTTTCAATTTGAGTGACATTAACGATGACAACATTTAAAACTTTACTTAAAATGGGCAAAGACAAGAGTACTATGAGAGACGTGATGAAGAGAGAGTGGGACACAGTAACTGATGTCCATGCGGGAAATGTGTTGCTATGGAAACCATGAAGGAGTGTGTTTGTTGTAAAGAGCTCCTTTTCAGCAGCTGTACAAGATAAGGAAATAGGTCACACGAAAGTTGTATGATATCATTCATGGTCATAGTCATGTCCGATAGTCCCCTGAGACTAAATTCGTGAGCTTATTTACATTTTAACAGGAGAGAGTCCAGCGTCTCCTGCATTAGTGATGGGAAACTCGATCTCGACCTTTTTACTGACTCGAGTTTATATGAGTCTCTCTCCAAAGTAAATCGGGTATTTGAGCCAATGAGTCAGTCGCCCAGAGTGTGGGAAAAAATCGATATGTGCACACAAGGTCCACCCACTCCCAGTTCAAATTCACCGCTAAAACCACTGATTGGAAACTGGAAAAATATTAATTTAATTGTGAAAGATAAACAATTCTCGAAGGGGAAACGTTTATTTTTCTTTATCTAATTAACATAAAATAAACTAATCATGGAAAATAAATATAAATATAAATGCAACCGTGGAGTGGGGCCGACTGTGAGCAACTGAGTGATTCGTTCAGGGAATCATTCATTTTCTGCGTGGGGCCGGGCTGCTGTAAGCTACTGACGGAATCGTTCGTTCACAGCTCATAGCGAGGAAAGAAAGGAGGGGTCGAGTTTAAACAAGAAACCGAAGCTGTTGCTTTCCCCCCAGGGCTAATACAGCGATTAACTTGATATATTTATACAAATGCAATTAGAATAGCAGTCGCACAATAATGACATGCTGTCTGGTCTCTTCTTTGCAATAGCAGGGACGAGTCAGTGAACGAGTTAATAGAGAAGGGGGAGTCAGTTAAGTGCCTCTCGAAATTTGAACTATTCGTTCAGGACTCGCACATCACTATCCTGTATTTACTGCTTCGTACAGCAATTTTTACTCGCATCTCGTGGCGTTTTGTGGAAATATTGTTGGCACAGCACCTCGTTTAGCCTTCATTTATAACCACCATGACTCGTAAGCTCTTTTATCAGATGTTGTTGGCTGAATTCTTCAAATGAATCAGGAGAGAAGTAACGGAAGCACAGACGCAGGTCCTTTGGGAGTTGTGTGTAAGTCCACAGGCGTCTTCTCCTCTTCTTATCTCGGGGAAAGCTGTTAAGACTCACGTCACTTCCCCTTATTGCCCTTCGACTGGAAAGTACATCAAAAAGCAGCACAATAAGGCATCATATCGAATTTCTTCTCGCGGATGCTCCTGCGGCTCAGCGAGACATCAACTATTCTACGTCATCATCCCACAACGTAATGCGCTGTTGAATTTATGGCGAACTGCGTAGGTCAAATATTTCTTAAACTTTGAGGATTTATAAATGAATGACAGTATTTTATGTGTTGTTAACACCGTTTATCAGTATGAAAAAAACATGTATGGCATAATGACGCCATAATGTATTTTTAGCCGAATCTCACACACGGACGAATAGTGCTGTCCGAGTTTGAGATTCGGCGACTGAGGTATGAGGTCCGGCTGTGGCTGTGGCGGATGTTTTCTGGTAAGGATTGGATGCAGTTACTGAACGCAGCGTCGTCTTTGTTGGTGTGAGTTTTTGGGTATTCAACAGCTATTGTCACACTCTGTGAAGTATGCATGAGTCCATTTAAAGTGTCAGTTATGAACCTGTTCCATGGTTTGGTTTTGATCAAGTTCTCTTTTGAGAAAACGCGCTCATATGAGGCGTTTGAATGTGGGAAAACAATCACATCAGCATAAATGATGCCAAGAGCTTAAACACTTGTTTCCCGCCCATGTCTTTCATTATTAAGGGATTATACCAGAATTCATCCAGATCCATCTCTTTGGTGCTGTCAGGTAGGTTCATGAAGGCCATCCACTCGTTATCTATTGCCTGAACACTGTCTGTGTCTGTTTGTCCAGAATGCCAGGCACAGCCTGCATCAGAGCAAACCGAGATGGATATAGTGATTGTGATTGTGCACCAATCGCGATGGCAGGAGAGAGGCATTCGATTTTGGTTAGGACTGGGCCATTAAAGTTGAGACGTTTGACAGGTTGAAGCCATACCTTAAACGAAAGCTCTAACTCCAAGGCACGGAGATAAAGCTGCTGTGCCCGTTGGGGTTGCTTCGTTGTGTTACTGATGTCATTATCTGTGCTGCCGGGCTCTTTTCTTTTGGTACTTTTTTCCTCCGAGTCCGAACTCATCTGATTGGCATTGAGGAAGAGCCAGTCAGGTATGGGCTGATGGATTATGGCCAGGCATCAGTTTCTGGTGATGTGTGGATGTTCAAGTAAATCAAAACGATGTTTTTTTGGGGTGCACGGAAATGCCTAAACTATCATATATTATGCAATAAAAAATAGGTTACAGAATCATATTCTAACAGCTTTTACTCGTAGGTATGGAATCGTCATCACCAGGAATCATTGAATCACCAATGGATCTTATTACAAGACAAAAAACATTTCTTCAGGGCATGTAGATTCCTCAATTAGTAGAATGCAGTTCTAGATGTAACCTATAGGTTACAGCAGACATCCGGTCTAGTGCAATTTCAATATCCTCTTCCGTAGAAGAAGAAGAAGAAGAAGGAGGTAGTCAGGTGATGAGAGAGAAGAAAGTCACTGTGAGTTGAATCGTTTTTTAATTTTAATCGATCATTTCCTCTCCTTTATGACGAACGAGATAATAATACGTGCCTTACACTACAATTTTAGGGTTTTCTATGATATCCTGATACGAGGGCAGAGATGTCTCTCCTGTAAATGTTGACGGAAACATTTTGTGCAGTCACATTCCGCCCTGTTCTGCTGAAATTACTTTAATAACGTGTGCTATATCTTTTTATAGTTAAGTTAGCATGAGTCAAGTAGGGCTCTGAGAATATTTTTAAATGTATACATAATACTAAGAAAATAAACAGAATAACCATACACTTTGACTTTTCAATGTTTGAACAGGGACCCCAGAGATTGATTTTGGTGGAAAATACAACTTATGTCCAATCATGGGAGCTACATACGCATACTACAACTTTGGCTGTGGCATAAATAAGTGTTTAAATCCAAATCTAGCATTGTGCACAGTACATTTCAGAAATTGCAAAAACAAATAAAACATAACATTTCCAAATTTTCATTCCCCAAATTTTAGTTTTAACAGAAACTAGTCAAATGGTGCTTAGTGTTGGATTTAATTGTCAGGGTTGATCTCCTTAGTGTTACTCCAATCCAGAGCGATGTAATTAAGTTCCACCAACATGAAAGAGGAAGGTGGAAAAGGTTACAGAGTAACACTGAGTGAGGGGCCTGAGAATCAGAATAGCTTCCAACCAGTGACATACGCTAACAACTGTTCTCTGAGTGAAGAGACTGCCATCCAGCTACATATTCCTGATATCCTGGCCTACAAGTGGGAATGAACCCTGCACTTATGGAATAAGTACCCGGATGGGAAGTCTCAACCTAATATTGTCAAAAATAAAAAATATATTGGGAATAAAGAGAATGACATGAACGTTAGAAATTAACAGTCCTAGTACAAGTTAGTATTGGATGTGCAGTTGTATATGTCAGAAACACTCTGGATCTTGCTAGCGTTAAAATATTAACACGGTCTTGAGTGTCACATTAACTCAGAGCTGATGAAAACCAGATAAACTCGGATCTCATCTTAAATTAACTGTCTGAAGTGTTGTGTAAAACATTAATATTTTATAACGATTGTGATCATTTTCTAATCCATTGTGACATACACTAATGTAACAGCACATAGAAAGTATATTTAATGATTTACCTCAATTTCATTGATTCTTATATCAATTTTGCAATCAGATTACAAAACTCCCTGGAACCTGTCCACACACCCTCAAAACCGACATGTGCATAACCTATTAAACTATATTCAGTATCTGTCTAGTGTATAAATTGTATGACTATACAGTTAATCTTGAATATACTTATCGTTAACATCATTGCTAATAGCTTAGAGTTTTGTGTGCCCACGTTAATTTATATTGTCTCTATTGTCTTTCAGAAATGGCTCGTTGTGTTCTGGCTCTGGTCAGAAGATGGCTGCCTACTCAACTGCTGCTCCTGTGGGTGCTGACCAGCTTTTCTGGTGACTGATTTTATTTTAATGGTTATCAAACATGTTGACTCATCATCATGATTATTATCACCTGATTAGTGATAGTCCATATGACCTCTGGACTGCTATTTATTGATGATCCTGTCTTTTGTGTGTCTCTCCTACAGAGTGTAGTTTGTGTTTGTTTGCTCCAGATGTTGTCACATTTGAGGAACACACTGAAGCCAACGTCACTATTACCTCCAGGTAATCACAGAAACACAATATGCAGCCAAAAACAGTTTTAGAACTGCTGCTGGTAAGAAGCTTAAAGTATTACCAACAGTTGGTGAGGTGAGACCTCCAGACTAAATGTGCATGGGCAATTGGCTACCTGACCCAGGTAGATCAGTGATGTAATAGAGGGTAATATGGCATTGATCCAATGAGAATTTCAACATTTCCTCTTAAATTCTCTACCAGACACATGAGTGTGATGTACTGGTGGTAGGAGAGACTTATTCATTGAGAACTTCTTTCAAATATAACCAAAAAAATAGTTAACGGGTGATTATCTAGAAGCCCTGAAATATTTACCAACAATAATGGGTTTGGAGGAGTAGTTTATTTTATTTTTTTGTTATTTTTGTGTGTAGTTTGTGCCACAGGCTTATACTTTGAAAGTACAAAATATTAAAACTAATGTAAGGAGGACCACTAATGCTTTCTTATCTCAAAGCAGAACACTCAGAACACACTGGCCAACTGAGCCTCTGTCCTACTCCTTCAATATAAGAGCACTTAACATAAATCGCCAAACTGCTTGGTAACAAGCAAGGTTCCGATGCTTCAGTAGCAAAACCAAGAGAACCTGGAAGGTGTTCATACATGGTATACACAAAAGTATTGGAGCCCTCATGTTTTCATCTGTTAGTTTTTAGGACTAGTTTTTAAGGGGGTGGAATCGCTTTTCTCACAGGCCCAGTTGGTGTTACTTAAATTTTAGTTCAATAAATATAATCATTTAAAAACTGTATTTTGTGTTTATCAAGTTGTGTAATGTTAAAATGAGTTTAGCACACTAATCCAGATACTTATTTGTCTGACAGTTTCACTGTGTGTCTGTTTCTAGTTCCCCTGTCGACGAGGTGACTGTGATTCTGTTCAATGTCACCTACAGCTCTGAAAGGAACTCCTCATCTGTTTGTCTGACAGTTTCACTGTGTCTGTTTCTAGTTCCCCTGTTGATGAGGTGACTGTGATTCTCTTCAATGTCACCTACAGCTCTGAAAGGAACTCCTCATCTGTTGTGACCTTACCTGAGCAGGTAAACACATTGAAATACAGACTTTCAGACAGTTTTCTTATGAGTGGGTGTAAGCTGACCTTTGAACTGGAATGACAGTCATCAGAGAACTGCTGTGGTGCTGGTCTGACACCTAGATATATCTGAACTAGGCTCACTCTCACAGATAGACAGAGAGACCGACAGTCCTGCAGACACACACCTAGCAATCTTTTGACATAATTTACATGAGAAAGTCTGTCAGTAGCTTAATGACTAAAACCGGTTCTTGTTTTTATCAAGGTATGGCTGCCAAAGGATTTCACCACAGTCTCTTTCAATGTGATGTCACATGATGTCGGTCAGGTCACCGCGAACCTGCTTAGCAATTGCACAGACTACAACAGGTAAGTAGCAGCACACGCTGACGGCATGCTGAACATTCCTGCTGCCTCAGTGCTTCCGTTGGTTCCACGATGACCAGATAGACCTGATCGTCAACAACAAACCCTGTTGTATCAGTCAGTACAGTGTGATAACAAGCCCGTTACACCGATCCTTAGCCAGGCATCAAGAACTACAGCTCCAAATTCTCTAACTGCGATCACAGCCACTGGTTGCACTCCCCTCAAACTGTTTAGGTTGGACTGACAAAATAAGCCATAACATTGTAAACACCTGCCTAATATTGTCTAGGTCCCCCTTTTGCCACCAAACAGCTCTGACTCGCTGAGGCCTTGACTCCAGCAGACCTCTGAAGGTATACTGAAGTATCTGGTACCAAGAAACTAGCAGCAGATCCCCTTAGTCTTGTATGTTCTGGGTTGGGCTTTCCATTTCTGCAGGGTGTCAGGGATTATAATCTTGCAGGAAGAGGCCACTGCCATTAGGAATACCATTTCCATGAAGTGGAAGACTTGGTCTGCAGCAATGTTTAGGTAGGTACTAAGTGTCAGAGGACAATCGGCCTGAATGGTTGGACCCAAGCTTCCCCAATAGAACATGGTTCATAGCAATAAGCTTCCTATTTCACATCCCACAGCTTGTCTTCTTCCTATAATGCAACCTGGTGCCATCTCTTCCCTAGGTAAGCGAGGCACATGCACCCGAACATCCATATCACCTAAGAGAAAACTATTTCCATCAGACAAGACCACCTTCTTCCGTTGTGCCATGATCCAGTTCTGATGGTGACAGATCCATTGTAGGATCTTTCTGCATTGGACACAACCTTAAATACAGCATGCTGTGGTGTCAATCTGGTGTTGCACTGTGTTTCAATCAGAACCAGCATGATCTTTTTCTTGTATTGAATCAGTAAACAGTATATTCTTGACTCCAAAATGCCATTAATGATAATAATAACAATAATAATAATAGTATTTATGTAGCACCTTTAAAAACAGAGTTTACAAAATGCTTTGACCACAAAGCAAAGGCAATTGAATATAATTAAGGCAGAGTCACACTTTGGTAGGTTCTAGACCAGTAACACCCAGCAAGACCGACCGTTTGGAGATGTTCTGACCCCGTCCCCTAGCCATCACAATCTGGTCTCTTTTATGCTTTTACATTTTTTCTGGTTCCAACATCAACTTCAGGATAAAATGTTCACATGCTACCTAATATATCCCATCTACTGACAGGTGAAATCAGAATAAAATTGAAGATCTGGTTACCTATCAGTGGTTATAATATTATGGCTGATGGATCTAAATGAAAACAGTACTGAGCCAAAGATATGACACAGAAAGGTAAAGATAATATCCTGTCTGATCGCATTTTTGGTCAAGTTACCAGAGGGCTGCATGAGAGTAATGTCAGGGTTACTTTATTCCTAGCTATCTCAACAGCTCAGTCCATAGACAAATACAAAACATAGTGTCAGAGAAGCTTCAAAGCCATGACTCCAAAGAGAGAGATAAAACTGATTCAATAACAATACGATAAATAAAGTAATCATGGTTTTATTAAAATGGAGGCAGTACAGCTTCCTCCAAAAACCCTCAGTTTGCTTCAGACTTCAGCATAGAGTCTATGATGTTTTGATGGATATGGCTTCATGTGCGTGGGCTGGTCTTTGAAACCAACGGTAAGATCATCAGATTTTCTTCATTTTGGACTGGCCTCCTCAGACCGCATAACAAACTCACGTATTGCTTGTCTGTGACTTATCTCTTTGTCCTGGAGCTGAGTCTTTTGCATACTCTAAATACATACATAATGGCTCCATTTCATATATACTCTGAAATATATTTTTAGGGAAGATAAGAGGGTTGATGGCATACACCCTCCAGGGCAACAATGCAGGTTCAAACCTTGACATGTTTATCTTCAGTGAAAAAGTCAAGGATCTGGCCCAAAAGACTGTTGCTGAGATCAAAATAGATCTAAAAGCCTTCTGGTTGGATATACATACATACATTAACATTACTTTTCAGAGCGCAATCATTCTTCAAAGGTTTGCATTAAAAGAGATGTAAGAGAAACCAGAGTGAAAAAGCTTTATAAGCAGCTTTTACAGCATATATGCAAACTATACATCAACATTGACAGTATAATCAGGACTACTTTGATATCAGATTTAGTAACAATACACCAAACTGTTTCTGCAAAAATCTCAAAAAAACTAAGAAAGAAAATCTAATCATAAAACAACTGATATTGAAATCACTACTTCTACTAACAGACAGGAAGTTACTCCATTGTTCATGGTCCAAAACTTTGCATTTTTCTCTACTTCTGTTGTTGTTTCTGCGATACTACTATTACTGATACTCCTAGATGCCTTAAGAATTTCCTAAAGTTGAATAGTCCAGGTTCAAACAGTGAAACAATCTATGTCAGTCACTCATCCGGAAAAGGTACCAGATGCCTTCTAAGCGGAAGGGTACAGGGCATTACCAGGTGATAGATTAGGTGATTGCTGAAGTCTTTGGTGTGGTGAAAAAGACACCAGTATATTGCAAAGAGGCTAAACTTAATTAACGCTCTACACGGACACCGGTGGTCTTTACAAACAGAAAAGAAAAACAAAACACCAGATCATGAATTTACATGAAGGTCCACTAAGTTCAAATGTGCCCTAAAATATAAATATAACCAAAATGCAGGGAACCAAGTATGAGATGGCTCCACAGAGGATGTGTGAAATATAACTGAATACTATTGAGACTGTTGCCTTTCAGTACTGGTCTGCTTCCTGATCATACTGACTTTTTACCAGTAAACAATAGGGAAGAAGGATGATGTTAGACAGACTGATAGCTCTCTTCCACCAACACAGTTCCAGGTCTGTTCAGAGCTAGTGGAGCTGGTTCGTTTTGATTTCAACATCCTAACAATCGTCATCTATGATGTAATGAAGTGGGTCTAGGGTCTCTGTGATGTAATGAAGTTGTCCTAGTGCCTCTGTGATGTAATGACGTGAGTCAAATGTCTCTATGATGTAATGACATGGGTCTAGTGTCTCTGTGATATAAAGAAGTTGTCTTAGTGTCTCTGTGATGTAATGAAGTTGGCCTAGTGTCTCTACGATGTAATGACATGGGTATAGTGTCTGTGTGATGTAATGAAGCTGTCCTAGTGTCTCTGTGATGTAATGACGTGAGTCAAGTGTCTCTATGATGTAATGACACTGGTCTACTGTCTCTATGATCTAATGACATGGGTATAGTGTCTGTGTGATGTAATGACGTGAGTCAAGTGTCTATGATGTAATGACATGGGTCTAGTGTCTCTGTCATGTAATGAAGTTGGCCTAGTGTCTCTACGATGTAATGACATGGGTATAGTGTCTGTGTGATGTAATGAAGTTGTCCTAGTGCCTCTGATTTAATGACGTGAGTCAAGTGTCTCTATGATGTAAAGACATGGGTCTAGTGTCTCTGTGATGTAATGACGTGGGTCTAGTATCTCTGATGTATTTAAGTTGTCCTAGTGTCTCTGTGATCTAATGACGTGGGTCTAGTGTCTCTGTGATGTAATGACGTAGCTGAAGTGCCTCTATAGTCATTTGAAATCAAATTGCGTACTTAATGTTAACTTGGTGAACCAAACTCTGAACTGGCTCCAGCACCTGATGGAGTGGACTGGTCCTGGGTCGAAGATCTTGGCCCCCCTGGTAGATGTGCCATCCTCCGAATCTTTAGCCAACAGTAATCCCTTGCAGACAGAGTTTTTTCAGTCTGGCATGCAGAAACAGTAGAAGCCTTTGAGCTGCATGTAGCTACCACTGAGATGATGAAAAGAAACTGGTACAAAAACAGAACTATAAAAGTGAACTGGAAAAAGAGATGGCAATTAACCTTTGCTCGGCATGTCATTTATGGAAAAATATTCCAGGCTTTCTGAATTCAAAGAACAGCAGTCAAGTGACATGTGGAATTTAGTGATGATTCAGGAAGTGATATACGGGCTGAGGGGAGATCAGCACTTTTAGTTAGACCAAAGATATGTCAGCAAGAATGTTTTACTCTATGAACATGGACTGTTTCACTGGATGAACCTGGAGTAGAAATGTGCCCCAAGTAATTGCCTCGTTGCCGTGGTTAGATATTACGTTTATTAAGGGGACTCCCATTGTTTCTCTGAGGCTTTTCAGCAGGTTTTTGCGATTGTTGCAGAACCCATTTAGTGAATTAGTAACCATAATACATCTGCATGTTTTGATGTACACTCAGCATACATGATATAATAGCTGTGAGACTAGATACACAGCAGAAAGTGGTCTGGAGGACTTTTGACAGTCGTCGGTGCTGCTCTCAGGCTCACAGAATTTGTTCACATTCACAGTTCGTGTTTTTACTTTTCATTTATTTTTTTCAAATTAACTACCCGTAGTTCTTTATTTTTTGTAATATAATTTTGCTATTGTTATTACTTTTACTTGTTGTCTGAGCTCGAAATGTTGTTTATGACATTCTGTCTGCGGAAAACCGTGTTCAAAATTGGAAAATGCAAAGAAAAAAGACAATTTAATTGAAGTGAAGAGGCTTAATATAAATAATAATAAATATAAGCAAAAACATACATTTAAGTATACAGTATTCTTTTTTTGTTTTTCTATTTTTGTTGTTATTTTAATGTGCGGATGTCCAAGGATGTGTATTTATGTATTTTCTGTGCAACCACTCTCTTTTTTTATTGAGTTCGAACTTAATAAAAAAAGTTTGATTTTAAGAAATACCAAAACATATTTAGGTCAGTTTTTTCAAAGACTTGAATATAAGTCTATAGTTCCAACTCCAATACTGAAGGCTTCCTGTGATTATTTATCCTTTATTTATTTATCTTCTGTGATTGTGAATTATTTAGCCTTACCCTGGATCAATCCAGTGCTCTTTGGGATACCTCATACATAATGAATCCTTGTGTCTTCCAGTTTGTCCCCCAGGATTCAATTTGTGGTTGTCCATAGCAACATCCTGTCAGTGTTCATACAAGTGATCGGTTGGATGTACTTCCTGGTCTGGTCCGTGTCCTATTATCCACAAGCCTGGGAGAACTGGAGAAGGAAAAGGTCTGTAGGTCTGGTCTCCATTGAGCTCCTATAGGTCTTTAAAGCTACTACATGTCTACATTGTGCTCCTAAAGGTCTACATTGTGCTCATATAAGTTTAGAAAGAGCTCCTATAGATTTACATAGAGCTTCTATAGGTTTACATAGAGCTCCTACAGGTCTAATTTTACCTCATATAGTATTACATTGACCTGTTGACCATTGAACTGTTATCCAAATGCACCATCAGCCATGCCCGTTAGTGGTAGCTCGAAGTCTAAATGATCTGTGCACTTGGTATGTTGCTAGATTTATTTAAAATATAATAGATCCCCTTGAAATATAATAGATCCCCTTGAATCGATTCAACTTCACCAAAGCTGGACTAAGTTGGAGGAACGATTAGGAAGTTATGGCTGAAGAACTCTTAAAGCTTATTTATAAAAATGCTCCCACAATTTGTAAATATGACCCACTATAGTAAAATTTAATATATATCCAAGATAGAGCTCACCAAGTGCATTCATTTTACACCGAATTTGGACTGAATCAGACAAACGGTTGAGAAATTATGCATCAAAAAATTTGAAGCTAAAGCTTACCCAAGTTTCAGAAATATAAAACCAAGCTTTTCTATAATCTCTCCAGTTATTCATGGCACTAAGGTTTTCTTGGGTATAATCTGAAAATGATATATGACAAAGTTTTCGGTTTATGATTTGAAAACACTGTTTTGTAAAAAGTTTGCCACAGTGAGTAACACATGAACTGTAAGAGTAAAATATGATATGTGCAAGACCGACCTCCCCGGGTCGATTCTAATATATTAATTTGAACCAAATCGAACCAATGGTTGAGAAGTTATGGCCCAAAAACTTTCAGAAGTAATGCTCCCCCTGGTCAAAACACAACCGACCTTTCACCCAAATCAACCCCGTTTTTTTCTCACACTAAGGTCTATTTAGCTTTAAAATTTGTGAGCCGTGAAAAAGCTTTTGAGTAATGTCCTGAAAAGTGTTTTTCGTTGAAAAAACAAAAAAAACAACCCCCCCTAGTGAGTAAAATATACACTCCGATCGTGAGATACGATATTTACAAGATAGAGATTGTTGAGTGCATTCATATGCACCAAATATGGACTACATAGAACCAATGGAAGGAAGTTATATCTGAAAAACTGTGTTTTAATAAAAATAACATTGTCTTAATGGAAAAAATATAAAAAATATGATAATAGTTTTGACTGGTCTTCATAAGGCAAACATAGATTCTGAACACAGCAGGCCTCGTACTGAGATTCCCAGCCTTTCTTTACTAAGTGTTTGTTTTCAATGAATTGTAACTCTTTGTATGTGTTTTCAGTGTTGTAGGTCTCAATTTTGACTTCCTGGCCCTCAATCTGATGGGCTTCATCGCTTACAGTGTCTTCAACATCGGACTGTTTTGGGTGCCTTATATAAAGGTTGCTTCCTCTATAGACCTATACACTTACCAGTATATTTGAATTATGATCTATTCATCCTATACTTTGAACAGCCATAACATTGAAACCACCTGCTTTATATTGTGTAGAACCCTTCTTTGCCGCAAAAATAACTCTGTTTTGTCACTGAATGTTCTGACATCTTTCTATCAGAACCAGCAATTATATTTTCAGCAGTTTCAGCTCAGATGGGTGTCCCACTGCCTTTAGGACTGCTATTTTCAAACCTCTTCTGAAGGAAAATAAGTTATTTTCACACAATATATTTGAAAAATGCCAGTCAAGTTTTTGAGGCAATCATAGTAGTGAGACGACACTTGTCATGGTTGTTAATGACATCCGGCTAAATATGAATATAAGGAAACTTTCTGCGTTCGTATTACTCGTCCTCAGTGCAGCTTTTGATACGGCAGCTCTCTCAGTTCTCCTAGATAAACCTCACAGTCTGGTTGGCCTCTCTGGTATTATTTTTAAATGGATTCAATCTTTTCTGAAAGACAGAATAATATCTCACCATAGATGAATATACATCAAAGGCTATACATTGGATTGTGGTATGCCTCAATGTTAAATTTAGATTTAGATTTTTCTCAGATTTGCTTTTATCCTATGAACCCCGTCGAACCCTCAGCTCTTGAGATAGTGGCCTTTTACCGATTTCTGATTTAAGGGGAAAAAAATCATAGTGAGATGTTTTTATTTCTTCATTCTACATCTCTGGTGAACAGCCTGCCTGAGGACCTGAGGGCAGCAGAGAGTGTTGAGTCTTTTAAAAGCAAACTCAGGATCTACATTTTTAGTCAAGCTTTTTATTGATTCTACCTATTTTTTATTTAATAATGTATTTATTTATCTATCAATGATTTTTTTTTTTTTTTTTTGTCTGTTCTATTTTACTAGTTGGTATATTTTGTGTATTATTAAATTGTTTGTATACAGCATTTTATCTTTTTTTACCGTACCTTTTTATTAAATATATTCTTACTCACTTCAAAACATATCCTCTCTCTTGATATTTTATGGTTTATTTCATGTTTTTATTTTCTCATTTAATTCTTATTTACTGTCTGTAGTTTTATTTTTTGATTGATTTGAACGTATTTATCTAATATTTTTATTTAAATTTTTGGTCCCGCCTCTGGTGTTTCTCCTCTCTATATATCTTATCTATATGTCCATCTGTCTGTGTATCTCTATCGGTCTGTCTGTTCGTGTATCTGTCTATCTTATCTATCAATTGTCTGGATCTGTCTTTCAATCTGTCAGTTTGCCTCTCAATCTCTCTGTGTTGTATTTATAGACAGATCAGATCAATGAGACCTTCCTCAGTTTCATCAGGAAATTGTCATATGACCCAGCTTCGGTGCCAAATGTCCAGTCTGTTGTCCACAACAATCATCATCAAGAAGTCTTATTCTTATGAGACCGATTCGGAGTTAATCTCACTGTGGAGTCAGTAGCTCAGAGCTGTGTGCCTCAGACCTCTGCGAATGTTTCTTCTTCTGTATATAAAGATGTGTTAACTTTAATGTCTGCTTTCTCTAGGAGGAGTTTCTGAAAAATCAGCCCAATGGAATCAACCCTGTAAATGCCAACGATGTCTTCTTCAGTGTCCACGCCGTCCTGCTGTGTTTGGTCTACATTGGCCAGGCGGTCGTGTATGAGGTGTGTGTCCACTCCCACTGTGGGTGTTGAGTTAGACCTACAGAGTAAATAATGTGCTCCTCTCCATCTGTAGGTTTGTTTATGTTATTGTTTAACCTTTAAACCTCAGAGGACAGTGAAAGCGCAAACTCATCAGTTTCCTTTCCAGGTCCAGTAGAGACTAAATGAACCCTGCTGACCCTTTATTCGATCAGGCTCAATCTAGCTCATGAGCCATGCTCTCTAAACATGCAGTTAATGTTTTTATGCCCACCACATTACAATTGGCGGTGGGGTTAAGTTGAGTTGTAGTAGTTGATATTCAATATTTCAATATTTAGAATTCATATAAATTTTTTGATCTTTATTTAACTTTTTATTTTCATCAGTTGTAATATTTTTTAGTAGTTTTTAGTAGTTGTATCATTTAGTATTTACCTAACATATTTACATAAGTAGTAGTTGTTGTAATATGTAGATTTTTAAAAAAATATTCAAGCAGAGGATTTGAATGAGACTAATGGCATACATCCCAAAAATATCTACTATACTGTCTGTTGACCTGAAGACTGGAGGACAGGATGTCAGACAGCCATAAATCTTTTGTTTTTAGGGGGACTTTTAATCTCTTTATGGTCACATGTATGTTCTGGAGCAGAGATGAGTTGTGTGCTTTTGTTTACTTTTTCTTCCAGAGGGGGGGTCAGAAGGTCTCCTGGACAGCCCTGATCTTGTTGCTGATTGGTTGGTCTTTTGCCCTGGTCAGCTTATTTCTAGCTGTAGCTAAACAAATCACGTGGTTGGATTACCTCTACTATTTCTCCTACATCAAACTGGCCGTAACACTCATCAAATATGTGCCTCAGGTAAGATGTGCATCGGCAGGATCCAAAAACACGCAGCAAACATCCTCTGAAGTTAAGACGGTTACCGCTTGAGTCTGTAAGAGCTACTGTTGATGTAACTAGTGGAGAAACATTTCTGGGTAAAAAATTACCTGAAAGCGCTTTTGAGGCTTCACAAAGTCAAAAAAAAATTGAGATTTTACCTCATGCTGTTAGAAATGCATTTAGGTCAAGCTCCATCACTTTTCATAAATCATATGCAAACAGAAAATGTACGGATAGTAACATACAGTATGTCCATCCTGTCATATATACAATCAAAGTTGTGTAAATATGATTTTAACACAGACTGACCAAATTTCCAGAAAGATATTTGGTCCGCTTTCTCAATAGTATATATTTAATAAAAACATTTTTTTTAAATATTTATATATATATAAATATATATTTATTTATATATAAATAAATATTTATATATAAATAAATATTTATATTTATATATATATTTATATATATATATCATAAAGTTCTTAAGTAAATTTAATAAAGTAAATTCTGCTGGTCACGTTATTGCTGGTAGTTAATTTACTTATTTCAGTCAAATGACTGCTGGTGGTCACATGACTGTTAATGGTGGTCACATGAGTATTGCTGTTGGTTATATGACTGTTGCTGGTGTTCACATGGCTGATTGTGACTTGTGTTTCTAGGCATACATGAACTACTGCAGACAGAGCACTGAGGGCTGGAGCATTGGGAATGTGTTGATGGACTTCACTGGGGGAGTCTTCAGTATTCTGCAGATGGTCCTACAGTCCTACAACAACGGTACCTACAACTGGACTGCAGAGTTACTAGTGTCACATCCTTTCGTCATAGAGGCGCTAGATCCACGTCAGTACATCATAGGGGCACTGGAGCCACGTCATTACGTGACAGGGGTTCTGGAGCCACATCATTACGTCACAGAGGCTCTGGAACCACATCATTATGTCATAAACAATGGAGACACATTACGTCATAGACACTAGAACCATGTCATTCTGTAAGACGCTAGTCCCAAGTCATTCTGTAAGATCCTAGAGGCACGTCATTCGGTCAGACGCTAGAGCCACGTCATTCGGTCAGACGCTAAAGACACGTCGTTCGGTCAGACGCTAGAGCCACGTCGTTCGGTCAGACGCTAGAGCCACGTCGTTCGGTCAGACGCTAGAGCCACGTCGTTCGGTCAGACGCTGGAGCCACGTCGTTCGGTCATACGCTAGAGCTAAGTCATTACGTCAGAGACACTAGAGCCAAGTCATTACGTCAGAGACACTAGAGCCACGTCATTACGTCAGAGACACTAGAGCCACGTCATTACGTAACAGACACATTCTCACTTCACAAAGACATTTTGTGTCTTTTTGATCCGTCACAGAGGCACTAGATCCAATTCATTACACCACAGAGGCACTAGAGCCAGGTAATTACATTATAGGGGCACTGGAGCCACATCGTTGTGTCAGAGGCTCTGGAGCCACATCATTATGTCACGGACATTCTATATCCCTTTCATTATTATATTACACAGTAGTATGTGAATACAGCCTCTGTGCTTATGATGAAGATATGTTTGTATCCTTAGTTCTTACTGAACTGCAGAGTGCAGTGTTTCCATCAGTATTTACATCAGAATACTGAGTGAGGTCATCGTAAAGAGAAGATCTCGTGCCCTACAGAAATTTTTATTAGACGGATTCCTGTAGCAGCAGAGTGTCTTGACTGCCTTTTGTCTCTCCTCAGATGAATGGGAGCTGATATTTGGGAATCCCACTAAATTTGGTCTGGGTCTCTTCTCCGTGGTGTTTGATATCCTCTTCATATGCCAGCACTACTGTCTCTACAGGAAGCCTCCACAGTATGAAGCTGTTCCAGAGCAGCAGGACTGATGCGCGTCAGAAACGACCAACCGTTCTCCAACTCTCTCCTGGTTGAAGGGAAACTATGAGATGTTCAGTTAACACTACGTCTTTACAATGTCTGTAGACTGTGCAAATGACAAATATTACATCCCTCTAAACTAGATTCCACCCCATGAGGCCCCATGAGTGCATTTGGGTTGAAACTAATTATTCTTGCACATTTACAAACACCGCCATGGACACAAAAAGAGTGTCGTCACAGCCCATTTCATGCCACCAACTGGATAAATCACAGATCAGGCTAAGCATTATAACCACTGACAGATGAAGTCAGAATAATCTGGTTACCTGTTAGCAGCAGGTGAACATGTTTTCCTTAATCTGACGTTGGAAGCAGGAAAATGGTTAACCTACAAAAGTGGTCTAAGGAAGGCCCAATAGGGACCTACACAATAGTGTCAGGGGGTCAACACCTCCACAGAATAAAATTAAATGAAAGTTTACACACATTTTGTCAGTGCCCAGTGGTGTATATCTCATAATGGATTTTCTATAAATTTATGTATTTTTTTCCTAATTTAAACTCAAGTGACTTTTAAATGTCTAATCAAAGCTTTTTCCGGTGATTTGGTGTAAGTGCCCTCTGGTTTAATCTTCACCTCAAGGATGCTGGTGCTGACCTCATGATTCCTGCTTATTCACAATTTTTGTTTGGAAAGATCCTAATATAATGCAGCGCTGTAAAAAAGTATTGAACCCCGTCCTGGTTTCATGTATCTCTGTGTGGATCCCAGGCTAATTTTAATGTGAATTAACCCCAGTAAACACAAGATACTAGTCTTAATGATCCTTGAATCTGTTGAACCAGAAAGGTTCTGTAATAAACCAGACCTAATGAGTGCCATTGCTGCAGGAAGTTTGCTCATGGGTCTGAACAGAAGCAGCCCGGGCTGAAATTTACATAATTCAAACAAACTGATATGTAATATTTATTTATACTTTCTTTTTTTTAATTTACAGATGTGTGACTGTCTTATAGATTCCAAATAATTAGTATTAAATAAATCCCAAATGTTGAAATGTTAATGTTAAATCTAAATGTAAAGCTTTATTTTTCTATAAATGTTATATCTAAACATTGAACATCAATCTTAATGTTAAAGGTCCAGTATGTAAAATTTAGGGATTATGTATTTTATCTCTTAAAATAAATGGAAAAATATATTGATAACTGTTAGAGTTCTTACAGCTGCAAATAAAAAGAAATCATAAAATAAATTGTTTCATCTACAGGATCAGGTCCTAACTTTCACATGGAGGCCGCAATGTTTGTAAAGATGCCTGGAGACAGATTTTGTGGGTTTTTTTATTGTGTTTTGACAAATGGAGGTTCAAACTTATTTTTTAGAACAATAAAAGCATTGGTCCTTCATAATGATTTCCTCTAAACTTCAGTTTTCACAGCATCATTTAATTTGTGATTTTCTGGACCAAAACCCTTACTGCCCCACAAGCTTTTGTTTCCTGCCAGAGGTTCAGGAGGATGGTCGACCAGTTTCTCCCCAGAGATTTCACACATGTTTTCGAGTGACTCAGAAGGCAAAGTATTTTAGTTGACAAAGCTTGGATGTTCGGCTCCTAACCATAAAAATAAGATCACAGTGAAATCTTTGCTGAGGTTAATCTTGCAGATGGAAAAGTTGCTTTTCTTAATGTTAATGGCAGTGGAGCCTTCAGTCTGGTGAAAGTTCTGATTTATTCTTATCAACTAAGTGAACCCAGTATCTCCTCCTCCTGTGTCCTCAAACAGAAGAAGCTCATGGCTCTTAGTGCGTAACATTTATTGTTTTTGTAACGTAAACTTTGAGCGTAATAGTGTACAGTCCTCTAAAGAGTCGAGAAACAACTGAAAGCTGAAGTTTAAATTGAATTTCTAATACAATATATACACTTAGCCCGGTATAGAACATTTTTGGAACTCCTCTGACATGCAAAGTATTTTGTAAATCAGGTTCAAAGGCTAACCTAGGTAAAGGGAAATGCTTCTTTTCTTGCAAAGTTCTGATTCCATCAGTTTCATGTTCAGTTTGGGACAGAGTCTACAGTCAGTCCAGGAGTCCTGTGTTTTATCCAGAGGAATTACCTGTATGCTTTCATTAGTGGCAACAGGTATTTTAATCCTAAATTTTATGAAGTGTCAGGATTTTTTTATTTAAAAAGTCACACTGCCAGTTAAACCACAAAACATCCCCCATTAAAAAACCAACATCAACATTTTTTTAACCAACATCAATTCTTATCAACAAGTATCTATCATTTATGTTTATGAGTAAGCTTGTTAAAAGGCAGTTTTACAACAGACCCATATTTGCTATTTAAAGAGTAAGCAACCTCACAATACTGTACTTTCATATTGGGGCTGACAGTTACAGAAATTAAATCAGTAAAAGTTTAATATTGTATGGTAGGTTCAGGAAAATAGACATTTATGTCCTCTAAGGTGATAAAAGCATTTTTTTGGATTTTTTATTATAATTTATTGTACAAAATGCAATAAAGTATGTTTCTCATCATTGATGTATTCCATAGCGTTAATAAAACGAAATCTACAAACCTGTATACATTTTTTTTAAATACTGTCATTAGAAAACTGGATTGTGTAATCAAACTGGTACTTTTAAATGGTTAAAATCCTGTAAATAATTTTTCAATCAATATATTAATTGAACTCAATGAAAATATGAATTTATTATATTGTACGACAGATTGGAGAAAGGATTGTCCTCTAACGGGAAGTAGGTTAATGAAGATTCGGTTCACGGATGCAGATATGAGTGGTTCACACGCAGCTTCATTAGTTTGAAGCTTAATTTTCTTGTCTGAGCGATGATGGCTCAGTTGGTAGAACGGTTTTCCACTTATCTGAAGGTCGGTGCTTTAATCCTTGGCCATTGCGGTCCACATGTCGAAGAGTCCTTGAACAAAATACTGATCCCCAGGTTGCTCCCAATGGCCGTTCCATGGGTTTGTGAATGATGCCGTGAATGGTTAATGCTCCTGATGAGCATTTGACGTGCCTTGCATGGCAGACTGTCATTACTGTATGAAATTTATTGTGAATGCTAACTCATGTTGTAAAAAGCGCTTTGAGTGGTCGAGCAGAATACAAAAGCGCTGTATAAGTACTGTCCATTTACCATTTATTTTCTATTTACATCTAATTAGTTTATAAATATAATACAGAGAAATGAATGCAAACAGGAGCTTTAACAAAGGTTAAGGAAGTACGCTGACCAGCACATGATGCATCATAGGTAGTGTGCTGTAAACGCCATTGATGCAGGCTCGGGTTCTGACGACTTTAGGAGAAGCCGGATGGAAAAAGACAGGTTGATTGAGTGTGACATTATCAGTCAGACGCCGACCCCCTAATCACGTGACATGATCATGTAATGTGGCAGGTCATAATCCTGGCAGTCCAAAAGGAGCCTAGCTCTTGATGAGGAGCCTTCCTTGTTTCCTTGGTCCAGTGTGGTCATGTGACGTCTGCTGGTCATCGCACTCTGCTCACTGTTCACTGATGATGATGAGAGCAGGACTCGCCGTCTGCTGACTGGTCTCACTCATGGCATCCTGATCTGTGGGCTTTGCGTATATCCGAGGTGTATTGAGGTTGTATACGCCAGCCTGGAGGAAACAGGCTTGCAGAGCGAGGCCCAGAACCTCTTTAGGCTTCAGCTGCAGCTTGTACTGGGTCTTACCCACCCAGGAGAAGGAGCTGTGGACCTCCATAGACTCTGGGCTGGAAAGAAGAGAAGACTTTAAGTTTGACCTTTGCGGTTATGTTTAATGGAAGAAGTCATCATACATGAATGCACATGCCGTACTCTTGTCCCTCGTCTGTCGACAGTCCTTCCTCTGTTAGGTTAGCAGCCAGTAGGGCTGCTAACGGCTTTTAGCTGATAACTATTACTACATACTAACTGCTACTATCGGTTAACTGCAGCTGGCTGCCAACTGCTACTAGCTGCAAAATGCTCCTATTAGACGGCCATTTTAGAGACATTTTGGCTTTGAATCTGATGAAACTGGGAATAAAAGTATCGGTGCAAAGAGAAGATGGTTCTGCTACCGGCTGTAGATAAACATCATGGATTGCTGACTCAGACCTCCATCCCTTATAGATAGAAGATCTTTGACAGGGTAACTTTGAGTGTGGCCTCTGGTGCTCCAGGTTTAGCAGCATGGGTAAACCTACCTGGAGATTTTGTGTTTCAGATCTATGACGACATCCAGTTGGGCCATTGAGCAGTTGGACAGAGTCAGTGTCACCGGCACCATGCACAGACTAGAGACAGACACAAAAACAGTTTCTTCTCTGTGACTCCTCTGACCCAACACCCACAGCAGTGAAAGAAAGGAAAGGCCAACTCATCACATTCAAAATCAGTCACACAGCAATTAAGCACACTGTCAGCCAATCAGTCTGACGTTGGTTTTGTTCTGAGTTGGCGGAGCTGAAATCATAACAGAAAACAGTGACATAACAGCCTCACTTCACTAATGGCTAAGAGTTTCATTTTGTCAGTTATCAGGGAAACAGAAATGGTAGCATTTTCAAGAGATTACACTCTGGGACTTGTTTGCAAATGTTTTTTGTTTTCAGGTCCTGAATACACTATTGCCAAGTGAACAACAGGCCAAAAAACAACAAATTATCCTATTTATGTTCAAATTGTTGTGGTGTAAAACAGCCCCACAGAAGAGTTAATGTAGTCAGTTATGGTTCAATTAAGTCATAGTGTCTTTTTATATTATGTCATATTTAGTCACATAATCCTGTTTTTAGTCAAGTTTAGTCAAATGGAAATCTGGACATATTAATAATAATAATAATACATTTAATTTATAATGCACTTTACATTTGGATCAAATCTCAAAGTGCTACAAAGCAAAAACAGATAAGCGCATCAATAAAATAAAAAATAAAAAATAAATGTATAAAAGCCTGACCAAAAAGCAGCAATGTTAATTAAGGTTATAGGTTCTGCTAAAAAGGAAAGTTTTAAGTCCTTTTTTAAATGTGTCAGTCGTCTGTGGAGCCCTGAGATGGTCAGGGAAGGCATTCCAAAGACGAGGGGCAGCAGAACAGAAGGCCCGATCACCCATGGTGCTGAGCTTAGTCCGGGGAAGGAGGAGGCGGTATGAGTGGGTAGAACGGAGGGATCGTGTTGAGGTCAGTGGGATGAGTAGTTCTTTTAGGTAGGGGGGTGCGTTACCATTGATGCACTGGTGAGTGAGGAGAGAGATCTTATAATCAATCCTGTTGGAGATGGGAAGCCAATGAAGGGAATAATAATAATAATAATATTAATACATTTAATTTATAATGAAGAACAGGGGTGATGTGTTCGTGTTTACGCACTCATCAGGATCCTTGCAGCACTGTTTTGAACATACTGAAGTCTTTGAAGACTTTTATCAGGGATCCCGATGAGAAGTGCGTTACAGTAATCCAGTCTGGAGGAGACAAACGCGTGGACCAGCTTTTCAGCATCACTCAAGGTGAGGGAAGAACGGTGTTTCGAAATATTTCTGAGATGGTGAAAGGACATCTTGCAAATGTGTTTGATGTGGGATTCAAAAATGAGTTGAGGGTCAAATCTTACACCGAGGTTGGTGACTGATGAAGAGAGGGGAATGTCGTGACCAGAGAAGGTAAGACTGGTTGTGGAGGAAGACTGGGTCTGATGTGGGGTGCCAATTAAATAGCTTCGGTTTTGGAGCTGTTCAACTGGAGAAAGTTGTTTTTCATCCACACCTTTATCTCCTCCAGACAAGCGTGGAGAGTTGACAGGGGAGATGATGATGACGATGAGGATGGAGAGGCTGCGGAGGAACATGTGTCAGTTTTTATGTAGATTTGCGTGTCATCAGCGTAACAATGGAATGAGAGTCCATATTGACTGATGACACGGCCAAGGGGGAGCATGTATAGTATGAAGAGAATGGGGCCAAGGACTGATCCCTGTGGGACCCCACAGGTGACGGTGTGTGTCCGGGACTTTGAACTTCCAAGGGAAACGTATTCTGTTCTGTCAGTGAGGTAGGATTGAAAAGTGATAAGTCTTTTTTTTTTATTAGTTTACAAAAAATCCAACAGTATTTGAGTGTCAGTGAATGGAAACGTATTATCCTTAATTTTTTTAGTACGCCTGTAGCGAAAGTGAGATGAAATGCTGCTGTTCTTTTCTTAGTAATGTTGGTGTTTGTTAAATGTGTGCATGTATGTATTCATCCCACCTCTCCTGAACAAAGGGGTGTGTGTAGTTCTCGGGGTAGTGCAGGTTGGCTCTAATGAGTTGGGACAGCTCTGCAGAGGGTACGACGACTGGAGGTGGAACTTCTGATTTAAACTTGAGCAGCATCATCTCCTGAGATTCCTGCTGCATGCACACACACGCACACACACATTAGCTAACTTGAAATTTAAAAACAAACAATAAAATAAACCTTGATAAGATAGTACACTGACATACAATATCTGCACTATCAACCATCACATAACAAGACATCTCCTACTTTTATGGTGTTGTTGTTTTCCAAATGAAGCTCTAGATTTATACTATCTTTCTTGATTATTTTTTAAGATTTGTGTACAAGAAGTACGAGTTTGATATTGTTGATATTTGTCTGGTCATGTGGTACTTAGTATGTACCTGTCTGGGAATCAGAGAGCTCGCCTCTTTCCCGATGGTCTGCAGCGCCACGTGGAGCTGGCCCTCCAGGATCAGCTGCCTGTTGTCCTCCACCACATAAGCCTGAAGACAAACACATCACACATGGTCTCAAACATGACAGCTTTAGATCAGGCTCCTTAACACCTGAGAAGAAACCTGACTGATGTACCAAACCTTTCAGGAGGATTATCATGTCTGAGGGACTCATGACTATTTAGGAACATTTCATGCAGATTGGTCCATTAATTTATGAGCTATTGTCAGCCTCTAAATTTAAAAAACTTGCAAAAAACGAGCCCTCATTTTCACAGATAAGGAATATATTAAAATTGTTCCATCAGGAGCAATGACGATGTTTGGATATACATTCATCGCTATATTTGTTTTTTTTAAAGTTTTGGTTTAGTTTATCAACACCAAACCAAAACTGACAGTTTTGAAACAGAACTTTCACCAAAAGGTGGTGTCAGAGTTCCAACTGGCTTTTAAATTTATTTATTTTCATCAGACAAGTGATTTGATCATACTGACATGATCATTGGACTTATGACATAATTTTATGGGTTAATGATGTAAAATAACCAAATTAAATTGTCTCTAGGACAGTGACAATGACATGGAATTTTACCTAAAGGAAGTTTACCTATAGGTAAAATTCCATGTGATTAGTTTTTTCCTGCAATCTTGCCAACAAACAGACACAGAAACTTCTAAATGTGCGGTAATAACTTGCTCAAACCACTTTGACTTCCTCAACTATGCCTCGTCCTTGTGTCTCTCTTGGCTAAGGCAGCATCGATTTCAAGTCCTAAATATCCATGAGACTGAGTGGATCTGTAAAAACCTCACACAAGTAGGACATCAATACCAGACCAGTTTCTCCATTGACTATCGAGAAGAGAGAGTCTAGATTAAATGGGTCTGAACCTCTGGAAGTCTGAGGCCAGCGTTTTCAAAGAGAACACACCTTCCAGATGACAATGATGTTGAGGTCTAACTCATTACACTTCTTGACGATGTTGTTGATGTGAGAGGCTCGGTCCTCGGTGGGGATGCAGCTCTGACTCTTGCTGCTAGATGACATCCTGGATAATGACGTCGACTCGGAGCTGCGACAGCCTCGGAAGAAGAAATCTCCACAGGGGGTGGAGGAGCTGATGATCTACAGGAAACACCGCACACAGACAGAAGAGTGTAAGGATTCTTGGCCAGTGCTACCAACAAAACCTCAAATAATATAAAACTACCAAGAAACAAAGAGAAACAGTTGCGGAACAGAAACTTTATAGGATCCAAACTACAGATATACAGAAACTACAGCGAATCAAGCAAAACAAGAGAAAAGCTGCTATGATCATATCAGGAGAACAGTGGAAAAAGTTTTCAAAGGTAAGTACAGTTTGATTTGTTTCTCAATTTAAGAGAAAGACTGTAGGTTTTAAAGGTCCAGGACATGCACATTATTCTGATTATTTCATTTATTTTCCAAATGAAGACTTTAAACTTGGGTTGTTAATGATAATAACAGAAAAACAGACAAACAACCACAAACACACACACACACACAGTTGCTGTTACCCGTTCATTCCCCAGGTTGAGGTCGGCAAAGGTGAACTTCTCTACACCTTTGCTGGTCTCTGGAAACAGACATGTGTTTGTTTACTATCTGTTTACTGAGCATAGTGTATGTAAATATAGGAATTGATGGCGTCTGGGTCAGGTAACCTTGCTTTGACGAACATCTTGTGGCTCTGAAGCACAGCTTGGCTCTCTCCCGGCTGGTCAGCTTACAATCTGCAGGAGAATATGGAGAGGCATTGGCTATTTGTGATATCACTCGTACTCAATAGAACCTGTCCACTCTCATGACCTCATACCGGTCTTTGGAGACTGATGCAGTAGGATGTAAAGCTGACCTTAAGTTCAGCCTGTAAGCGTTACGGCCTGTTCATTGGTGTCTGTTTTATAAAGCAGTGGTTCTCACATTTTGGAGCCACCACCCACCGAACCTCCTTAACTTCAGGACAGCCATATTGTTTTCAGAGGTGATCACGTGATCGCACAGAGGTTAAAACTTCAGACTGACTGACCCTTTGACCAGTGTGAAATTGTTCCTATCTCTTCGATGTCATTTTCTGTTGCCCCACTGATGAGATGGAAATCAGATGACCCACCTTGATCCTTGGCTGGGTTGATGCACCTGTGAAGGCGCCAGTGTTGGCTGCTGCTAGACACCTGGACAATGTGGAACTCGCGAACACCAGCTTCGCTCTGGAGGCAAACAGGCAGCACATTAGAACAACATTTAGGTTCTTAGACTTCTCACCATGCAGTATGCCATACTGTATATCTGACCGTGTTGATGTTCTCCACATCTACAAAGACAAGCGTCCCACCGCCACAGTTATCCTGACTGTGAAGAGGAGGCCTGCTGCTGCGGCAGGTTGACGCTTGAACGCTCAGAGAGCGGCTGGTGCAAATGAAGACAGTGTGACGCAGCACGCGATGACTTCACATGAGGAGACAGGAAGGGGGGTTATTAATGAAATCTTCATCCACACACTATAATAATAATAATAATAATACATTTAATTTACAATGCACTTTACATTTGGATCAAATCTCAAAGTGCTAAAAGCTAGACTATGCTGTCTATTATCCAATTTAACATGATTTAATTCCTTCATCAGTTCTCTAATCTAAAAAAACATCTTAATTTCAACACTAACTTAAATTAAATCACATAAAGTTGCTTTACTATTTTCAACACAATTCTCATTTAATGCTTGCATTTTCAAATAAAGCATTAGGTGGAACAGCTGCTGTGAAACGATGGATTGTCTCTCCGTTTGTGGATCAATTGCCTCTCTTTGTCTCTCTCTCTGTGGATCAATTGTCTCTCTCTCACTCTCTCTCTCTTTCCCTCTAGCTCTCCCATTCTCCCGCCCTCTCTGTGTCTCGCATTCATTTACTTTTACATCATGTTGACAGCCATGTAAACATGCGTGTGGATTGCAACCTCCGGGGCTAATGCGATCTTCCTCGTACCAGATACCACAGCACACCTTCACAGGTCTGCTGGAGCCCAGGCCTTGACAGGTCAGATCAAAAGACAAAAGGCGGAGTTGTGTTTACTGACTAATGGGTGTGTCTTTGCTGAAAGTAAAAATTACATTCCTGGTTTGAACATCTATAATCTGGACGTACAATCACCTCCGCCTCCCATGTGTTCATTAATATTTGATCTTAGGTTAAATTAAATT
Organism: Lophius americanus; assembly: GCA_037951165.1. Lineage (NCBI taxonomy): Eukaryota > Metazoa > Chordata > Actinopteri > Lophiiformes > Lophiidae > Lophius > Lophius americanus. The sequence continues at coordinate 421,917 of JBBDHG010000039.1, read as the reverse complement.
AGTGTTCTGATGAGACCTCTGAGCAGGAGGCCGGGCGCATTCCCACCCCCTGCAAATAGCATGCAGAGAGAATGTATAGTAAATATCTTGACATTTCCATGGTGAAAACTAGGAGCCAGTGATGGTAACTGTGTGAAAGAACATATGAACCCAAGACCTGGGCTGGTCTGACATTCTGCTCGGGATGTAGTCATGCTCCACCTTAATGTTACTTGTGGATCACAGGAGTTTTTCAAGGCTGTGCCAGAACCTGCATGTCCTGCAGAGGCGTTACCTGCTTTTGTTTCCTTTTTCTGGGCTCTCATAGTAGAATAGGAAGTTGATTTCATGGACTCCCTCCTGGTCAGGCCCTCTGAGCCACAGGGGCATCTGCGTCGACTGTCCCGGCTGCAGGGTGCTACCGTCGATGGGGATGTCAATCACCCTGGGGGGCTGGCTGAAGTCCTCTGCCAGAACCATCACCTCTGCTGACACCGATCCCGGCGGGGAGGATGTGGCACAGATCCTGTAGGCGGAGCTGTTTTCAGCTAAGGTCGGGCTGAGGGGTGTGGGCGCTGCTGCCTGGCTGCCAAAGGTGAAGAAGTCAGGGTGTGTTGATGCCACCCGGAGGCCACACAGGGCAGTGTCGCTGACGTTACAGAACTCAACATATGCCTTCCTGATTTCACCACATAGGAGAGCAGAGGGAAACTGGAGGAAGAAGACCTGACAAATACATACATACACAGACACGCACAAACACGCACAGAATAATTTTCAACAATTAATGAATTAGCTCAGAAACGCTTTGATAACTACTGCATCAAATCTGAGGGACTTACGACAAAGTTCATGTTATTTTACACAGTCTTAGTAGGATAGGACCAGGGGGACTTTGAATTTGACACAGTGGGATAGCCGATGGATCCATGCTGAGCCAAAAACGGTGTTTCAACCCGAGAGAGGGATTATGATGCAAAGTACCAACTATATCCACTAGGGGATGCTATACTGCTTAAAAAAATTAAGGGAAAACTGGATCAGATGTTGATGAACAAAATATTCAAGTTGAAAATCTTTATTGATATATATTATATAGTGGTCAAGTGGAACAAAAATCATGAATCCCCTTGAAGACTGGATTTGTAAATCACACCCGAATCAAAGTGAAAAACTGCAATCCGAGGCTGATCCAGTTTGAGTAAATTTAATCTCAACTCCTAAAGTGTCTCGGTCTTGTGTTTGACCCCATTCGCCTGTATTCATTCGTAAGATCATATGGACCTGCTCCTGATAAGTCTGCGGATGTTGTCCTTAAGGAGCTCCTCCTAGACCTGGATCAGGGCATTAGTGAGCTCCTTGACAGTCTGTAGCGCCACATGGTGGTATCAGATGCACAAATACATAACATCCCAGAGGTTTTCAATTTGATTCAGGATCTGGGGAGTGTGAGGACCAATGGCATTGATACCTTCGTCTTCCAGGAACTGCCTCTTACACACTCTGATTACATAAGGCTGTGCATTTTCCTGCACCATAAGGTCTCCATTTCATCACACGTAAAACCAGAACCTTTTTTGGGGTTGTCATGCTGTTGCGTCCTTGTCCATCTGTTGTTACTTTCATTTGAAACAAAGCAGCTGAAACTTATTCATAATCACTTATACCTGCATCTAGAATTATATCCCTTAAGTATAACTGACTGTGATGACTAAGTGTTCCGTTAATGTTTTTGGGGAGTGTATATGCAAATACTTAACCTTTGGCTGTTACACAGGTTTATTAAAATCCAGCATTTAACACAGTAAAAAAAGAAGCAAAAAATAGATAGAAGTTGATCAAAAATCTGTTGGGTAAAACGGCTTCGGTGTTATCGAGTCCAGGATACGCCATGTATAAGTGTTTGCCTTTGCCTGAAATTAAATTAAAATTAATTAATTAAAATTAATGAATGAATGAAAAAACTGTATTGATGAACGAAAGCTAAAGGCTTTCAGTGCAGAACTGATCAGCTGTCAGACAAAAATGAAATGGCTAAGATTGGGTCTGGTGGCCATAATAATCGGATCTTTAGGCCTTAGGTTTTAGCACTGCAGAGGGGGATGAGAGTCTCTACTGTCAAAGGGTCTAGAGTACCTCCATCAGTGGCATGGGTGGAGTTATGATGGGGTCCAGACGCTGGTCAGGACCGTGTCGAACCGTCATTTTGTCTTCTTTGGTCTGGTTCAGCCGATGGCCCTGGACCTTCAGATCCTGTTTGCCACGAACCATCAGGTCCAGTGTCTGCTGGCCTGTACAGAGGAAGTCCATAGCGTTGAACACGGAGAAAGCCTGAACAATCTGCTCTTGTCACCTTTGATCAGGGTTTTGTCTAAGAAGGATGGGACATTCTAGCATGATTCAGCAGATGGTCAACACCTCAGACAACAACATTACCCTCAGAGATGGTACCCGCCTCTCCGGAGAATGCTGCAGCCAGGTTGTACACCACGCCCACAATGTTCAGCTGGCCTGTTCTGTGGGGCAGCAGCTTGAGTCGAGCCTGATGCCATATGACAGAGAGGATGTTAAGCCCGAGCACAACCATAAAACATGATAAGAACAGAAGAGATCAACAAGTGAACAGTGGTGGATGAAGTATTCTGTTCCATTGTAAATGTTAAAAGTTGATAAAGGTGGAGAGTAACTAAATACATTTACTCCTGTACAGAACTGTACTTAGGTACAAACCTGAGATAGTTTCATTTTGTAGAGGATGTTTTTGTAATAATTTTCCTGCTGAATTACTACATAGATATATGTTACAACTGTAAATGTTAAAGGTTGAAGTAATCTAATTAGTTTATACTGTACAGCATTTGAATCTAAAAGATTCTCATAGCTATTTCATAGCATTTTCTTTCCCATGAGAATCATGTATCTTTAAAACGTCAACTTTTAATAGGATCAAAGGCTTATTACTCTAAAGTAACAAGCCAAGTCACTTGTTTAGTAACAAGGGACTTGTTACTAAAGAGTAACAAGTCACTTGTAACACTTTTAAATGTTTTCATAAAATAAATAATCTAAAAAATATTTAGCTGTTGTCAGGTAAATGTATTGGAGTAAAAAGAACAAAATTTAACACTGAGAAGTAGTGGAGTAAAAGTAGCATGAAATGGAAATACTCGGGTAAAGTAAAAGTTTCTCCTAGTCTTTTTGTATCAAGATCTGACCAGCTGCAATACTCAGCCTCAAATCCTGTCATAGTCCATCCTTAACTAAACCACATGTATTTCGTTATTGTCTTATTCCTGAGACTTGCACATTGAAGCTGTGATTTAAAGAAGCTCAATGACATAAACTGGGAGAGTAATCTCACCAGATTGGTCAACTCTCAACTTAAAAAAAACCCTCCATGAGTCATGTCACCAAACAATGAACTTCATCAACCAAATATTTGCCACTCCAAAGGGCAATCAGGAAGATCTTGTACCTTCAGAATCTAATGCTGTTAAAAGAATAAATTGTCAACTCAGAGATCTCCTTTTCATAGTTTTGCATTGGAAGTGGTGCTGTCAAATCATTCCTTGAAAAACTTAAATGATGGTGTGTGGTTATGCTTTTATAGATAGATAGATAGATAGATAGTAAAGTTCCATTAATCTTGGACTTGCAATATCAACCCAATTCCGCAGATTTTAAAAGTAGAATAGGGGTCGGTTTCACAAATTAAAATGTTAGAAGTCTTGCTGTTAAAATGGATACAATCAGCATCTGGGCAACCATAACCAACACCGATGTTATGATTCTTTCCGAAATGTGGTTTGATAAATTCTCTACCTGATGACTTAATTTCTAATGAGGGCTTCAAAGTCTAGAGAGCTGATAGGGTAGGTAAAGGGAGGCACAGTAGCCATTTATGTAAACTATAAGCCATTTAGTTCAGTAACTGTCAGAGTGACAAAATCTAAACAATCTGAAGTTTTGGCCATGAAAGCAGTACTTGAGTTACTGTACTTCTTTACTACAACTGCTGGGTTCATGTTCCTTGTCCTGTCTTGTGTAGGTGAGCTAAGTCTAACCGCAGGCGAGCACACACACAGAGTTAGGAGAGCATCTCACCACTTTGTTCTCCTCTGTACCAATATGAAACTCTTGGATGACCTCAGTTGTGATGATGTCATCTGTCTGTGACGGCTGCAAAAAGATTTAAAGAAGATTGACTTTAATAAGAGGAAATAGACTTTTTGTTAATCCAAATGTCAAAAGTAATCTTGTAGTGTATGGTATATGTATTATAGACAAAAACTGTTCTAATCGTTTAATCAGGTGATCTTGTCAGGGATCCACATCTCTTCCTGCCAACCTACTGTGGAATTCTGAATTTGAAAAAATTTAATGAGAATCAGATTGGAATTTCAATAAAAAAAATGGTGTCACCAACCAAAAACAGAGAAATGTATTTCAAAACAATAACAAAGGTGCTGTGATTAAAATATGAGGCAGTTGGGGAAAGGAACCCCCCGTGCTGGTAGACAGTGGATCTCCTCTTCATGCCCCGCTTGTCCCCACAAGCCCTCGGTGTCTTGGGTATGGTTAAAATTGCAGGGCAGTGAGACTCGCAAGGGGGGATGGATGTGTGAAGCACACAGTGAACGCAGCCCCAGACCCCAAGCGCCCTGCGCCATATCCACCACCCAAGGCCCTAGGTTGTATGTAGTGAGACACAACAGGACATGGAGGGGGCAAACGCTGCGCATTTCCATTTAGTTCCAAACATCTAATGTGCACATTTATATTTGGTAAATACCAGGACCCATGTAAATTGTTTGGTCATGTTTTGCTTAATTGTTCTTGGTACGTAAAAAGGATTAAATGATGACTGAAAGAACTAAACCACTGAAAAAAAGAGAAGACTGAAGAAACTCTGAACTGCATCTGAGTCTAGATACTGTATAGAATGAAACACACCCACCCCTAGAGACAGAGTCTCGTCATTGGTGATGATCGGCTCTTCAGGCGTATTCTCCTTCAATGAGGTAACAGCACCTGGAGAGAACCTCCAGAGGAGAGAGAGGTAGGACAGAGCCAAGGGAACTTTCATAGGGTTCCTGAACATCACCTCCACTATGATTGGCTCTGCTCAGACAGACAAAGAATGAGAGAAAATTAAACTGATGGGATGGCTTGTGGTCATTATGAAGAATTAATGCTGAAGGTTCTTTGGCCATCAGGCAGCCCTTTTACACTCAGTCATTGTTTCCCAACTAAAACTCTGATCAGTTAGAATAACTTATCACAGCACATGACTTAGCCGTCACTATCAGCAGCTAAAAATAATCACAGAGGATCACCATTTTTGGATTCTTTAATAAATTATTTGGTTTAAAATCACACATTTATGCTGTCCTCTTTGGGAGTATTCCAGAAAGCGGGTTCAGTGTAAACTCTGAAGTTAGTTAAGCCTGAGATGAGGGAAACTGAGTTTGCGGTTCCAGGAACTCTGAGTCAGTTGCCATGGAACTTAACTTGCTCGCTGATCGTTTTTTCTTGATTACTCCATCTTCTGAGTCTAAAGCGGAGCTATAAGACTGCACATGTCTGTCTCTCATTTGTAATGTTAATAGATTGACATCATGTGAGGAATGAGAGACCCAGATTGTCTGTGCTTTCATTCCATATTTTATCTGAATGACATTCTCCGGCTGTACATGTCAATCCTCTCACAATTTCGGACATCTCAAAACGTGATGTCCAAGACATTGCATGTCTTCCATTTGCTCTCCTTTTTTTTCATCAAAAAAAGAAGCTTCTTCTACAACATCGGCAAGTATTTGATATTAAAACTACTGAGAGAAAAAGCCACTGACTGATATTACGAATACCTAACCAAACACATCAGAGACTACACTGACCCGTCCATATTCAAACTCAACAACTCAAGACCCACGTCTTCGGATCTGTTTTTAATGTATAACCAGTGTTTGATTTGTTATCTGTTTTGATTTGAAACACATTTGTCTTTATTTTTATTTTTTTGTCTGATGTAAATTCCTCTTTTCATCATATTATCTTCATCATGTTATCTTTATTTCTGTAAAGTTGCTTTACAGATACAGCAACTTTACTGTATCTGTAAAGCAATACAGTATAAAGTGCTCTATTAATAAAATTAAGTATTATTATATATCATTAAGACCCTTCCTCTGTTTCTAGACCTCTTACCCTCCATCACAGCCAGTGGTGAGCGCAGGTTGTCCGTCTGGCTGTTAAGGCAGTACTGGGTGGGTTGGAAGTTTACTGGGGCTACCCCTCTGTTGGCAGCTGCCACAAGCTGCTCCTCTAGGTGGCACCACATGGCTGCATTTTCCTGGTCATACTCCTGATCCAGAGAAACATGAGTGGCTGCCTGTTTCTCTCCTGCACACAGTGACAAACAAAAACAGATTCATTGTACAAACCTGGGCTGTTTCACTGTGTGAACCTGGACTGTTGGACGTGATCAGTGGGTTACCTTCAGCAAGACGGCGTTCATGTCCAAAGTAGACCCTGGTAACTGAGCTGTGGATGCAGGGCAGAGGCAGCTGGGGGAGGTTGATTTCATTTCCTCCACTGACACTCTGGTAAAACACAAACAAACAAACACATACACCTTGGATATTACTTAGTCAACATATACTAACTAACCTGTCAGTAATCAATAAGTCAACTTTTTTTTATTGTACATTTAATTACATAATTTTTATATCTTCTCTAATTTTAGACCACCACCACACAGACAGAGTGGGAATATTACCTTGTAAACGTAGAGGTACTCCCTGAGGAATGCGCCCTGCTGCGTGGCTGTCTGCCTGCTGTCGTTGGTCAGGATCTGCCTGAAGGCCTTGACAGCGTTCTCTGGTTGGGCCAGGGTGAAGGACTGACGGCCAATGGTGAAGTTAATGTGGTCCTCAGCCAAAGACCAGCCCCTCTCCTGGTACACCTGCATGGCCTGACAGTAGCAGCGAAGAGCGTGTCTCCGCTACACCGGGAGACGACAGGAGGAAAAGAGTCTGTAAGGGAACTTGAGGCTGCCGTGATTGAAACATCACAGACGGACGGATGGACAAACTTTAAAGAGGTAAACTGGTTGGGTCCACGCAATCCACCCATGGGATACAACATGATGGGTGGGGGATGGCCACATTTTGAAGAAGGATCCCTTACTGCACAACACCGGCAACTGGGACAGTATCTAGTTTCTATAATACTGAGCCACTGTTATAAATGACAAGCACAGATACAGCAATCCCAGAATGAAACTTTGCAATGCAACTCTAATTTGTCTATTTTTGTAGATACCTTTGGTTTATTCAAGGCGCTTGACGCATAGCGCCTTAGAATAAAGGCGCTATGCATCAAGCTAACGGTCAATACCGCCAGCTTCCTTCTGTTTTTAAACTAAGCCCATATTCCCATCACTGACCGCAAGTGTATGATCCTGAAAAGCCCCTAATCCACCTTTGAACTCCTCAAATTAAATGTGGCTCAATAATCTCAAACCATAGTAACTCAACTCAAGGATTTCTATGAAGTCATCAATATGCTCTGAGCAAGAGCCCATAGTGACTCAGTGATGTAGATAAATACAGTAACAATTTTTTTTGAGCTCAGTAAATAAACAAGACAGATTTCCTTGTGTCAATTCATGAGAAATTTTAACAAAATTGTACTTATGATTGGGACTTAATGAAAAACTTGGTTTTCCACAAACAGCTCCCCCCTGATGAACCATTTTAGTTTAATATTATATATACAACATAGATCTATTTGTGTATCATATTAATTGTTAGAAAGTAACGGTGCAAAAAAGCCCCCCTAGCAAGTGAAAAACATTTGCAAGATAGATGTGTTCATATGAGGTATATTTGGACTAAATCAGACCAATGGTTAGGATATTCTGCACCAAAAACGTTCAGAGATAAAAGCTCCCCCCATTGTCGGAAATATGAAACTGAACTTTCCCAAAATCAGTGCAGATCTTCCTCTCACAAGGGCCTATGTGGATATAAAATTGAAAATGATCAATGAAATTTTTTGGGAGTTATTGCCTTAACACAAAGAATCTGTGGACACAGGTTCGATGAAGATTCCATAATTCCCCGACTTTTCTGGAAATAATAAATAATTAACCTGTTAGGGCGAATTCATTGGACTTTAATCTTGGTCCCCCTTCTTTGACTGAGTTTCAGTGCTTACTGCACCCTCTTCCCTCACTCAAACGCTTCCATAATGTGGAACAAATAATGACATTGGCTATGTTACCTGTAACCTATAGTTTTACAGAATAATTTCTAAATATATCTAAAGGAACCACAACACATGAGAGGATACTGATATCCTTCAATCTTGGATTGCCACCATAGATACTTGGATAGGAAAGGGTGAGTTGTAATATTGGCTACAATCCGGAGCTGCACCCATAGATGTGACTAAATCCTACAGACTACACTTTTAAGCTTGGATTTTGTGTTTGAGAAAAAATGTCATGTGACGAGGTCACATGACCTCCTGAGGATCAATCACAGGTCTAAAAGACTCACTTGTCCTGCTTTGCTGAAGCGATGACCTGCCAGGATCATGTGGAAGGCAAACTTCCTCACCATTGGGCTCTTCATGTTGATGAAGCAGTGGGCGGCCTGTTCCAGCAGCAGAGCACTGCGCAGGTCAGAGTCCTGTCAGAGGTTGAAGACAAGTCAGAGGCTAGAGACACGTAATTACATCATAGAGGCACTAGAGTTACGCCATCAACTAACAGAAGCACCATAGGCTGGTCTATACATCACAGGGGCACTAGAGCCACATGATTACATCACAGACACTAGAGCCACGTCATTACATCAAAGGCACACCAGTTATACCTTTAAACCACAGAAACACTAGAACCATGTCCTTACATAAATGATATAGCACTAGATTCTCGTGCCACATCCCTACATTAAACAGAACACTAGGGCCAGACAATAATAATTTATTAGTGCCATCACATTGATCCCAGCTTGAGCTACAGTAATTACATGATGCATCTCCCTGACTATACAGAAGTCTTTACCTCGCTGGTCATCTTGATGAGGAGTGTTGCAGCCTCTGAGTACTTGCCCTGGCTCTTCAGTATCTCAGAACTGAGTAAAACACACCGCTCGGCCAGAACCATGTTCCTGCAGCACACAGTTGAGAAGATATTTCGTCATGGTCCACAAAAGACAAAAAAATCCTGACTGACGTATTTGGAGAATCTCCACAAATTATTTTCAACATCAGCTACAAGGTGGTTGATGATGTTATTGAACTACTTTGCAGTGAGGAAACAAGTGAGAATAAAAAATTGGTTGGAAAGTGCAGACTACAACACAAACTGTAGATCCTTAAGCTGTTGGTTTAATATCCATCATCCGAATGCTAGCTAGTGTGAGACTAAAGGTTCAAACCTTGCCTTTGCTAGGCAGCATCCTCACCTGCTAAAAAATGTATATCATATTGGTTCTCAGAAAGTTCTGACATAATCATTCACGTTTTAATTCTTACATACTAAAACTAAGACTAGATCTGTGGACGTCTCACACAATCGGATACTCGTCGAGGGCTCAGAACATATTTCACTTTACATTGATAGTCATCCTGATTCTACTGTTATTAGAGCCCAGCTTGAACTATGTACAAGTATTCTGTTTAAATTCTTAATAGAAATATCATGTAAACACCAGCTAATTTTTCAATTGGCTGCACCAAGAAAGACCCTCCTTGTTAAACTTTTAGGTGACGATAAACAGATTCAACCCAAGCAGTAGAGATGACAGGCGACCCTGTCAGCTCATACTTGCACTCGTCTCTGTACTTTTGGATGGCCGTCTCCATGTAGTGTCCTGGATATGGTCTGGGAACTCCTGCCTGCAGAAAAGCTGACAATGCAGCCATTTCCTACAGGAGACAGTGACAAAGTAATCCAGACAGAAAGGAGGAGGAAATAAATGAATATGTGAATTTTACCAGAAGAATAGATGAGTAATAAAAAACAGCAACAGTCATTTAGATCAGCACCAATAACATCTAAGGAGCTAATGGGTAATGATATTTATCGAGTAAAATGTTGTCTCAACTTTGTATATGAAAATTGCTACATAATATAAGTTTGACTGATTGAAAGGATATCTGTAATTTTTTTTTCATTACCCACATAAAGTTTTTCTCACGTCGGCGTAACCAGTAGATAAAAATGTCTGTATGCTTTCCCAAAAAATTCTTCCAAAATGCCTGAACAGTATCTTTGGACAACCCTACACAGTCCCTGCAGCATACACAATTGAATGATCAGACATTTGAGTAACGACAGTATGGCATTATTTTGCTGCTGTTGATGTTCCAAGTGAAAATGGTGCAGACCTGCTGTACCTCAGAAATAGGACATCTTTATAGGTTGCCCAGCCTATAAAGGCTGGGCAACCTTGTGTGGATATTATATCCACACAAGGTGGCCTTGTGTGGATATTGTATCCACACAAGGCACTCCCATTAAGCTTGTCTCTTCTCATAAGTATCTGGGCATTCTCATTGATAAAAATCTTTCTTTAAAGTCAAAGAATGAACATACCCTGAACTCCTTTACTTCCTTACTCTCGTCTTAACTGTTCATCATTACCTGTCCGCAGACTTCTGCACTGGTACAACTCAATTTACAAATCCATTCTTGGTCTGCAATCGAAATGTTTATCCCCTTCACGTTGTCCAAACAGTGCAGTCGTAGACTGCGCTACCAGGCTTTCATTACCTTTAATGTTGCTCCAGCACGTATTGAGCTCGGAAAAGAGTCATTCTCCTTCTCGGCCCCTTCAACCTGGAATTCGCTACAGCAGATCCTGAAGCTGTCCAGTTTGATCCCACTACGGGAATTTAAACTTATTTTGAGAGCACTGGAGAGGGATTCTTTGGAAACTTGTTCCTGTTTTGTCAAATATTTATCTGCTTCTACTTGGTACTTTAAATTGTATTGTACAATATATTGTATTGTTAAGTCTGTCTGTATTTAAATATTTTTATATTATATGTTGTAATATTTTCAACATATAATATATATATTTTTTTTAATATATTGTCTCTCTTGTAAATGAGACCCTGGGTCTCAATGAGATTACTTGTATAAATAAAGGTTAAATTAAAAGAAATAGAAAACCTTAAATCGAATCAAACGGTGTTGTGTGTTAACTGAATGTGTGGTTACAATTTCAGTTTGATGTGACCACACTAAAAAAACTCAAACTCGACCAAGTATATTTCTTAAATTTCTAGTCAAAACATCTCATCCCGCTTGATATAAGACATGATTACTTAAGAAGTAACATTTCAGTGAGAGTTGTTCGACAAGGAATTTTGAATTTCCTGTAAAGTGAAATCTTGAAAATATGTAAAATTTCCAGCTGGGCATTGCTGGCTCATTTTGAGACCAATTGCTTCTTAATAAAAGTAGAAAATAGTTAAAAATAAGATTTTCCTGGTTATTTGAAGATCTTCTTTATGTAAATATCACGTCTTATTAAAAAAATCTTACCAAGCAAATTTTCTTTTTTTAAAAACTTATTACAAGCTAAAAGCATCTTATATTCATTATTTACTTACTAACTTTTGAAGGGGGATTTCCTTTTTTTCCAGTGAAAAGCCTGAGGAGGTGGCTTTTTTTCCTTTTACATATCTTATAAATTTATGTTAAGAATACAGAATTAGACTAGATCTAATTCTGTATTCGAAGACTCTCTTGTCTTTCACATGAGGTTTGGGTCTTCCGGTGCCACTCATTTACACATACTCGCCCCATTGTAATCATCCAACCTTGTTGAAAACCTACGGATGTTCCCGCTGGTATTAGTGTAGTAAACACCCCATGAGGACCAACATAGAGAAAGATATGTGTGCATTCTCACCAGTGCTCCTGCAGCGTACAGCATGGCCTGGTCAGACAGGAAATCCTTCTTAGCAGTGTGGTAGCAGCTGTAAGCCAGCTCATAGTGCTGGACTAGAAAGCATAGGTCAGCCATCTTCCTGATCTGAAGCTCAGGAGCTTCTGGAGGATACCTACCATCACAGATGTGAAAGATGTCACTCTTATTGTGTTGCCGGTGTAACACATAGCTATGAATGAATAAAAGGTTGTGTTTGTGTATGCAAGGGTGTTTTTGGAAGAAGCTTACAGCAGACCACATGTACTCTTTGGTTCACTGATGCTCTTCTCTGGAACTTTTCCTCCACCGAACCACTTCTTGGTGGCAGTGAAGAGGGAGCGGCTCAGACCTTTCCTGGAGACCAACTGTGGAGAAACCATGTGTGGAAATGTTAGTTTACTGCATCATTATTAGTGAAAACAAATAGATCACGCTCATCCAGAAATGTTTTAAATAGAACACAAATCGAGTCTGAATCTTCAGATCAGATTTCCTTTGAAACTTTATATATACTTCCATGCACAAAATATTCAATTAAATACAGCCATGATAATTTTCAACATCTCATTAGAAAATTTGAATTTCCAGAAAATGACATTGTGATTTCAGATTAAGCATTGACCCCATGCCTTATCTGAAAATATTGTAGCAATAGCTACACAAATGTCCCACAAAACCCCGCAGAATCCGTTTCAAAAGCGTTTGTTAGTGAAATCTCAGATTAAAAAAAAGGGGCTCAAATTCTTCTATTTAAACAATACTCAATTATGACTTGCCAATTAATGATTAAAATCAAGAATTGAAAAAGAAAACGGAGTCAGGCCTTAAATGCAACTAGAGTGCTGTGATTTATGTAAATGTTCTGAAATCGCATGCGAAACATGGTCGGTTCGCAAACAGTCGGATTCGTTTGCACGAACACAACGTGATTCGCATGCAAACATGAGGTATTTCGCAAAGAAAAAACATGACTGACGAACAAATGTTTTGTTGCTTTATTTTAAGAACGTTGTATGGCCCTGATATAGATGCTCAATATAAGTTTAGTTTAAGACAATTTCAGAATAAATGTTAGTGGTTTACTTTTTTCCTGCCTCATGGTCTCTAGAATACTGAACACATATTTTTTAAATTATTTTCACAATAAAAGCCCTCAGGTGATGGGTCTCTGAACACTGAGGTGCTGGTGGGATCACAATGTAGTAAGAAAACCTCTGGTATATTGTGTTAGCTCACTTAACTTAGTTTTGGCCCATGGTTGGTAACGAATTTGAGTCCAACTCTGAAGCAGTTAACATGCCCTTTATTTTTAAAAACCATGATAAACACACAGCCTTACGCCTACGTAGCTCAGAGAGTCATCAAATATACACTTCTAATAGGACAGAGGTTCTACTGAATGCTCTCAAGTTGCTGTTGCTACACATATAAAAATAAACTACAACTCCTGCACATCAAAAATACATAATACCCATAAGGCCATCTTCTAAAAGGACAAGACCTGGAACAACAATCTTCTTTGTCAGGATTTCACTTTACACATATATAAGTTACATGTGTAAAGTGAAAGGTACAGCCAAAAGAAATGTCACTTAAAATGGCAACTGTCTGAGTTTAGTAACCTTATATCAGAAGGAATAAAGGATTTGGCGTAATGGTTAGTTCGCCTCAGAGGTACATAACAGCGGCGCCCTGAAGGCATAATTCTGAACTCCCCCGTGACCCCCTGTTCAGGGTCACGGGGGAGCTGGAGGCTATCCCAGCTGACATCGGGCGAGAGGCGGGGCACACCCTGGACAAGTCGCCAGTTCATCGCAGGGCTGACACGTAGAGCAATACAACCACTCACACTCACGGGCAATTTAGTGTCACCAATTCACCTATATTGCATGTTTTTGGACTGTGGGAGGAAGCCGGAGTTCCCAGGGACAACCCAAGCAACACAGAGAGAACAAGCTAACTCCGCACAGAAAGGCCGACAGAGGTGGATTTGTACCCGATACGTTCTTGCTATGAGGCAGCAGTGCTAACCACTGCGCCACCGTGCTGCCCTAATAATAATAATAATCTTTCCTTTATTTATCACGTTACACAGTACACACATGCAGTACAACTTTGTGAAATCTATTCCTGAATTTAACCCATCCCTAAAGGAGCAGTGGGGGACCTGATGTTTCAGTGTCTAGCTCAAGGACCCACAGTATTTGCATAAGGGGCTGGGCTCGAACCCTGGTTTCCCTGTTGAGAGACGACTGCTTTACCCATTGAGCTAAAGCTGCCATTGATAATGATATGCTGGGATCACATTGAATGAAACACTAACTGTTTGTGTGGCCTAATTCTATTTGCAGTCAATGCAAAGCCATGAGCACACGTACACTTGCATTGGGAGAGGCAGTCAATGCAATGTTGAGATTTTTACATCGTTCATTAGTCAGTGATAAACACAAAGCAGCATTGATGGCACAGACTCTGATGGTTAAGAGCTGGCATGTCTTTGGAGAGGAGGTTTTTTTCTTAGCAATATGGTTTATTTGATCAAGATGAACTTGGCTGAAGAAATAATTCTGATCGGGAAAATTACTGAAGGGGATTTGAGAATCACTGGGTTGGACTGTACCTGATCGTTGAGCTGTCGGATGTTTTTCTCGATGTGTGGCAGCAGACCTCTGAAAGTGAACTCCTGGATGAACTGCCTAATGTTGTCATGATCATTCAATGTTAGACATGCTCCATGGCTCCCCGTTCCCCCCACTGGACCTTCTGAATCCTTCTTCGGCTCAGCACTAAGGGGGGGCAGGCTCCCCGGGGTCAGCTGAAGAGGATGGCTGTCCAGACTGTTTGAATCTCCGTCTGGTAGGAAACAGGATAACCACAGGAGAGGTGAGGCTTCTCCATGGACTGACATGAGTAAGGTTTAGAGCAAAGGGGTCTCCTCACATCAAAACATTATACCTCACGGTGTCATCTTAGTACGTTGCTCCTCGACAAGAGATTAACTGAACACTGAAAATATTGTTGTGTCGTTAGGTTCAATTATTGTTTGCTCAAAAATATTTTCTCATCAAAATAGAATTGGTGTGCTTAAATAAAACACCTGTCTTTGCACAGGAAGTCCTACTACTGCTCAGGAATGAGGCATAATAAAACACCATTAGACAAGGAGATGGCAGCAGAATGTTGTGTAGGAGACTTTGCTGCTTCAGGACCAGGACGACTAGCCATAATGGAAGGAAACATGAATCCTACAGAAGGAGAGCGTCATATCATTAGTCTGTGACGTCATGCAGCGAGACAATGATCACTAGCAGAAAAGTAATCCAGTAAGTCCACCTCTGAATGGATCAGAATGACTAGAAAGAATGAAAAACAGGGCAGAGGTAAAAAAAAAAAAAAAAAAAAGAAAGAAAAAAAGATGAAAAAATAAAAAGGAAGAAGGGGGGGGGGGGGGAGTGCTGAGAGAGCACAAGAAAAGAAAAAAAGTCTAGGGGTAGGAATGAGGGGAATGAAAGATGGAAGGAAACAAAGGGACTAAAGAAAGGAAGGAGGGCAGAAAGAAAGGGAAAAAAGGAGGAAAGGGGAAAAAAAAGGAAGAGAGGGGGAGTGAAAAGGGCAGAAGGGACATGGGGAGGAAGAAGGTGAATGTACGATGGAAGGAAAAAAGGAGGAAGAAAGGGGGAAAAGGAGGGAAGGGACAAAAACTGGGGTGGTACTGGGTGAAAGGAGGGGAGGGAGGAATGACAAAAGTGGGAAAGGAAAATAGGATAAAAAAAAGGAAGAAATGAGGAGGAAACAGGGAAGAAAGGATATAGGGAAGCTGGAAGGGAATGGAAGAAAGGAAGAAGAAATGGTGAAAAGAGGACAAAGGAGGAAAGGAAAATAAAGTATTGAAGGAGTGAAAGAAATGAGGGAGAAGAGGAAGGGAAGGAAGGAATGGCAAAATGGAGGAAGGTAAGAGGATTAAGTAAGAGAAGGAATTACGGTAGGAAAGGAGGAAGAATGGATATAGGGAGGAAGAATGTGAGGAAAAAATCATTTATGGAGGAAGGAGTAAAGGCAAAAAACAGAAAAGGCATTGATGAGGTTTGGTTCCAGTTGTTGCTGCTGAAAGTAGAACTCATAGATATTAAATTCAGGGGGATGATGACTTTTTCACTTTGATGATCAAGGTGCTGAAGAACCTTTGAGTCTTATCTACGAAAAATCCTAATTTGAACTAGTATTTTCAGTTAAACCAGGTTGTTTCATGTAGAATGTAGTCTGAAGATCAGTTTAGTCTGAGATCCACACATAGATAGAATAATCCAGGTTAGGGTCCCTGAAAGTAACTTTATCTGTCAGTGGTGAGCTGCCTCTTCAAACAAAGGTTGGTTAAAGAGATTAGTCAGCACATGAAGGAGATACTGACTTAACTGACCTTTGACTTCTGCTGAGTAATGAGCATCCATTCCAGCCGCATTGATGTTGTTCACAGCTGGAGCCACATCTTCAAGTACATCCTGAAACAAGAGTAGGAAGAAACAACATGTGAACACAAAGATGGACCGGGTTCATAGAGTGTAACTGTCCAGAATCATGCAGTGAAATTGTCCAGGTTCATACAGAGAAACAGAAACGGTTCAAACAGAGAAACAGACCAGGTTCATACAGTCAAACAGTCCCTGCACCAGCAGGAGGCTCAAGTTCATACCTGGTGATACAGATGGTTCCGATTCAGGTACTGACTCCAGGGGTCTGGTATCTGCTCATCATCTTCAGCTGGGAGGGTCCGAGTATTGATCTTCAGCAGATAGCAGCCCTGAGAACCATACCTCTGTTTCATGTCCTCGTACACCACCTCCGTCCTAGACAGGAAGCGGGAAGAGCCCAGATATAAGTTAATTTATCATCTGATCATATTGAATCCATCACAGTAATCTTCTTAAAGACTCAATATCAGTGCTCATTTTCTTGAATCATGGATTGAAAAAAAGCATTTCAAGAAGAATATGTCAGTATGTTCTCCCTGCTCTCCCTGTACCTCTGGTCGTCTCCCTCACTGGTGTCATGCAGCAGGACGTAGTACTTGAGCGTGTTGGGGATGAACCACTTGGGGTTGGTGTATTCTCCGCTGTGCTGAATCCTGTGCTGCTCCTGAGAGAGCTTGAGGAACTGCTCCACAGGGGCCGCTTCGGTGGAAGACACCACCAGGAGGCCTGTCAACAGGAGGTCAAGGACCCAACAAAAACCTCATGGAGCCATCAGAGAGAAGCAGCTATGAACTACCATTCTGTGATAAACGTCTGTTGTGATTTGGAACTACACATACAGAATGATGTGACATCAGTGTTGGATAGTAAACGAGTACATTTACTCAGGCACTGTACTTAAGTACAAATCTTTGGCACTTATACTTTACTCAAGTAATTCCATTTGTTGCTACTTTATTGTCAGTGGTGGATAGGAGCAAAGTATATTTACTCAAGTACTGTACTAAAGTACAAATCTGTGATACTTACACTTTATTCGTCTAATTCCATTTGATGATACTTTATAGTCAGTGGTGGATACTAACTAAGTATATTTACTCAAGTACTGTACTAAAGTACAAATCTGTGATACTTACACTTTATTCGTCTAATTCCATTTGATGATACTTTATAGTCAGTGGTGGATACTAACTAAGTAAATTTACTCAAGCACTGTACTTAAATATATATCTGATATGCATTCACTTTTCAAAAGCATTTTCATTTGATGCTACTTTAGACTCAAGGGCTGGAGAGTACCTAAGCAAAACTTTTACCTGTGATCAAGTATTATAGAACACTTCCACCACTGACTGACATTGACTCCTAGAAGGATACAGGCCAAATAGTGATTGAGGAACTCGTGGTCGGAGGCAGGCATTGACTGAAGGAAGTTCTCCCTGTAGGTCTCAAACCAGGGTGTGGTTGCTGGAAAACACAGGACAAAATCCGATAATCAGACATCGGCTCATGTGTTTTTCCTTGTTTCTCAGATTATTGTTATAAACCACAGCTTTCACTTCATGATGCTGGAAACCTGGGAATATTCTTCAACTCAGATCTTGAGCCACACATTAGAAACATAACTACGAAGACATTTTATCATCTGAAGAACATTGTCTGAAGAGACCTTTTCTTTCTCAAGCCAGGACGGAGACATTACTGCACAGTTTTATTACCTCAATCAACTTTATCTATGAGCACATTTTAAAAAAGGCAGAGCTGTACAAAGCGCTAGACAGACAATAAAAAGTAGAGGCACATATTAAACACAAAGTTTAGGTTAAGAGCATCAGACCACAAGTAATAAATGTTCAACACTCATCTCGGGTTGAAAGCCAAGGATTAAAAATTATGCTTACGGCATGATTTAAAAACAGACGGTGTAGGGGCCGACCTGACATGATAAGAAACTCATCCGACAGTTAAGGGGCTGCAACAGAGACAGCTTGGTCGCCCCTCACTTTCAACTTTGTCTAAGGGACGATCAGAGACTGTGTTAAGCAAACCTCCGTGATCCGACAGTTAAGGGGCTGCAACAGAGAAAGCTTGGTCGCCCCTCACTTTCAACTTTGTCTAAGGGACGATCAGAGACTGTGGTAAGCAAACCTCCGTGACCACGAGGTTGTATATGTCTGTAAGAGGCCAGAAAGGCAAAGTGGTGCTAATCCATTCAAAGATTTAAAAACAAACAATAACATCTTAAAATGAATCCTTAAACTTACTGGTATAATGTGAAGGGAGACCAGAGTGGAAGAGATGTGCTCTCGCTGGCGTGTGCCTGTAGCGAGCGGTGGCCTCTAAGACCAACTGCAGACGTGAGTACGAGGTCTGACTCATGCCAAAACAAAGTTCATTGCAGTAGTCCAAGCGTGTTATAAGAAAAGCATGTACAATATTTTCAAAATTATTAAACCTGCAGGACAGAATACTGTACTGCTTTGATTTCTGGTCTTCAAAACAAGAATATAAGTCAACACCAACGGCTTTAGAATTATGATGCAAATTTGTCAACTAATACACATTACACCAATTTTAAAGCCTCTGCACCGGCTGCCTGTCTGCTTCAGAACTGATTTAAAGATCCTTTTCTCGGTCTATAAAGCTCTGAACAGCTTTTGTCCTTCCAATTTACCAGATTTATCCTATGAACCTTTTAGAACCCTCAGGTCTTTCTGCTGGTGGCCTTCTGATCATGCCTTAAGTCGTAAAAAAAACCCGCTGTGAAGCTTCTTTGCTATGATCCACGTTTGTGGAACAGAAGACCGGGGGGTGGCAGTGAGTAATGATGTTTCTATAAGCAAACACAAGACTTTTCTTTTTAATCAGACGTTCAACTTAATCTATTTTTTTTTATTATTATTTTTTTTTTTTATTTATTTGTCTAAGTTTTCAGTCAGTTTTTATTATTTTATTTTTCTATCATATTCTTTTTTTCATAGTTCTATTTTGTAAGTGTTTTGGGTTGTATTTGAATGGGTTTAATGGGGGAAGGTTGGCTTAGGGGAAATTCTTTTGAGCAGTTCAAGCAATTTGTTTTAATTTATCCAAGAATGAAAAGTACTATTTTAATTAATTTTGATTGATTTGATGGTGTTTGAGTAAATATGATTACCCACAATGTCGTTACTTTCAAACAGAGTTACATGGAGACAATATAAAATTTTGACTTAAGGTCAGAATAAAGATAGACCTTATTCTCTTCCGTACATTTATTAGAATTAATTCTAAGTTTTAGGTCAGATTTCTGACTTTATTTCGACTTAAAAAAATAATTTAGGAAAAACCATCATGTGGTCCTCAATCCTCTATTATACATTTGAAGTGGGAATACCATATATACAATTTTGGGGACTTAGTCAACTGCAATGTTTAGGCAGGTGCCACATATCAAAGGAACATCCCCATTAATGGTAGAATCCAAGGTTTCCCAGCAGAACATGGTCCAAAAAACCATCACACTGCCAGCCCCGGCTTGTCTTTCTCCCATAATGCATTCTGGTACCATCTCTTCCCCAGGTAAGCGAAGCACAAATACAAAATTTCAGGGCACTTGCTCTCGAGAGGACTTTTCATGTTTTTAGGTAGAAGTGGCAGAAAGACAATGAAGAAACATTTCACCTCTAAAAACTAATGAAGAATAGAAGAGGGTGAACAAGCTGTTGCTGGCTAAAAATTTTCAATTTGGGGGATGAGGATCACCAAGTCCCTGACGTGACTGTCAACACTCACAAGTTGTCGAAAAAATAATGATATTGCTTGTAATCCATTTGAGCGTTGACTTACAGCTTTACAGAGTGCATAATTTTGACCCTTT
Source organism: Lophius americanus (assembly GCA_037951165.1). NCBI lineage: Eukaryota > Metazoa > Chordata > Actinopteri > Lophiiformes > Lophiidae > Lophius > Lophius americanus. The sequence goes on along the minus strand of JBBDHG010000039.1, from coordinate 401,662 downwards.
AAACAACTGTACATCCTTAGATAGTAAAGGCAGAGGTGGAGATGCACCCTGGAACTTTACAACTAGATGCTCATAAGCTTACACACTGCAGCCATTGACACATCTGAGGATAACTAGAAAATTTGTGTCCAAGGACTCTGATGTCTGCTGTAAAGAATTACTTTGTGCTGATGATTACAGAACATAATAACTAGTGGTAAAACGGACCACGAATGATATGTGTTCAGATCAGGCTGCACGTGATGTGTGAATCACTTGCAGAGTTGAAATATTATAGTGTAAAAGAACATTTTTAGAGGCACCTTTATTTTTAAAATAAATAATTGTCTAAATTTCAGTGCAGAGCTTCAGTGAAGTGACTTGCACAGAGTAGCATGTGGTCACATGAGCGGATTGCTGCTGTAAAGTAGTTAATTGTCATGAACACTGGTGGAGCAGAAAACGTTGAAAAGCCTCCTGCATAATTTAAATCTCAATAAAGGAGCATTTTGGCTACCTGTAAAATAAACTGTAATATACCTTTCCGTCATGTGATGAAGTTGTCAGACGATGGTACTACATCAAGTATGGTAACATTGTTAAGCTGAGTCACCCTTGGGTGTCAGAACCGGGAGTCCAACATTAGTCCACATTAATGCAGAATCTGATCAAATCTTTGGGAATGTTATAAGTTTACACATGAGTCAAATAGAAAATAAGAACTAATAAATACAATGATAGAAGCTGAACTGGAGCCACTGGGATCTGACTGAGCCCTGGATACTGATGACATCATCTTAATTTTAATAAGGGTCTGAAATTATTTGATTTGGTCAATTTAGTTATTTTTGCTCATTTCATAGATGCGGCCAGATAGGATTAACAGTTTTTCAGAGGCAAATGGTGGTCATCATGACTCATACTACTTCAAATTAACAGGGAGTATTAAATATCTCACCAGAATATGTTATTTCAACATATGGTTTAATTGATCAATAATTTATTAAAATAAATAGGAAAAAACCTACTTTTGAGGGATAACAATTTGGGAAAGGGGTCTGTTGAGGATTATTGAAATAAGACGGGGTGGCTAGATAACTTAACCGAGTTGTATGCATGGCTACTTTAATTGAACTTAAAACATGTTTTGCTTATTGATTTAATGGGAAAATACACACACTGAGCATGCGTGCTTGTGTGGATGTTTATCTTGTTTATTATTGATGGCTTTGATTAACGTTTTGTTGAGTTGATCAGACTGTAACTGTGTGTAAATATATATTCTGAAAGATCTAAGTAAAAATCATACAAAAAATATGAGTAGAAACTAAAAAATTATATTTATCTCTGTTTGTTTTTTGTTGGTTTAATTGTTTTTCAGGTGATCCGAAAGATTATCCGAGATCCACGGTGAATCCATCAAAACATGGAATTTTGAGGTCCGTGGACTTCTATTAGTAACATAATATCACATTCCCCAAAGTTAATTAAAATGTGCCTAATGTGAAAATAAGGAAGCTGAACAATTCATGGGATCCACAACTTTAGGAACCCAATAAAATTTGTCTACATTGAGTTTCTGTGGAATTGTTGAGAGACCAGGGACATGGGTTACAAAAAACACAGATGCCCACAATGCATAGCAGCCAGTAGAGAATAGTGTGGGAGGAACAGGTCAGGTGTGGTGGATTGGTGGGTTCTATGGCTACCGAAAAAAACCAAGAGACGATGATACCTGTGTAGTGCTTGGCGGTGCTGACTCCCAGCAGTGTTTCTCTCCAGGTACTGAACCAGGGGACGCTAGCTTTGAGAGAGAATCATGGCTATCATTAACAGGACATCATTTTCACACACGCACGCAAGCATATATATATATATATATATATATATATATATATATATATATATATACATATACACACACATATATATACATACATATATACAATATAAACACACACATATATATATGTCAGATATATATATCAGATATATATATACACAAATATATAAATATATACAACACACTTATATATACACCGGATATATATATATATATATATATATATATATAGCTTAAAGACATTGTTCCATTTCTTTATTTATTCTGACCAGATATCTTCGCTTAACAGATCATGAGAAATTGTGAAACTTTGGTTTCTGTAGATGTCAGATTATGTTTATGTCACTCTAAGAAATGTCAAGGTTTTAAGAACATCGCAAAAGAAATCTAACTTTGACAGAAACAGAAGCAGTCAAATAGGGCGTAACCAAGATAACAACCTACATAGATATTTATGTGGAGGTACATCTGAAGGAGTAGTCAAATTTACCACGTCTTTTTATCAACCTCATCAGCAGAAGGGACCAGGTTTTTATAAACCTCATCAGTAGAAGGTACCAAGCATTTATCAACTTAATCAGCAGAAGGTACTAGGCCATTATAAAACTCATCAGTAGAAGGTACCAGACACTTATCAACTTAATCAGCAGAAGGTACCAGTCCTTTATAAACCTCATCAGCGGAAGGTACTAGCAGAGTTAAAGAAATAAATACTCGTTTCTAATTTTCTAAATTCTTAGCTCTGTTCCCTACCGTTGAAGTTGAGGTCATAGTTTCCTGCCGTGATCATGCTGGTTGTAGTGCCCTCCTGTGGCTGACAGGACAGCACCACATCATTGAGCAGTCGAATCTTGGCATGGCTGAGGGCGGCAGAAGGCGGGTTCACACTGGTCACAACATTATTGACGCATATGCGCAGGTTTTTCACCACCTGTACCTGGTTGTTGGGGTCCCGTATGTGACCTAGAGAAGAATGACAACACATTCCTCAGTCATTCAGGACATCATGGCAGAAATATCAGTCTCACCTGAGGTTCACCTCAAAGTCTGAAAATGTTTTCCAAAATCCATAAGAAAAAAACACAAATGGAATCTTCTTCTTCTTTAGACTGTTACCTTTAGGGGTTGCCACAGCAGATCATCTGTTTCCATCTTGCCCTGTCATCTGCATCTTCCTCTGTCACACCAATTAACTGCAAGTCCATTCTCGTCACACGTAGAAAACCTCATCGGTCTTCCCCTTTTTCTCCTGCTACGCAGGTCCATCTCCAGCATCCTTCTACCAATATATCCACTATCCCTCCTTTTCAAAATTCAAACCATCTCAGTCTGACCTCCAAGTTGTCTCCATTACAAGTTGTCTAACCTGTGCCCTCTGATGTGCTCATTTTCAAATCCTGTATATATACAAACATATGTATGTATATATATGTTTATATTTATAAACTTCATCAGCAGATGAGGTATATACATACATAGGTATGTATATACATACACACACATACATATATATATATGTATATATATGTATACATATATATACATATATATACACATATATATATATACATATATATACATTCACATATATACATACATATATATATATATGTAAGAAAGGTCTTACATATATACATATATATATACATGTATATATATACACATGTATATGTATACACATATACATACATATATATATACACGTATACGTATATACATATACATACATATATATACACATATATATATATATACACATATATATATATACACATATATATATATATACACACATATATATATATACACATATATATATACACATATATATATATACACACACGTATATATATATATATACATACATACATACACGTATATATATATATATATATATACATATATATATACATATATATATATACGTATATACACACGTATATATATATATATATATATATATACACACACGTATATATATATATATATACATACATACATACACGTATATATATATATATATACATATATATATATATATACATATATACATATATATATATATATATATATATATATATACATATATACATATATATATATATATATATATATACATATATATATATATACATACACGTATATATATATATATATATATATATATATATACATACATACATACATACACGTATATATATATATACGTATATATACGTATATATATATATATACACGTATATATATACGTATATATATACGTATATATATACGTATATATATATATATATATACGTATATATATATATATATACGTATATATATATATATATATATACATATATATATATATATATATACGTATATATATATATATATATATACATATATACATATATATATATATATATATATACACATATATATGCCCACATACATACATACATATGTTTGGACCATTATACTTTTCTGTGTGTTTGTAAGTAGGATCACCCACACAGCTTTTCACAGGATACAATAAAGTAAGGTGAAGTATTCTCATCTATTGTGATAGGATCAAACAGACATTAACATTTTAATTTAAATGACTGACTCTACTGCTTAAAGCAGTTTTGATTAGGGGCACTGTTTAGATCAGTCGCTACAGCGAGGGACCCCATGTAAAGAGGCTGAGTTCTCATATCATAGTGCCCACAGGTTTGATTTTTTTTTTTTTGGTTTATTTGGCAGGGACATTCCACTGTGGTGCTCTGCTATACATCACTTCCCCATCTCTTCCTCCCTGTTTCCAGCTGTTTCAATGTTCAGCTGTAATGTCAATAAAGGCCTATGGGCTGGGAAAAACCTTTTAAAAGAAAGCTGTTTTAATTAAAACTAATTATATCTTTGCTTTTACTACTATTGATAAGGTTCATTGATCCTATATATAATTAATATAGAACAGTTCCTATATTTGATATACCATATAGCCCTAATAAATACAGTAGAGTGGAAAAAGCAGAAGCCATGACCTAAATATCATCACAGCAAACTCTCTTTACTGTGTTATTGAACACAGTTTAATCAGCTTTTCTGTTGAAGAGAGGAACAGGGTTTTTTTAAACAGTTATTACCCCGCCAATGAAGAAGGGTATGTTTTCACACGTGTTGGTTTTCCCAGTCTGTATGTCAAAAAGATTATGGAAAAACTAATGGACGGATATGAATAAATTGTTTCCCAGAGTTTTCGTTTTTGGCATGTCCTACGGATGAATAAATGTTGGCAACCCTACATATTTCCCAGCTTTGAAAAGTTAAAGTAAAATAGGCAGTTTGAAGAAGTGACGCCACAATGAGGCGCGGCGCTCTCTTGAGACCGTCCACTATTGCTGATGCATTTTTCCTTTGATTCCTTAAAGGTCCCTTTGGGGGGTTGGAGAACGGAGCTCATTGGGCTAAACAAAGATGAGGCGGAAGGCGCAAGAGACGAACTGCTACAGAGAATTTGAGAGGTTAATTCGGGAGAGCCATGTGAGGGATTCAACTTCAGAGGTAGGTTTTGGCCCTTGGGGGAGGTTTAACTCTCTGGGTTATTTTTTTAGTTCGGATAGGAAAGGGAAGTGCAAGCGGATTATTGTCTGTAGACTGAGAAATGTAAAACCTTTCTAGAAGGTTTATAAATACTAAACGAGATTCATCAGAATAAGGAATTTTTAAGAAGGTTTAATTTTGACAGAAATAAGTATTTTGTTAAAGGGTATTTTAGTTGTTCCCTTGTTAATCACAGTAGTCTCTATAGAATAACATCCAGTGGTGGATACAGACCAAAGACATTGAACAACAATTCAATTTGGAAATCGGGTTAATAAGCAAAATTTGGACTTCGTGCTAAATTTTTTACTATAGTTAGGAAGCATTTCATAAAGACAAGCAGGTATTTCAAAAATAAAACCTGTATAAATTATTGGCAAAGGGAGTTAAAGTTCGACTTTCTGGAACTTGTTTTCTTTATTGCTTAGATTTGACTTAATTTGAGGTGAATATTTCTAGGACCCCCTCTGGTCCCGCAGCAGCAGGCGGGGGTCCCACTGTATCATCCCCATCCGGTACACGCCGGCTCCACCACCAGCTATACGGTAAGCTTTCGAGATTTCCTACTTCTGTATTTGTTTCTCTCATCTACCGTGATCTGATACCGTTCTTACAGCTGCCAGGCGTCACCGGTAGCTCAGGTGTCAGGCCGGGCCCTATGTCGCCGTCTTGTCCCAGCTGGTAGCCGCCTCCTAACGTCAGCTCTGCCTCATACCTGGCTACGGATGCGAGCTATCTTTGTGAGGCGGCTCATGGGTTCGGTGGTCGCCGTCAGGACCCCTTACCTTCAGACGTTAGTCTGCAGAAAGGCCTCAGCAGCTCCGAAAAGCTCAGCTTGTTCTTGCGGCTCACTCTCTCCGCGTCTGGGCTGCACAGTACGGCCACCATCGGCACGAACGAATCCTGGACGAACTCCTGCACGGACTGGACGCACTGTGCCATGTTGGAACTGGAACCAGAACCAGAGGTAAACCCGGCGTCTAGTTTGACAGTTTACTGGTGAGACAGAGAACCTCTACGGCCACACGGCAGCCATGTTGAATCAGCAGAACTACTTCCGGTTTGGAAACTAGGCGGTCATGTGATTTCTCCTTCTTCCACACTATAAATTTTCAGATCCTCTCCTACTTTTTTCTTTATTGAATGCAATATGAACAATGACAACAATAAACAGGCAAAAAAGAGAAAGGAAAGGTCTTGGCTCTTATTTAAATCAGATACAACTCTTATTCTTAAATCAGATACGGAAAAAATAAAATAAAATAAAATAAGGCAGTTCCAAGTCATCGTTAAGTAGTATTGATTTAATTTGTCTGGATCTCATTCCACTCAGAGATTTGTCGTACAGTCAAATTTCCTGTGGTGGGTGCTGTGCTTGATGATGCGTTTAATTCACATGTAGACACAGGTAGACAGTTCATCTCAGTTTAATCATAATCAGTAATCATCAGCTTACTGCAGATCAAATCCAGTGATACATTTGGCCCATATTCTGACGGGAAAGGAATGAAATGACAGGTATTTATCAATCAGGAAAAACACTCAGCTCCACATCTATACATCAATGAAAAGTAGACGTCTCCAGTTCCTAAGACAGGAAGGTCGCCTCTCACGGGTCACATGATCAAAGGGGTCGGGTTATTATTTGAGGTTTCGTAGTATACGACGAGCGTGGCTGGTTTTCATTGCGGCGAGAGCTGCCTCCAGAGTGGAGATGAGGTGCAAGAGGGTTCTGGGGTCTGTCTGGAGAACTCTGCAGATGTTTCCATCTGATTTGGTTAGGAGGAGGCGCATCATCAACCTTGGTATGACCTGCTGACATAGAGAACGACTAGCCAACTGACGAAGAGAGAGAGAGATGGTCTATTAGTGCCACACTTTAGACCAACAAACCACAAATTACAAATGAAATTACAAATTTCATTTGTAATTTTATCAGAATAACTTTGTGATTTAAGAAACATATTAGAGGATAAATATCAAAAGAGTGCATCAGAATGAGGAATGTACAGCATTTTCTTGGGATCTACTTCGGTTTAGGTTTGACGGATAAAGAAACAGTCTTTTGGTATATCAGCACCACATTATTATAAGTATCAGGACTTTGAAAAGGTTGTGTTAGAAACTGAGTCTGTTCCAAAGAAACAGCCAAACAGACCTGGAGTGGAGGAAAATCAACAAAAAAATGGCGACTTCTTTGAATCATAAAATGACAACCCAATTCTTATAAAAATTACGACTTTTTACCTCCATGAAGGACATTGTTTTAACTCTGGTGGTTTGTCTGTTCATAAGTAAGGTTATTGAAAAACTAACAAAGAGATTTGCTTGAAATTTTACCTGGAGGAAAGTTTTTTTTTGTTCAGAGGTTTTATTGTAAACTCATAAATTAACTCTAAGAGTCCGACAATCATGCCGGCTCAGTGCGTTGAGCAGAGACATGAAGGTGAAACGCACAAGAAAACGAGCGTAGAAGAACGGTTGTAGAGTATTTGAAACATACTGAGAGACTTTGTTGGAGTGTTTGGTTGAATTAGAGGCTTTACTGAGACATTCCTGCTTTTTCTAGAGATGAAGCGATAATCTGCTGCCTTAAAACAGCCGGCTTCAGAGTAAAAGGAGTCCAGGTACCAGACCCGCTAGCTATAGCTAAAGCTAAGACCTGTCCCCCGTTAAAAATGTGTGGTCCCATGTTATTAAGCACCAAATATGACTGCATAGACTCTTTCAAAACTTCAAAATCTATTATGTGAACACAAGCAGTGGGTGTTCTCACAGGAGTTATTCATCAACAAAAACATTAGTGAATCCTCTCATGGTTTTCAGAATGAAAGAGGCGCTAGGATGTAAAACTTAATTTATGTTATGATAATGTGATAATGTTATCTCAAGGTAGGGGAAAAAAGGTGGCACTAACAAAACACAACAACCCGTGCAAGTAGACTGATCTAAATTATTCCAATGTTTAACTTCTTTATTCCACTTCTGCTAACTTTTCAGCTTCTGGAGCCTTTTTCTGAGCAATAGGTAGACAAAAGAGGAGAATATAAATTGAGATCCAGCAATTGATATTAGGTGCTTCACAGTTGGCTCATGATGTCACAAGGTGAGGATAAGATGATCAAAGAGTAAGTATGATAGGATGAAAGTAATATATAAACAGGAAGTGCTGTGTGATTGATTGATTCCAGTAGGCTGAAAACATTAGGGGGAACACTTCCGTCACACAATGGATCTGTATGAAGGAACTATCCCAGACTGAATAAAAAGTTACTGTATCTCTAATCACAACACAAAGACACACGCGCACACTCAGACCTGAACGTCCAGCCTCCACTCCAGGCTGTGGTAGGTCTGCAGGCTGGAGGGCAGTTGGCTCAGGAGGCTACGGATCTGCTGTCGTTGCTGCAGGTAGAGCTGCAACAAACAGTGATCAGAGTCAAACATGGAGACTGAATTCTCACGCATGCACGCACATGCACACACACACACGTACACTCTACACCAATAAGTGGTTCACCTCCAGGAGGATCTGGTTCAGCTCCTCACCGAACCCTAGAACCAGCACAGAGTCCAGGAAGTCTACCTCAGAGATCTGCACACACAAAGAGACGACAGTTGCAGGAAACAGTCCTCCAATTTTTTAGTTGTTTCAGTTGTAAGAGTCTGACGGAGACGCATGGAAAACACGAAGAATACATCAATGATGTGGCAACTACAAGCTGCTGACTGCCACTGGCTGCTGAGTGCTTGCGGCTTCTGACTGCTACCTGCTACTAGCTGCTGACAGCGACTAGCTGCTGAGTAGGAGCATGCAGTAGTCCCTCGACTCACAAGGTTGAAACAGTGACCACCAACATGTTAAAAACGCGTCAGAGTGTGCGTCAGTCACCATGTATTTGGAGCTCTCCGTCATCAACTGCTGCCAACTGCTACTACCTACTGACTGCAACTGACTGCATCGGTCTTCTGACTGCTGACTGCAGACTGCTTCTGGTTCTGGTTGCTGACTGCTGACTGCAGACTGCTTCTGGCTGCTACAGCCTGCTGAATACTACACGCTGCAGACTACTGCTAGCTACTGGCTACAGACTGCGGGTTATTACTGGCTGCTGCCTGCTAAGGGTTGCTAATTGCTTCTAGCTGTAACGAGCTGCTGAGCAGGAGTATAGTCGCTCAACCCCCAGAGTTGAGACTATGACCTCAGACATGATAAAACGTGTCAGTGTGTGCGTCATTCACCATGTGTTTGGAGCTCTCCGTCATCAGGAACATCAGACCTTCAACTCCATGCTTCACCGTCTCCACGGGAAAGCCTAGCTTCCCTGCAACGAGTCACTGGTTATTATGGGATGTCTCTAAGGTAATTTTGTACATCAGGAAGTAGCTGCGTGTGATTAGAGCTGTTGTGATTGATTGATAACAGAAGACTACTATCACATGTTCCATCTCAGACACTTTGATGATTGATTACTGACAGCTCGAGTTGTGATGGTAGTACTAACTGCAGTTTACATCTGGTTAACCCACTGAACAAGTATCTAACAGCTGTCCTATGGAACCATCTCCCAGTCTCGGTTCAGTAGCGGACACCTCTACCTTTAAGAGCAGGTTTGAAACCTATCTTTTTGATAAACCTTATAATTAAGGCTGGCCTAAGTTGGCTCTTTGCTACGCTGCCATAAATTTATACTGTCAGGGGATTTTCCATGAAGCAATGAGCTTCCCTCTCTTCTTCTATACAAACCTCTATCATTAATGCATGTTAATAACTTTTTGCCAGGAGTCTTCATGTTTTTTCATCATGCAGGGTCACATTGATCAGAGCTGGATCAGTGATATCAGTTGATGCCCACTGATAACCAGTAGCAGACAGTCATAGCTAGTAAGGTCTTCTATGCTAGCACAGTCATTGTCAGAAAATTTAAAAAATCAAAATTCAATAAATATTTCAATTGAGACCAAATGTATTTGAAAATTTTCTTCTAATCCATATTCTTGCTTTTCTCCGTGGTTGCTTCCAGAGTGAGCTTTGTTTTATCCAATCAGATTTCTCCACTTGGGTTTCTGGGTGAACTGTTGCTAGGGCCAACAATGAAAGCCTCTGCAGTCAAAATAAATGGGATGATTTTGTTGATTATCGTTTTTTCGTTCGTAAAACAACCTTGTCCTTCATCAGTATTACATGTCTGGAAGGCGCTAGATTAAGTCTCTGCTGCCAAATCCTGCTGAGCATTACTTTTCAACAAATTTAATCTTATTGTTAGTCTGTCAGCACTGGGCTGCTTGCCATATGGAAAAGGAATTCATAAAAGAACTGATATGCATCAGTGTTACCTACGGCTATGTTATTCGACTATTTTTTAAAGAAAGAAATGACAAATGACAGAAAGGATAATAGAGTCAATAGCTTCAGATGAGGAACAGCTTTGGTTATTATGATTTTTAGGTATTTTAAATAGCTGTTGATTATAGCTTGCTGAAGACGTTTGCTGTATTGTTGTTCGAATGGGGTCCAGATTCAAACTTAAGCCTGATGGCATGTAGTTTATGTCAGCCAAAATAATGTTGAATCCTACTTACATTTAATGGTATTTTTGTACTCTTGTTGCTCGAATGATGGTGTTGAACCTCATTTTAACCAATTTACTACACCAGATAAATGTTACTGACTCTTTGAATATTGGCTGGTTAAGTAGTACTACAGCAGCCTGTATCTGTGGTGTCACCATGAAGGTATTTGAAGGCAGCATCATTACGGGATTATAGCACTGAAGAACTAGGTGTAAAACCCACGGCCCACAACATCTGATAACATTGTTATCATTAATTTTAGTAGTATTAACAGTAATTTCACGGAAACCATTATTACTAAATGGAATCATCCTATTATTATCCTATAATAATATTATTATTAACCTAGGATCCCCTGGAAAGGCTAGATCGTATTATGGCTGATGTCACTGTCGTTGCTTTGCATGTCTGAGTGAAGTTCTTACTGGCTGCCCCCTCATAGATCTTCAGGCTGCTTCCTCTCTTCAGGAACTCCAGCGCTATGCGACCGAACTCTGCTACCACTGAGAAAAAAAAACACACGTTGAGTTTATTCAAGAGGAAAATGATCAATGTGTCTCCTTCATCAAAAGGATGCATAACCATAAAATCAACCATTATAACCAACTGCATACTATTGTCTAAGTTCCATTTTGCCACCAAACCAGCTATGACCGGTTAATACCTGGACTCAAGCAGGCCTTTGACGGTGCGTTATGGTATCTGGTATCAAGAGCAGCAGATCCATTTAAGTAATAATAATAATCTTCCTTTGTTTATCAAGTTAGACAGTACAAGCATACTGTACATACTTACAGCACAAAGTCGAGAAAAGTATCTCTGCATTTAACCCATACCTGACGGAGCAGTGGGCGGCTTCTGTGAAGCGCCCGGAGAGCTGAGGTTTCATCGTCTTGCTCAAGGACCCACGGTATATATAATTAATAATACATTTTATTTGTAGAGTGCTTTTTCAAAAAAATACAAAAAACATGCTTAACAGGCACAGAAATAAAAGGAAAACATCAGAAAATGCATCAATATCAGATTTTTTTTAAACAAATCGAACCCCCTTTGTTAGGATCTAACCACTGTAGACCAGGTACAACCAACAAGACCTAGAGTTCTTGAGATTTTTTGACCCAGGTGTCTAGACATCATAATCTGGTCCTTCTCAAAGTCTCTCAGATCTTCATGCTGGTCCATTTTTCCTAATTCCAATATCACCTTCATGGGAAAATGTTCACCCACTGCCTAATATATCTCAACCCCTGACAGATAACCAGATAATACATCTCACCCGCGGAGAAGGTTACCATTCGTGTTAACCAGGTAAGCTAGAGTAGCAGGTAAAGAGTAGTTTGTGATGGTCCTGATGAGGGAACAGCTTTGTGGCGACTGTTTTCCTCCTGAAAACCACGAATGCCCCACAAGTCCACTCTACATTCAAACCCAACTTCCCTTAACTATGTCACACCTGTATAGTTCAACAATTGACGACGTCATGCGCCTCTTCTGATGGCTGTCAGTGTGAGCCAGACTACACTTTCAGATGTTTGACGTCATTACCGTTACCTGCGGGTTCTACCTGCGGTAGGAAGGCCAGGTGTTCTTTGTGCTCCTCTGACAAAACCAGCAGCATTCTCAGAACTGTCAGGCCGGGTCCAATAACCGGAAATAGACGACAAGGAAATAGTTCTTCGGTGCTTTCAACGTGCCGATGTTTGGTTCAGCATCACTTTACTGCCCCCTAATGATAGATCCGGGTTACTGCCGGATCATTTTACTACTTCAAAATCCAAATGATACAACTAGTCATAAATGTAAAACTAAGCAAATAAATTCGAAATAAGCAGCAATCCAAATCATAAAATGGAAACTGATAATTTGGAAATAAGCATTTAACATTTTGATCTAGTTATGTTGTGAAATCTTGTCACTAACATGCTGAATAAAAAGATTTAGTGATTAGTTTTTGATTCAGCTTTTCAATAAACAAAAATATCAAAGGACTTTATTTAAAACATTTATTGTGTACAAAAGTCATTCAGTAACAGTTAATAATGAAGACTGACATTTGGCATGCCATCCCCTACATGAGTAAAACCAGGTCTCTGTCAGTGATTAAATTAATGGGTGTTAAATGCAGATCATAAGAAGCTTGTTTAAGTGTAACTCTACATTCTAATTCCAAATATTAGATTGTTGCCGTCTGAACTTACTCAAATATAATAAATAATGATTTCAACCTCTAGGAAATATTGAAGTGATCGGTTAAAATTACAATCTATAAGTGTTGAACAGACCAGTGATGGTCAGATCTAGCTATTTCTGCCATCATCTCTTCCCTCCTGATGAAGAATTTGACATCATTAGTGTTAAATAAATCAACCAATCAGCTTCTGTTTATGTCATCAACACCCAACACTTAATGACTCCAGCAAACCTCAACACAAAATAATATAGTAATGGTACATAAGATAGTAAATAGTAAATAAGATGAAAAAAGGGTACAGTACGCAGGCATTTCACACAAAAGACCCCATAACTGACTAAATTAAACCACACCTCAATTCAACAAGATTTAGCTTCACATCTGATAATTTTGCCTTTATATGTTTCATTAGGCTTATAATTCTACCCCGTCAGTATTAAGGCAGTGAATAAGAGAAATCCAAATTTTCTGACTCTTGAGCGAGACACCGCCATCCCCACTATTTCGCCAAGATACAGCAGAATGATATGCATAAACAGAGGACAAGCTCTAGCTGTGTTTCTATTGGGACAAGAGTGATACATAGCTCAAACTGCATATTCTTGTCTGTTTCAAGATTCACCCTGTCAGGTGATCGGAGCCACAAACTCCTGGTCGGAAAACTGGCTACAATAAGTTTTAATCTCACCGATTGTTCACATTAGGTTACTTGAATTGATGATGAGGCTATGGAAGCACTACTGTTCTAAGAGAGAGAAATTAAAGTGGAGTCTTTCCTGGAAATAAGGATGTGGACTCAGTCCGTTCTTCGTATCGTTTTCACATTTCAACCAGCCTTTCTCCTTGTTGTTGGTCCATCAGGCATGGGTGGCGTCACGGGGCCTACTAGCCGTCATGTTTGTGTTCACTCTGTCATCATATTGGTCCACTTCAGAGCAGCCTCCATTAGAAATTTGTTTTGGGATCATCCCTGAATAAACATTTCTGTTTGTTGATTTCTGTTTGTTGACATACTACAAGACAAGATTGTTGGTTATTGTCTCCATAGTCAAGCCCAACACAGGGAATTTGTCTTCAACAACCAGATCATGTTAAAGTCTGGCAAAAATGTGTCTGAACCCTGTATAAAATTTCTGCGTAGTATACCTTTAAGATCATTACGGAATCACTAATAGGAATCAAAACACCAAACCAGCTAGGTTTATTGCAGCTAGTCAGTCAACCATGGTCCCTGTGATGTAAAAGGTCCATTAGAAAATTCCAGCATGGCTGTAGACTTTCTGCTGACACTGGTTCATATACAGACTTGTTGATCACATAGAGGAACAATGGCCGACATATCAACACCAGAATATCCAAGGAGACAGAAAGTCAAGTGTTATGACTCGGTACAGATTAAAGACCCTTTGAGTTCGTTTTTGCTAGTGTCTCACTGAGGTCATCACATATTGGACACAAATGGACTCAAGTGGACACATGGTGAATTATTCTATTGATACAGGAAAAGAGACTTTGGCCTTGAATAAAAATACCAATTCCAAACACATTCAAATGATCATTATGTTCTAATGAGACAACAAGCCGGAATTTAATGACACCCTGTGGTAGAACTATGGATGAGTTGGCACCTGAAGTTAATCTAACTCCTAACAGAGAGTAGTAGATATGGAGATTCTGTTCAAGGGTGGAACTTAAGCTTCTGAAAACTTCAGAGAACCTGATGCTATTGATACGTACTTGTACCAGGCATCAAAAAGTCAACATACTGTCTAATAGGGCTCTCACTGTTCTGAAACTCTGATGTTAGGTGGGACAAGGATCAATGCCCCGAACATGTGGTCTGGCCCAGATGATCCACTCATCAAACTGCTTAAATGATTGTAGCTCCACAGGTGCAGAGCACAACTCCTGAATAAATAAAATCTAAATCCTACCGTCATTTATCCTTTCAACTGAGACCAAAGAAAAACATTGACAGATCATTGGCATGATTACAGAGGGACAGAGCATCAGCTATATATGGAACAAGACCCTTATTTAAACCACATTTCTAGGTAGATATTTAAAAAAGAAGACACACAAAAGAAGATGTGCAGTTTGACAAATTCTAGCAGTGATGACACGAATGACACATTTAGGGCTCTCAATCAAAATTGAGGTAAACTATCTGCACCAATATTCAATTTTAAAATACTCCTCATTCATTATTCAAATAATTCTAAGGACCTTAACTTCTGCGTAAAGGTCCCACGTCCTGTTCTGAGACACTTGAACCACTTTTACATGTACAGAGCTGAACATCTCGACCGCCATCATGATTGGACAAACATTGCTAGAACTATTCAGAGTATCCCATTTGAGAATGTCCAGGAATGTGGAAGGCAGTAAAAAAAACAAGTCCAGTTGTCCAAACATTCTTGTAATATGTTGGAGGATAAAAAGACCGGCGATAGAATGACTGGAGGCTGGCTTAGAGAAAAACATGATCAGGAAATCAGTATGGTCAGCGGAACAGGAGGCCTCACATGATGGCACACTCTCTTGACACCTTTCCCTGCAGGGAAGACAACAGTCACCGTAACGTTAAAAATTATGTCAATTAAAAATACCAAATATTTTAGATAATCCTTACCCAATATGGACAATAAAGATTGTTGGGAAAATAACTTTCAATTTCATTTTAGCGGGTTCACCATCAGTCTGCTCATATTCAGGCTTGTTGAACCTTTTCCGAGCGCAAGCTAACAGCTATAGCTGAGATACTGAAGAAAAGATGTCTGGTAGTAGAACATATATAAAAAAAATAAGGTCCTCTGAAGACTGGGACCATACCCTATGAAATGTATGGAGTCGTTTTACACTTTACCTGTCATGCAGACCCTTCATCTGCATGAAGTTGAGTAAATGGGGACTGAATGAGGCTTCTAGGATTCATCACAATTAAATTATTTCTAAGATGGTATGGGCGGGCAGAGACCAACATCAGGACTAAAACACAAAGACATGACCGATTTCACTAAACCACAGTAATGGGCAATTAAACGTAATAGGGACGCAATCTCGATCTTGGTAAGATCAAGGGGGAATGGTAAATGGTCTGTACTTACATAGAGCTTTTCTAGTCTGCTCGACCACTCAAAGCATTTCAAAATGTGTGTCAGCATTCACACAAACATTCATACAGTGATAATAGAAGCTGCCATATATGGCTCCACATGCTTATCGGGATTCAAGCCATCATTCACAAGACATTTGAAAAGACGTTGGCAGCAACCTGCGGTTCAGTCTCTTGCTCAAAAGATACTTAAACATGTGGACTGCAGTGGCAGAGGAATTGCCACGGACCCTTGGAAAATAGGATGACCGCTCTACCAACTGAACCCCCGTTGGTGGCTAAATCCTGATCTCAATTCTATAGCAGTTCAAAAGATCGTTGATTCCCATTTTAGCCATTACGCCCAGCCCTACTCGAGTGTTTGTCTGAAACCTGCTCACAGACAAGAACTATATTAAAAAGGAAACTGACAACATTTAGAGTAAAAGTTGAACAAAGTGATGATTGTACTAGGGTTGATTAATGCAGTAAATTTTTATATTTTGTGGCCTATTGCGATATGTACAGTATTGAAATAAATCCTATTTTGATGTTACATGGAAAGAAAATATCATAAATGCATTATGTATTTACAATAGTTTTATTATACATTATGATTGAGTTGTGAAAAGTAACAATTGCAATTTTAAGTTTTATTTGCATGAAATATACAAAAAAAACACAAAACAAGTTAGCTCTCAAGTAATTGAATTTTAGTAGTATTTGTCTCATCTAACAAACTTTCGTATTGTTACTTCAGAGAATAGTTTTCTCTTTAGCAATACATATATAAAGTGGTCGAGCAAACTTGACGTATATAAGAGGATATTTTATTATAATACTACATCTTTGTTTTTATCAGGTTCTGTGTCTGGAGTTTGATTTGTATTTCCCTCCAAAATATACTGTCAGTGTCACTGTTTTCACTCTCATTTACCACAACTGAACTTTTTAAAGGCAACCAAATGTGGTTGGATTACGATGACTTAGAGTTTGGTAAACTGCACTTAAGATGGTACTGTTTTTGTCAACAGTACCATCTTAAGTCAACTTCTTTGACCCCAATGTGACCAAACACTCAGTAAAGTCTGGTGAGAAAAAAGCATATTTGTTTTGATGCAGGAATGCATGACTTCTTGGGAAAATCTGAAATCTGCCGAGAGTTGATGGAGATTTCTTGTGAGACGTAAAGCAATACTAATTCCCTCGTACCGGTTTAATACGGTATTCAAGCAAGCCTAGAATCTATCTTCAAATGTGTTTAAAAAGCAGAGAGCTTTTTGTCCTCACCGTTTGTTCCACATCCTCTTCCTCCTCTCCATTCTCCACCTGAGTCTTGGCTGCACTCCTTCTAGCCACCTCCTGCAGAGTGGTCAGACACAAACACAGGAACAAAATAGAAATCAGGACCAAACAGAAGGAGCTAAACATGCTCAATGAAATGTCTTTACCTCGCCATCAGCATTTATCAGAGTAGTGAGAATGTCATCTCCTGTTCCCCAGGAAGCCTGGCTCTTCCATAACAACTCAGATGGTGGACTGTGGGCAACACCAGCATCAGCAGACCACACCTGAAGAACACACAGTACAAATTAACATCTTCATCATGGATGCCTAGAGAGGAAGACTTCTGCGAGAACACTCAAACTGCCTGTGGACTGCTGTGGGTCACTTGATGTCATTACCATTTTGTTGCACTTCTGTCATTGTGTGCTTGAGTGTATGCCCATGTGTGATCTGACATGTATGAACGCGGGTACCTTGTCAAGCTATACTTTAAAATAGGTTTGACAAATGTATAAATAGTTTGGGCAAAGACAAAACATCATCATAAGTATGATGATGTTTTACACAGTAAGGCTGTCTAAGAAACTGGCTCTGTTCAAAAGATCGCATTGGCAGAGATGATCTCCATGGTGGAGTAGGGGATTCTGAAAGGCCATCGTTGATGTCATCAGCCTGGTTTTTAAGGGGGGCTCAGAATTTCACCAGAGAGAATGAAACTGGTGTTAAAGATGTTAGATTCTGAAACATGGCATCGCAAAAACTGGAAGTACAGCTGCAGAGGTTTTAGGTTTATAGCATAAATATTGATCTTAAAGTAATCTTACTAGTTCTTAGACACAGTGATGCCATCCGTGGCTATATGTGTCTGTGGCACAGCACAACGCCTACCAATGATACTGAAAACAACAGTCGGGTTAGGCACAAAATGTTAATTAATGATTGCCTGTCAAGCTCTCACCGTGACTGTCTGTCCAGCCTTGAGGATAAACTTTGGGGAAAACTTGTACACGACCTCGTCCCCGTCGTCAACCTGTCTCATTAATCTCCAGTTGCCCAAAGGCTGGTCCTGGAAAAAAACAAAGCCCATCATCTTAGTGCCACAAAGACAACATGCCCTGACCAGACCGCAGTGGCCGATTTGTGGTCTGCCTTCCTCCATCAAAGCACCACATTCTTTACCATTTTTGATCAAATAGTTATCAAGATATATCATTTGCTACCAGTTAATTGGTTAAAGTATTCATCACAATCACACAATAACTAGATCAATTAAGGTTTCGTTTGGAATTTATTACTTCATATACTTATGCGACTAACAACATACAGGCTTAAACGTGAGCATTTAACTTTACAAACCTGGTTAAAGTCTCTTTCACATGTATGTTTAGGAATTTGTTATTTTTTCATACCTAGAAATCATGCTAGAATAAACAATAACTATGTCCAACATAATTCACAACACTATTCTTTATAACCAAATGATAAAAGGTTGGTACTGGAAAATGAATTGCACTAAAAACAACAGTGCAGACAGATGACCAGTTGGTACCCACGCGCTCACAAAATGAATTGTTAAACATCTAGAGTCTATCATCCAAAAACATTAATAATGATTTAATCAATTTTAGTGGGAAGGTTGTGTAAATGCCCATAGATTCTACTCTTTTTGTTATCCAGAAGACATTTAGCTTCCTCTCTGTGAGCTTTGTGGCTGGAATGATGTGTAATCTAACCTGCAAGTTCACGACGAGCCGTGAGGTTTCTATAGTGTGATTTTCTGTCAGATCTAACCTTTTCAAAAAAAACGAATGTTCCATTTATCTTATCAAAGTAAATTTAATCATGACTCTGTCTTGAGTGCTCAACCTCCGTACTTTTTATGACCAACTGTAAACAATCTGAAGACTAGACTTGGAACAGTAGTTAACAATGTCTAGGTTGGTCCAGTGTTACACACCTGCTCCGTTTCATTGGTCAATATGACTGCATTTCCATCCATGTCAGTGGGTGATATAGTCACAGCGCCGCTAGCTGTGGCCTCTTCAGACACCAGCAGCTCTCCCGTTCCTATCTCTGGGACATCCTTTGCCTCCATTCTCTTCCTCTTGTAGGAGCGGGAAGAGGAAGAGCCCATTACCCTAGAAACAGTAACTCGAGAAGTTGGGCTGGGGGACAGCTTCAATCTGAAAGAAACAAACCATTCATAAATGAGCTCATAGCCATCATCGCTTTACGACAGTATAAAAGACAGTCTCAGTTTACACAAGTCACATCACATGTAGCAGCATTGATAAGAGGCCATCATCATTACTCCACATCCCAGCATCCCTTGGCTTTTTATTTATTTTGGTGTTGTCTGTTTATAAATTAATTTATCTGATTTTCAATTTGACAAAAACTACACTGGGAGGTATTCAAGAAAAGCCGGTTTTGGAATCTACGTTGGAATATCTTACTATTTTGGTCTTCTGAGACCTTGAAGAATTCTACGCACAACTTAACCTGAAGTAGAATTATATGCGAAACTTCAATATGTGATTGTTCTTGATATAAGATTATGGTGTTTGGATTGTGATGTGAAGTTTGATTATACAAGAAAAAAACCAACAAACAAAACAGACTCATCTTATTTGTCATGAGAGAGACTGTTACAATGTCCACTTGCATGTAGCAGCATGGACAAGAGGCCAAGGAGTGTACATCTGATACCTGTGCTCCTCTCCCTCCAGCAGTTTCCGGTATGCGTTGATCTCCATGTCTAAGGCCAGTTTCACGTCCAGCAGCTCCTGGTATTCACTGAGCTGAGCGTTCATCCTCTCTCTCAGCTCATTCATCTCCTGCTCCTTTCCTTCGATGTCACGGCGGTACTTCTCACGCTCTGCTGACAGAATCTCCTCAAGCTCTCTGATACGATCCTCAGAAGCAGCCACCTGCAGGCACATCCAACGAGCAAAGCCGTCAGCCAGTAGCACCATTTACCAAACCCAACAGTTCATTGATCGACTACTGACAGTTGCAGTGATCTTTAAACAGTACCTTTTTCTGCAAGGCATTGAGCTGATACCCAAAGTTCTCTATCCTCAAACGGGACTCCTGCAGCTCCTCCCTGGCCGTGCTCATCGCCTTGTCATTAATATCTGAGGACAGCTTAGCATTGTCCAACTAGAGGAGAAAAATGATGTGAGAAAAGTTCTTCTGTGCATCTCCCAGCAGTATGCAGTTCAAACAAAATGGGACAAGACACATGACAGATAATTGCCTTTCTCACCTTGGCCTGGAAGGTTTGTTCCAATTCTTCCTTATAAAGAGAGACCTGCTCATCGTGCTGTCTCCGCAGGTCCTGGTGGGATCAAACACATTAGTACAAAATCTCAAATCTTATATTACTATTCAGCTTAGCCTGTCAAAAAATCTACGGTGGCTTTCCGAGAAGGGGACCCATCCCACCTGGAGATACGAACGACTCAGTCGTAGCAATCTTAAAAAAAAACAATCTTATTTTTTGCTGATTCAAAAAGATGATGGCTTCTCCCTTTCAGTCGTACTCTGTCTTCCAAGTGAGTTAATCTTTTATATTGCTTTTCTCCGAAAAAGGTATGTGTGGCGGTGGTGTACAGTGTTCAGTATCAAGTTCTTGTTTTTCAAACCCTGGATTTGGCTTGGAGGACCATCAACTAAAAGCACCTAAATCTGATTACATAGATTTGATTAAACTATTATTAATTAGTGCAAAATTTAATTTAATTCATGGTCAATTGAATTAACTTCAATGTAATTTGAAGGTAAATCCTAACATGAATAAAACGGCAAACTATAATTGGATCAAACTTCTAGGATGCATTTGTTAAAGTACAACGCTCAGAAATAAAATGGCTGACTTCAGGTTTAGTTCAGGTCAGGAGTTTAGGTTCCACTTTTAATCTTTATGGTGTTCATATGTCGGTCACAGAAGAGAATTGGGTTAAAACTCCAGTTCAAGTTTGCTTATGTACAACACATAGAAAAATCAAAAAACAGATGAAATTAACTAAATGATGTCAAAATTGCTCACTTGATGTTATGGTCCGTTAGCTAAATGAAGTAGATTAAATGGAGAGGCTTTTCTGAAAATTTCATGGGGGCTTTGTGGAAACAATTTTGCCATGCCCCGACACTTATGAAAGTTTCATGAGTTTTTATCCATGTTTAGTATGAGTAATGAGTAATGATAATCATATAATAACTATGAAAACAATAGGGTCCATACACTGTTAGTTCTTGGGCCCAAAGTGTATTTTATTGCAGCACATTGGTGCAATCAGGTGGCCACAGCTACATTTTTATTATTGTAACCTGGATTAAACACTTTATAAATGAGCAGAGAGAAACAGGCAACAGGCCTTATGTAGCACCTACTGTAAATTATTAAATGTTAATGGTTTCCGTTAGCCTCAACCAAAACAAACATAACGTTCTGTAAATTCATCATACCTGTAAAGCTTTTGCCAGTTTGAATTCGTAGTCCTGTCTCACACCAGAGTCCACCTCGACTATTCTATGCTCTTGCCGGCGCCGAGACTCGCGGATCTCCTGAACACAGAGATGGCAAGCATGACATTAAGTGATTAGAGTTTGGTTAAGGAACTCTCCACAAGCAAATGTTTGATGGAGGGTAGGATTTTGTTAAAAACAAACTATGACCCCTTACCTCTTCAAACATGCCCTTCCTGAACTCCAGCTCTTCACCCAGAGACTGGCATCGGTTTTCCAGATCGACGCGCATCAATGTCTCCGTCTCCAGCTGGCTCTTAGCAACAGCATGGCTGTCCACTGCCTGCACCCATATCGCCACACCATGTTAAATAATAGAAAACGGGCACCTTGGAAGCTCACAAAACGTTAGAAAACTAGATGGTATACAGTAGAGTTGGATGGACTTAAAGGATTGTTATTGTGCACTAACATACGTTGCTCAAAGAAGAATCTCTTCATTAGGTTGGTTGATAGAACAGAGAGTTATGGCTTTAATACCAACATAAGGTATCCAAAAGGGTTAGGATTAAATACTCAGGAACCTACCTGCTTAACTGAGGGACACAGCTATAATACCAAAATGTAACATGTGTGTTCCTTGGCATTTAGCAAAATTATCCGTAGTCATAGTATTATGAAAAAACAAAGGCCTTGTCCACAGTATGTCAAAATGAAGTAAAAAGCATCAAGCACTTTAATCCCCATCTAATGTAGTGTCTAGACTCAGTGATGTGGAATCAATTAGTAGTGACAAAATATGTGTTTTTAAAAAATTAAGAAAATTAAATATTGGAAATTCCCAAAATATCAAAGGAACTTCTCCAGTACATGGGACATGTGTACATCAAGTTTGGTGAAAAAAATATTGACCTCATAGAAGGAAGAGGTTTCAACTTGAAGCCATGGAAACTGCAAAACAATTATATATCCTACACAGTTAAAGGCTAAACCTTAGGTATTTGTAAAAGGTTTTGTGAAAAAAACATTGATTATTACAACACTGATCTGGAAACAAATCCCATCCACAGCATGAACTTAAAGCCACAATATAACAATGGTAAAAAAAAATATTAAAAGTTGAGTTGTGTTCCTGAAACTGAACTTCACGGATGACTGAACCCATTCCAAAAACCGTCTTTATTTGGCGGGTTGTAGGCAAGAGCTTATTTTCGAGCTGAGCCTTCATTAGACTTGTGTCATCACATTTATTCAAGATGTTTAACAGTGTAGTGCCAGTTACTGCCAGTTACTCTTATTGGAAGGTTTGTGGTCTCCCAACAGAACACTGAGCTACCATTTGTTAAAACCACAACTGCATTCTAGACAAGCAGTACACACCTTAGCCAGCAGGTTATTGGCATCCGCTAGCTCAGAGGTCAGCGCAGCTTTTTGGCTGAGAGCAGTAGAAAGAGCTGCTTCACTCTTATTCAGTTGGCCTTCCAAACTGCTGGCCCTAGACAGAGCTGCATTGAGATCACTATCCTTCTTCTTAGCACTGGAACAGACAGAGGAGGGACAAGACGCTCATTATTACTTAACTTATAAAAATGAATCTGATCTTAACCAATGTTTCATGTGTGACAGCTAATCTACTACATCAAATACCTGCGTGAGGCTTCTTCGAGGTCGGCCTGAGCCTTGCCCAGGTCTATCTGGAGCCTTGCTTTATCTTTAGCAGTGTCATCCAAGACCCGTCGAGCATCAGCTAACTCGGCCTCATAGAGAGACTTCAGGCCCGTCACCTAAGAATAAAAACAAACAAGACAAACAAGAATATCAGCAGATACATTTTATAGGAGACCCCCAAAAGGATTAACTGACAGACTGTTATGGGGTGGATTTGCATCATGTGACCTCAATGAATACGCAGACCAAAATCGATCAAAAACTTAGGGGGGAGAAAATCATGCAGCGTGTTGTGTGGCTCTTCTTCAAAAGTCATCTTTGTTTCCAAAATTCCATATATGTTCTTCCACTCAGCTTCATGGTGTTCAATCAAGTACTTTATGTATTATTGACAAAAAATGTTTATGAAGATAATGAATTCCAACACAAACTGTCCAATTTCCTTAAGAAAATTTGCGACTTGATTGATAACAGTTTAGAATAAACCGGGGCAATCTGAAAATGAGTTAAAAATATTTATTCGATCATGGATTACGCCAACGTGTTTCTACTCATCCTCCAGTCTTCATCAGGGCATAAAAAGATGATCAGGGCAAGGTGTAGTAATTAAAAAAAACAAAAAAAACTGACTTGGCAGCCGATCGTGTTATCTTGTCAACTGACCTGTCAATATTTCCACATAATAGAAAACAAACCGAACAGAGGAAAAGAAACAAATATAAAATGTATCCCAAAAGTAGAAAACCGTGTAGACCGAAGTGAAACAGAACCAAGCAAAAATTTTAATAAAATAAGTTAAATACCATGAGTCAAATGGTAAATGATGATTCAACAGGGATATCATCAGTAAGGAAGGATAATGAAAACAGCCCCTAAAACATAAAAGCATTTGTGTTCAGTCATCCCTAGAGGAACAAATAAAAGTATTGTATCAAATGAAATAAATAACCAAAGAAAATGTGCAGCACTGGAGAAATAATGTTCTGGTAAAAGATGAGTCACCATTGCAGAAAAAATTAAAAATACTAGGTCTAAGGTTATGTACAAACAAAGGAAATGCGCAATACTGGCGCAATAATAAATTGATAGTATTGAGTAGAGGTGCACCGATATCAATTTTCTTGGCCGATCACCGATTTGTCTTAAGTCTGACCGGCTGATACAGATTTTTGCCGCTTCAGGTTATTTTCCATTAAAGTTTAAAATTCATAATGAGTAATGTACACTGCTCTAAAAAATTGAGGGAACAGTTAAATCAAAGTCCGGATCTCGATGAAAGAAACATTCAAGTTAAAAAATTTGTATAACACAATTATACGAGAACAATCAGGGCTGGATTCTCAAAAAAACAAAGTGAACAACTGAAATCACAGACTTAACTAACTCGAGTGAATTTCAACACAACAAATCATAATGTGACCCAACAGTGTGTTTGAGCCCCAAATGCCAAAGAGACATCTTGGAAAAGTCTGAGCATTCCCCTGATGAGATGGAGGATGGTGTCCTGGGGGATATTCTCCCAGACCTGGATCAGTGGTGGTGGTGTCTGATGCAGCGATGCATAAAGTCTTAGCAGTTTTCAGGTGGATTCAGGTTTGGGGAACATGATGACCAGTCAATGGCATCAATACCTTCATCTTCCAGGAACTGCCTACACACTCCACTGGACCAGTGTAAGGTCTGACTGTGGGTTTTATTTTCATCCTGATACCCAACGGTAATCAGGGTATCGTTGGCTAGCCCGTGGAGGTCTGAGACCAACCAGGGATCTGTCTCCCCAAACCATCACAAACCCAGCACCAAACCGGTCTTGCTTCATGATGCAGCAGCATTATGTTCTCCACAGCGTCTACAGACTCTGTCACGCCTGCCACATGAGCTCAGTGGGAAACTGCTCTCATCTGTGATGAGAACGGGGCACCAATGGAGAACACGCCAATTCTGCTGTTCTCTTGTGAGCACCAATTGAGCACAGGTCCTAGTAGTAGACGTCGGGCCCTCATGCAGTCTGTTGCTGACAGTTTTGTCAGAAACGTCACTCAAGTAGCCCATTGGAGGTCATTTTGTAGGGATCTGGTATTGCTCCTCCTATTCCTGTTCACACCGAGGAGCAGATACCGCTCCTGCTGATGGGTTGCTGTCCTTCTACGGAGGGATAAGCAATCCTGGAGGAGCTGGAATACCTATGCAGCATAAGTGGGCTGCAGGTACTGCCTCATGTCACATGCAGTGACAAAGACACCATTAGAACAAAAAGCTAGTGAAGAATCATTCAGATAAGATAATTAGAGAGAAATGGATTGTGGCCGTGCACATGTAGAACCATTCCTTTTTCAGGTTTGTCTTGCCTTTGCCTTTACATTGCACCTGCTTTAACTTTCATTTACACCAAAACAGGTGAAACTGATTCACAATCAGGTGTGCTTCCTAAAAGGAGACATTGATATCCCCGAAGTTTACCTGGCTTGTTGTCATGCTGCAATGATTAAGTGTTCCCTTAATTTTTTTGACGAAGTATTTTAAGTGCTCTTACTTTGAAGGATTATAGTTGAAGGGACAAGGCTTGTCGGCGGTGTGTAATGAGCTTGTATTCTAACCTGTTGAAATTAATGTGCCCTCCGTCCTCCCTGCCGTGCATTCCTTTAAACAATTTAATGACATTTTGAAAATAAATCAATTAGTTTTAAAACTTTAAATGACAACATAGATACATACATCAGGAACATCTGCCGGCCGATCGATTGGTCAGTGCACCTCTAGTATTGAGTTAGCCTTTGAGAAATGATGACGATATTGTACTTAAGTTAATGGGAGAAAAAATAAAGAAAAATTTGCATACATGCAAACCAATAATACTGGACCAATAATATAAAGAGGGTTCAAAGACTGAAATTAACTTTATTCTGCCACTCACTAGTTAAACAGTCCAATATCATCCTAATAATAAATAGAAATGTCACATGAACGTAAGGCCGCAATAGTCAATTAAAGGAAAGGGGAGAATTGTATCTCTTCATTCCAGCCTCGGAAAAAAGGGGCCTTAAGTGTGTAACTCTAATATGTCTCCCGTTGAAAGAAACGTTTGAGTCTGTTGTTACCCCTAAAGTTCTTAGGGATGAGCTCAATGGCCATGACTTTTAAAGAGTCTGGGTTAGTTTTCCCTGCAGCCTTTAGTGCACAGCCACGGGGTTTTTGGGGCACTTATTCCTGATGGTATTTCTGTGTTCACCCAACCGCTCAATTGCAAAAAATTAGGTTGAAGTCCAATTATCAGCCCGTCAACAAGGGTAGGAGTTAATAGTAGTTTCTTCTAAAAGCTTACAAAAGCAGTGTGGGATTTCATTCACTAATAGTCAGCCTATACAAGATGAAATTGGGCGCCCTGCCATTACTGGACTTGTAATACATGTAGAGTGCATACGAAAAGTATTCACATCACTTCACTTTTTCCACATTTTGTTATGTTACAGCCTTAATCCCCAGTGGATTAAATTCATTTTTTTCTTCAAAATTCTACACATTATACCCCATTATGACAAAGTGAAAAAAGTTTGTTTGAAATTTTTGCAATTAGATTTAGATTTAGATTAAATGCCCCGTTTTTCACTGCATACTTTTCTCATTGTAAGGGTGCGCTATTCCTCTGACTCACCTATTACCCTGTGGTTGGTCTGTGCGTCTCACTTCGGCAGCAGTACTGCTGAACTGACCGGCACCTTTTATTGGCTGAGTATAGTGATTCCCATACATTCTGTATTTGGGCAGCCTGCCTAGGTAAATAAAATTCAAATTAGCCTTTTTTCCTTCAAGCAATATGTGCAATTGTCATTTGTAATGCATGTAATGCATACTTGTCTGGCATAGCCAATCTGAATGTTTATTGCCTCATTACAATGTGGAAAAATAATACGAGCTTGGTCCGTTTGCTTGATGCTAACATATAATGGGAATTTCCATATGCATGCTAACCGAATTAACAATAACGGCGCAACTATGATCAAACAATAAATAAGTCTGCAAAAATAAACAATTTCATTTTTACATATATTTGTCAGTTAATCTTGAGAAATTGTGTTATTAAGTATTGAATGACAGCGAGGCGAACAACAGAGCCACTGAGATAGAAGAAATTACCTTGTGTGCACAAGATAGATAGCCGTTAATCCCCTGGCATCTTTTGATGAAAAAAGCCACCAAAGAACATATAATGGAATGAACAGAGCTTATAAAGTTTTATTTTCATACAATTGATTTGTGAAACACACAGGAGGACTGATCGTGCGCTAATCTCATAATGTCAGAACAAAACAATGCCGACCAACTGTTCTTCCGGGGTTAACTTTCCCAATAAAAGCAATTAAAATATGCTTATAGATGCTAAAGTATGTGCTTATGCCACAAACAGAATTCTTTTTAAATTTGGTTTTACTACACATACTGAAGAACAGGCAGCAGCTACACTAGTGATGTCCAAAGAACAGGTCCACTTCAGCAATGCTGAATTTATCTAGTGTGCACAAGCTAATTATTTTTCTCAAGGGAAATACAGTGCTCTGTTGAACGGATAAATCCACTGCTTGATATATTTATGTTTTTATTTATTTAGACTGATTATTCGTTCACAAATGGCAATTTTAATTAGTAAGTTATTTAAGTGACCTAAGATAGAAGATGGTTATTCATTTACATTAAGGGGAGTAAGTGATAAACTATTGTTTCCCTGCATTAGATTCATGACCACTGTTATGAAAAAACTAATTATTGTAGGTCATTTAGGGTTTTCTGATAAATTTTTGGGTTTTCATTTTGTTAGATCGATCGGCACCAGATGGCCTAGTTTGATTTGATCAGCCTCACCAAAAGTGCTGTTTACAAGAATGCACTGTACATGCACACTAAGCATGATATATGGCCACAAAAATTTCACCACTTTGGAAATCTTTCACCATAAATGAGGAAAGCACAAAGCTCGAAAGTTAACAAAATAAATACAAAATAAGCTGTGAAGGAACAACTCTAAAAATGTTCGGCACAACAACCTTTATCAGAAACTTCAACGTTGGCAGATCGGCTTCGGCTAGCGAGTGTGCAGAGCCATTCACAAGCCCGTTGTATGTATATATGTCGTCAATTATGGTTTTAAAACGTTTAAGAAGATAAAATCGAATCGGCTGGTCATACCTTATAAACATTGGTGATCGGCTGAGAAAAATGCAATCGGTGATTGGACTGTACTAATTGCTCGATCACTCATAGCGCCTTACATTGTGAGCCAGCGTTCAGCCTTTTACACAAATATTCATACAGGGATGAAAGCAGCTGCCATACAAGGCACCACATGCTCACCAGGAGCAGTAACCTATAGCATGTACAACAATTACTAATAATGAACATTGCTGAATCAGATCAGTCATTTTGAGAGACATTTTCGAGTCTTGTCTTATATCCAGATAATGACGTAAAGGAATCCTTTAAATTAACATTATCAATCCATAAAATAACTTTACCATACCCACAAAAAAAAAAAACGACCACAGGATATTTTTTACCAAGAAAGACATATAAATTTAAAGACAAATGTACTAACCCGATATACTGTTTCTGCAGCGGAAACATTTTGTGGAGATGAGTTGAATAAGTTCCTTCCTAGACAATATTACAGCAGGTCAACTCTGGATAAGTTAAAATATAGTATAAAATAAAATTTAAAAAAAGAATTGTGTAGCAAATATTTTGTTCAGGATCCCAAGGGATGTAGTGACTTTCCACATAAATCAGAAGGATATCATTATTGAAGATTACTAAAAAACCTGGAGCTAGGATAAAGGTATTTATTGTTTTTTGTTAAGTTTGGGATGTGCTCAAACTCTGATGTCATCTCCACATTTTGGCGCGCATATACACCCACAATGCTTCCGGTACCGTTACATTTGAAGAAAGATACTACCATTAGTAACATTCTAAGTACGTGTAAGAGACAGGAGTGTAAAAAAACAGTACCTCTGATACCTCTGATTCCAGGGCTTACATTTTTCTTTGAACTGAAGCTTGGTTGTCACGTTAACTCTATTATCTATATAGACTGATTGAAATAAAGTGAAAGATTAGAAGTTAGTGATTATTATCGGTGAGGAGTAATCGTTTATATAAACTATATAGACTGGTTCAAAGTTTTTTGTCTTGATTCAGGTTTTTATTAGCAGTGAGGTGTATAAAGAATGAACTGACCCCTCTAGTGGTCACCTCCTCCTTTTCCGACACTTTGACCATCAGTCGGTTATTCTCTAGCTCCAGAGCCCGGACCCGGTCAATGTAGACAGCTAGTCGGTCGTTGAGGTGCTGCAAGTCCTGCTTCTCCTGGAGGCGGGAGATCCGTGTCGGGGACAGAGGAGTAGAGGCCGCCGAAGGGCCAGCAGCTCGGCTCGGGGTAGCGGTCGCCATAACGGTTTATGTGGTTCTTCAGAGTTTAGTTCTGGGCTCAGAGATAATAAAATACCAGCTATGTTTGTTCAGCGAGAAAAAACAAAAGTTGATCCCTGTTACTAAAGAGATTAAGTCAGCTGATAAGAAGTATATTCATGCAGCTCCCTGAGAGGTATGTGAGTAGTGGTATTCCAAGATGGCCGACACCGCCAGCGCAACCGCGCCAAAAACGCAGTCCAGCTTCCTATTGCGCAAAGGATGATGGGAAACGATATTTTGTATTACTTTATTGACAAACTCAGTTTGCGCAATTCAAAATAGATAGATAGATAGATAGATAGATAGATAGATAGATAGATAGATAGATAGATAGATAGATAGATACTTTATTAATATAAAATAATATATATTTATATATACACAGGACAGAAAATTAAGAAGTAGAAACACATATGTACATTAAAATAAAGGAATACAGTGCATGCAAATATAAAGAAATGGGAATGGGAAAGAGTCTGATATGATTGAATGACATAAAATAGGAAATAAATGATTCTTTGTGTGAGAACGCCCCCGCCCCCCCCCCCCCCCCCCCTCAGTTTTCCATCATCACAAAAAATATTTTTTTGTCATGAATAACTTATTATAACTAAATATCACATACTTAAATGTATATACTGTATAATATACATTTTGTATGTCATATAGTCCTTACAACAACATATTGTTTTCAGTTTCAAGGGATGGAGTCTGTTTCTTCTGTGGAAATTGGGATCTGCTCACTGTTTATAAAGCTGATTGCGTGAGATTTGCTAAATGTTAAAAACAAACATATATATATATATATATATGTATATATATATATATAATTGGAATAGTGGATATCTTTCGATGATTTGGATTTAAATGTAAGCGAGATTTTGAAGTGAATAAGCATTGTATAATATTATACCTTACAAATTTTATTATGTTCAGTTTTTCTAAAATTCTTTAATGTATCTATCCCTGTTTGAATTAAGTATGGAACTTTGACGCACAGTGAGTGAGAATGACTGCACATGCCAAACAAAGAAGAAGTTTTATTTAGTTCAACAGCCCAATTTATTTGGGGATTATAAAATTGATTTTGCGTTCAGCTGGAAGCCAATGGGACACTTATTATCATGTCACTGCTAAAGGGAGTGAATAAGAAACCAATAAGATACCACTGATGTGTGTAATGAATTTGGTGACACTACAATGAATTCGAATGATGTCTCTGAGTTTATTTCCAAATAAAAGTTCACCAAAATTACACTAAAAACATATTTGTCCCACTTAATTGCTATAGTACATCGATAGAGATCCCAAATGTTTTCTGTGAATTTGGTGATACCACAGAGTAAAGGTTTGATGTTTTTGAGATTTTTAATCAATGGAAATCCAATTTTGTTAAAAAACATCACTGGGGTGTAATCACTGGGGAAACCTGATTATTTCTACATTTGAAGATACTACAGTATATCAGACGGAAGTTATTAAACTTTTTCCCTCATCACTGTCATCATTGTCTGAATGTTTGTGTGAATGGGTGAATGCTGTTGTGTTATGAAGAACTTTGGGTCAAGAAGACTAGAAAAGCGCTATATAAGTACAGTCCATTTACCATTTATAAATCATTTTTCAACGAAATTTATATAAAAGCACAATTTTTCTAAGAAATTGCTCTAGTACAACCAACAGTGACCCAGATGTGTAGAATGATTTTGGTCATGCTGGACTGCATATCATTAACGCTAGTCTATATATTTTCTTTGGCCTCTCTGTTTTGCACTGGTTAAAATAAATTTTGTTTGTAAATAATTATTTGTTATTAATATTCACCAAACCTAAATTCCTCAGCAATTACCAATTAATTTTTAATTTGTTCATTGTTGCAGCCAGCGTCTTTATACTATGTGGGACTACTTTTATTTTTATGTTCTTATTGAATGCTTATTGTTGTCTGTTTTTATATGTGACCAGTAATTGCATACTAAAAGGACTTTTTACTGTTTTTTTTTAACTCAAACTAAATTAACAACTAAACAATAATATTTACAAACTTAGATGGACAACTGTAGTAGTAGCATATAAAACTGTCTTATCATAATATGCAAATATGTTTTTTCTGCATACTTACACATTAAAGCAAAACCAAAAACAAGTAACACATAAATGACCAACATAGAGGGGGATTACTTAAAATAGCCTACCAGAGACTTAGTTACTACATTAAACAAATTGTTAAGTGACATATTTTCTTTTGATAATATCTTAAAGGAAGATACAAATTTTTTTAAAAAATAAATTAATGAGGATTAACTGTTTTTGTATTTGTTTTTGTGGACGTGACAGTTACCCATTTTGATAGTTCCATTTAAACTAAATGATACCAAGACTGCTTTGTGTCTGAGCAAGTGAGGAATAAATGCTTGATAGATTATGATTCAATAAAACAAAATCCATGGGGATCCACTTCACTGCGTAACAGTGTTGTTATTGTTATGCTCTATTGTTAATAAATCTTACTTTTTAAGAAAAATTTAAAATAGAACATACATTTTAATGTTTTTGCAATTACTTTATCAGTGCATTTTTCATCACTGATAATTCAGTGAATACAATACAAGAACAGAATACATTTCCCTTGGAAGTTCAAGGTCCTGGACACACACCGTCACTTTTGGGGTCCCCCAGGGATCAGTCCTTGGCACCATTCTCTTCATACTGTACATGCTACCCCTCGGCCATGTCATCAGTCAATATGGACTCTCATGCAAGATCTCCTTTCATCATCTCAGAAATATTTCCAAACTCCGTTCTTCACTCACCTTGAGTGAAGCTGAAAAGCTGGTCCACGCGTTCGTCTCCTCCAGACTGGATTACTGTAACGCACTTCTCATCGGTATCCCTGATAAAAGTCTTCAAAGACTACAGTATGTTCAAAACAGTGCTGCAAGGATCCTGATGAGATCCCTTCATTGGCTTCCCATCTCCACCAGGATTGATTATAAGATCTCTCTCCTCACTCACCAGTGCATCCATGGCAATGCACCCCCCTGCCTAAAAGAACTACTCACCCCACTGACCTCAACACGATCCCTCCGTTCTACCCACTCATACCGCCTCCTCCTTCCCCGGACTAAGCTCAGCACCATGGTTGATCGGGCCTTCTGATTCTGCTGCCACTTGTCTGTGGAATGCCCTCCCTGACCATCTGAGGGCCTCACAGACTGAAACATTTAAAAAAGGACTTAAAATTTTCCTTTTTAGCAGTACCTATAACTTTAATTAACATTGCTGCTTTTTGGTCATATTTTTATATAGTTATTATTTTATTTTTTATTAATGCTTTTATCTGCTTTTTACTTTGAGATTTGATCCAAATGTAAAGTGCGTTATAAATTAAATGTATTATTATTATTATCATTATTATCCTCTGCCCTCCGAAGAAAGTAGGTTTAAACATTCCTCTATTGGAGGACACACCAATACAAAAATAATACCAATATTATGTGAAATATTACTCTTTCAACATCATTTGCAATATTACTTTCCATCATTATATGGTTTGCCTGTTATTTTAATTTTTAGGCATGATATTACTTTGAATATCATTAGATCCATTGTCATGTGCAATATTATTTTTCAGTGTAATTATCATGCACAATATTACGTTTATTATCAGATGCAATAATTCTTTATTGTATAACTTTGTGTAATATTAATTCTATTTTTTAATAGTAATATTATAATATGCAGTATTTAATATGTTCATTTACTTCACATTATTGTCATTTGCAATAGTATGCTCAGTACCACTATCATGCTGTTATTCTTAGGCACTGGTTTCTACTTTACTTATCTATTGAATATTGTGTTACTGTGTTTTTTGGGGAAAATCTCTGTCACAAGAGTTTCCTTCCAGATTCATTATTTTATTTAATAATTGAAGTTTTATTATAACATTTCATTTTATTTGACCTTTTCCAGTTTTGCTGCAGTACTTCTTCAAAGCCGGGTGGGGACGCTGTTTGGTGACGTCACATCTCCTTTTCCGGGTCAGACATCTCATCAGCCCGCCTCTCCCATCAGTCAGTCCTTCCGGTTTGACCGCCATCATTGACGGCAGGTAGGAATTAATGTTGTCAACTATCATCTGAAACTCACGTAAAATCGCCCCCATCCGTCGATACAAACTGATCTAATCGACATCAAATAGGTACGCGTACTTTGTTTAACGTGTTTGTTTAAGTATGGAAACGTTAAGATGTTGCAAACGAAGAAAACTAAGGTGTTTTCAGTTGCTAGCTGCATCTCCGTTTGTTCAAAGACGCTAGGGGCTACTGGAATCGTTTCTTCATCTGGAATGATCAAATCATTGTTTTTTCATCTGGACAAATCAATATACTGCCACTATACACTAGAACATCATCTATATTTTGAACACTTTGACTGATTCAGCTCTGTGTCGATAGTGGAGCTGATGGCAGCAAAGGCTCATGTAGCTATCCATGTTCTTCAAATCATCTGCATTATAAATTAAGATAATATAAGCTCCCTCAACTCTGCCGACTGATTGTATAGAAATTAATGACCGAACTAAAATAAATATAATTACAATATCTGTCAAAGAAATTGTGTCCTGAGAGCCGTATGCGGAAAAAAAAAAAATACTTCACCCATATTAGCGTGGAGAAGATTAGGACTGATTCCTATTACCATATGTACAGAGATGCACTATTGTAACTTATTTCTCTAATAATTTATGTAAGCCATCTCACCAAAAATCTTTATGTCGTGCTAAAATATAATCTATGTTTTCTATATATATATAAAATCCCTACACTATGTTTCACATGTTTGACATCATAGAAGAAATGGGCCTCTTCCAACATTCTTATGCTCCCCCTCCACATTATGTGGCACCATGATGGAATTTCTGGTTATTTGTATCACTAGGCGTAAAATGAAGTCTATTGGCAGTTTTGCATAAACTTTGTTTTTACATTATCTGGACACGGTATCAGAGAGGAAATAAACTAATGTTTGTGTGCTCCTCCTCAGATATGGCAATCCGCTACCCTATGGCAGTGGGCCTTAACAAAGGTCATCCAGTCACCAAAAATGTAACTGCTCCCAAACACAGCCGCCGGCGCGGGGTGAGTATTTGCTGTTGACTGACTGTTGTGATTACAGTGGTGTTCCTTGGTGTAATGCGACAGTCTATTAACAAAGCTCTTTTCCTGCTTATGCTTTGTTAGCGAAGAAGATTCTGCTGAGTCATATGTTTGTTACTGAAAGATTTTCAATGTCAGCAGGGCAATCTGTACAAACCGTTTGTCGACCTAGTAACACACGTTCAGTTGGTGATGAAGAAATGTATTTCCACCCCCAACAGAACAAGAACAATAAAACAAGAGAGGACTGTTTTTTCAGTCCTGAAAAATAAAAAAAGATAGCAGACCAAGTTTAGTGTATGGATAACAAGTGATTTTCACATATTCATAGTTATTGAAAACAAATCAGACAATCATTTTGTCTCAAAGATATATTTCCTGTTTGTTCTCTGCAGCGTCTGACCAAACACAGCAAGTTTGTTCGAGACATGATCCGTGAGGTTTGTGGCTTTGCTCCATACGAGAGGAGAGCCATGGAGCTGCTGAAGGTGTCTAAGGATAAGAGGGCCCTCAAGTTCATCAAGAAGAGGGTGAGATTTTGCTCTGGGGCTGAGCTGCTACAGCTACAAGAGGGTTTCCACACCAGTGGCTCTTAAATGATAAAATGGACTGGTGACAGCAAGCATGCTTTCTATAGTACAAGGTTGCAGGTTTATCCCCACTTCAGATGAAAGAACCGTCCACTTGTTGAAAACCCCCCCGAAAAAACAGCCTTTTATTTTGAGATCACACAGCAGTGCTGCAATGAGACCTATCACTGGGTACCTGTGGTAACATGTAATAATGGCGGAGGGCGTCTTTGTTAGCCCTGTCTGAAAATTCCACTGAGAATTACCTATCATACTAAGCCAAACACCGAGGCAATTTGATCATTTTAGTTCCTCGGGAATTTGCATCTGTGATTTTGATATGGAATTCTTTTTTTCTTTTTTTGTTACCTGCCATGTCTGATTCTTTGCTACTGGAATTATGGTGGATATAACGACATACTGTTTTGTCAAACATTGTGCATTGGAAGTGCTGGTCCCAAGTAAAACGGTTGCCTCATGCTGCCTGCTGTGCTAGTGGTTCGGCTCCAGAGGTTTGGCTCCCGATTGGGGACGGGGTTGGCCCATATTAGAGGGTCGGGAGATATTATTCACGCCACTCTTGACCTTTGCCTGCTCTCCCATGCGTCTGACATTCCGAACCCCTGCCTGCCCACGATGCACTACTTGGCGTTGACAGCTGTTCTGGTTACAATATTAGGCCCTTATCATGTCTGGGTGGATAATGTCGGAAAATTCATATAGAATACAGACTTTGCTTATCCCATGGGAATGCACCAAATGAAACAGAGGTGGGGATGTAATTTCTAAATCACTTGAGGTAGGTAGTATCAGTCCAATGCAAAAGGGGCTCAAGGCCCTATTGTTTTTTCACACTAGTGGGCTTTATTAAATTTTATTCTAGTTGGGTCATCCTTACATGTTTTTCCAATATTTAGTTTTGATTATTTGATGCACTATAAAGAGTAAAACATGATTAACCGATTAGCCATGCTAATGATTGCAGCAGTTGAATTCTACATTTTTGGTAAAATTTTTGTATTTTTTGTTTCTTGTCTAGATTGGCACTCACATTCGCGCCAAGAGAAAGAGGGAGGAGCTCAGCAATGTTCTGGCTGCCATGAGAAAGGCTGCTGCCAAGAAGGACTAAAATGTCACTTAATAAACATTTGCTACCAACTCAAGACTAGTGGTGTGTTTCCTGCTTTGCTTGAACTTAAATTTTTTGTTTTGCAGTCCCGGCCCGACAGGGTTTCAATGTCGCTCTTCAGTGAGGATGCTACAGCTTGGCTACCTAAAAATCTTAGCCCTATCATTTTTGTAAACAATACTTTATTGAAAACACACAGTCAAATAATCTCAACACATTAAATATTATTTATACTGGGGATACAAAGATAATTGATTGACATACGCAGTGTTTTTTCACTTGTTTTTTTTCCTTCTAAGGCATAGATTGCATTATAAGCACTGGATTTTGGAAGTTATACAGAGAATCTTGGCTTGTTAGTGTGGAACTAACCCAAGAAAAAAATTTACTGTGTAACTCAAAGGCTCACGTCAAACTCGGATGTCTGACTTAAATTTCAGTCTGTACATATGAAAAGGAAACCTCTGTATAAAATGTGATTTATTGTATTTAGTGTCTTTTTGGTAAGATACTTAATAGATTTTCAATTTATGCAATTATAGCTATCCAGAGAGGAGAAACAAAAATGCACCCCCAATGCGAGAGAAGTGCAAAAAAACGTACAGTTGAGCAAATTTCTTGTAAAGGATTTACTTTGACATAATAAGGATAGAATTATTGTTTATTATTTGGTTGATCAGAATTCAACTGGCTCAGGTGAATGGTATATTTTTTTGAACTCTGTAAAGGGGGGCCGATTAGTTTGGTAAACCTTTGCTGGGAATTTTCCCACTCGTATCTCATCTTCTCTAATGGAATCATCGAAAGTACATCCTTGACCCAGTGGTTAAATTTAGTGGAATTGACATAATTACAGTGCTGCAGAATTTACCCCCGAGCCATCATTGTTGCAAACAGTATAGCATTTGAAAGGAGAAACTTTCTTCCAATGGGTACATGCCAAAAAGAGCAATTGTGGAGCTGGGATCAATTGTCTCAGCACAAGACACACCACACAGCAGATTTTTAATCAATTCTTTCAAGGGGAGTCATTTCTAGGAATAATGCATGACTGATTTTCTATTTTCTCTTCAAAATCTCACCAGACTCTCTTCAAAGCGAAGGAACCAAGGGCAGTAAACGAACACTACCCAGAACTGACGAACCACTTATTATACATTTAGTGTTAAAATATAAGAACATGCTGGCTTACATACATTATTCTCAGGTATTCAATCATAGCTCTATATGAACCTAAGGTCTAAAATCACCTCTGCTTGAACAACTCTATTTTAGATTCAGCTCCCATCATTCCTTCTGGCTCCTACAACTTTTTCTGTTTGGATGTAACTTCTTGGAAATAACACCCCCAAACAAGCAACATGGAATAATTTTAACTACAACTCACACCCTACACTGACTTACAGAAATTCAATTTCTCAAATATACCTAAACAACTTTTCGCTCAAAGACCTAAAAACTTAAAAATCCTAATTACTCCCAAAGCTAAAGAAATCAATTTAAAGACCTTAAATGGGGAATTGGTGTATACCCATACAGTGACTTGAAAGAATACAGATTTGGGATTGAGACAAATTAATGTTTATATGCGCATAATGTTGAAATGACGGATCACTAATACTTCAAATGCAGGCATTGTGAGGCCTTATAGCTGGATATTCTTGATTGGCTTCATTCCATGGTTTTTAATTTGAATGAAAAATGTAGAATGTATACCTGGATCAACATGCTGAGTGGGGCACAGACCAAGGACATTAACCTCCCAAGTTCAACATTTCATTTGCACAAAATTTTACCAAGAGGCAGGTTTTAGCATAGAGACGAGATTCAATTTTGGTGACGTTACAGGTTTGACAGCATTTAAAATAAAATTAAATAAAATCAATAAGCTGCAGGATGTTGTGATGTGGCGAGGCGCTTCTCTTGAAACTGTGCACATTATTGATGCCTTGGTTCCTTTGAACCAAGGCACCGATGTGAATGAAAACATCTGAGAAAGCAGGAGTGGGTCAAATAGAACACATGATTGATTTCACCCTGCAAGAGAAAATGTTTCACAGTCAGCAGTCACGATCGGCAGGGGTGGATGGGCTGGATTTAGTAACTGATAACCAGTATTAAAAATAAATCTGGGGTTGCTCTGGTGGGCCCAATACAGTGCAGAAAAAGAATGTGTTCCTGCCTCTTTTTTTTTTAAACATTCTATTTATTAGAAGTATCGATTCTCGCATGGCAATTAAATTAACCTGGAGCCCTGGTTTGTTAATGATTGTTGGGCAATGTTATTAATCATTCAGAATCCTGGTCAGGGTCAGATATTCTTACAGTCAAAATCCTCAGTCAGATAAGGGATAAGGGAGTCTGAAAGACCACATGTATTGATTCATATTAACACCCGGTCTGAAAACAGGTTAAAAATCTATGCACATGGATTTACATTTGGCTCTTTTTCTCATGTGACACTAGGTGGGCTCTGCATTATGGTGTATTGTAAAGACTAACTGCTTTTATGGCAAATATTAACAGTAACAGACTGCAAAGTTTTTAGCTTCAAGCAATGTTTAGGAAATTGCAAGAAATGTATGAAGTCATATTCACAGGAATATTTGTAATCATTATCATATTTACTTCTCTGTTAATAAATATTGGATGTATGACGAATAACCAAGACCCGTTTCTCGATAATGAAAATATTTGAGGGACATTAATACACCGCATGAAACACTTATCCGAGATAATTTTTGAAATCTTATATATAAGTAATCAGGTTCTTGTCGTAATTTGTTTCTTTTTGTTTGAGAACAGCTTGACAATTTTTTACCTTTCATTTCTTAGAAACACAGATTCTTCTCCATTACTTTGTGTTTAATTAATTAGTGCTTTACAATGAGTAAGAAGATATAGTGGCTCATTAAAAGTAGAAATACATAAAGAATGAAGAAGACAGGAAGTAAAGTAAATCATAGAAATAGCAAAGCCAACCACAAGATATCAAAACATAGAGCATTGTAGACACACACGCCAGTTGATGAAATGGGTATTTAGATATTTAATAAGTTTTATGATAAATAATATATATATATATATATATATATATAATATATATATATCTAATATAAAATATAATAATATTTTCCCAACTTATTTTATATCAATTTATTCAATATATGTTTTACTTAATAGGAAACATAACAAATAATATACAAAATCTTTAAATTGTTAGGAGTTTGCTATAATTGGTCACTTTGAAAGCTTAAATAATGTCTGAGGGGGTTCAAGAGATTACTGTATGACTGGGAACTGGGAACTTTTCATAGCATTTAAATGGTTTGCGACAATTGTGTCAACATGGAATCTTATGGGCTTAATCTAAATCAAAATGTTGAATATCAATAAAACAGATAGATTTTTATTATACTTAATTAATCTGACTGTGTACATATTAGTCTTTCGTTCCGTTCTGTATGGGAGGAAGTATTTAGATGAAGCACTGAAAGTCCGACTTTCATATATGTCCTCCTGTGAACTGAAAACCTATATTCAGATTTATAACTGTTGTTCAGTTTCCCGAAATATTATACTATATGAAATCAAATATCATCTTTAGGAGCTGCCTGTCTGTTATTTGCACCCCAGAGCGCTTCGGTGATAGTGGGCGTGGCTATAGGATTGAGGACGTAGAAAAACTCTAACAAACGACTTACATCGTATTATATTTATCCAGAATGAAAAACAGAAAACATCTCAAGATATTATAATGTGTGCCTGACTTTTTCCACTGTGTGAGCCTACGACTTTCACCGTATAACTGTTTCTCCATATTATCATGAACTGTTTCCCTGTATGAACCTGGTCTGTTTCATTGTGTGAAACTGGACTGTTTCACTGTATTAAACTGGATTTTTTTCACTGTATGAACCAGGTCTCATTAACTGTATTAACGTGTACGGTGTCGTTGTATAAAGCCGCACTCTTTCACTAAATTAATATAGTTGGACGAGTACTGCTTATTTTGCACTCAGACACAAGGTTTATGGGTCTTCAAAAATAATTAATAATAAATAAATGTATATCTTTCAAGTGATCTATGACATATGAATTAATTTTTTTTAATAAAACAAATGTTTAAACTATAGAGTTATATTTTTACTTTTGTTTTAAACCAATCAGACGTTAGTGTGTGCTGCGTTGCCCTGGGTGACGCGTCTCCATCTAGTTAAATCCCACACTTGAGTCTCATTCTCATATCTCTTTGGCTGTGGAGAATTGTTGTGTTCATCTGATTGGCTGAGCCAGGTGCCTGTCAGAAACCTTAGTATATTATGCTGATAACATTATCGGATCAGATTTAACCTGCAGTCCTACAGCACAGAGTTAGCTCAATATAGCTAGCTCACTGGAGAGGCAAAAATAATCAGCTCCCCTGTTTCCGGTCAAGACCAGAACCGACTGAGAGATGTCTTCAGAGGACGACCGGGCCAAGGAGATCCTGAGGGGCTTCAAGCTGTATCCTTTAACGGTGGGGTTAGCTTCAGTGATGTCCCGCTCACTGTCCCGTTCATCAGCGAACAGGAGCTAGCAGAAGGCTAGTCACTGTGGTTAAGCTGTCAGTGAGATGTTTGATGGGACAGAAGACGCTCAGATAGTTTCTTCTATTCTCACTCCATCTGAATGTTAGCATGATTGGCGAAACCCTGTAGCTATAACATGTCAGGCAGACTGTGCTGAACATCTTATACTTCTGTGAAAATCCTCCACTACGGGTAAAAGACTTGTATTCAAAACTTAATTTTTATGAAAATGTAATTAGTATTTTCAGCAAAATTAACTTAAAGCATCAAAAAGTAATACATTTTGGATGAATTTGTTCCTTACAGTGTTCATTAACTGACATAATGTGATCAGATTCATTAGATTGCTTTATTTAGGAGGTAAAGATATAGTGGCTCATTAAAAGTAGAAATACATAAAGAATGAAGAAGACAGGAAGTCTTCCTGTCTTGGATCCATCGGCTGTCCTCATTCTCCTGTGTCTTCCACTTCAGTGTCTTCGCTCAGCGCAATTAGAGAGCAAGGAGTCGCGAAGTGTCACCATTTTCCCACATATCTGGAGATAGGTTTTTACTGGACAGCAAGGCTGTGAAAAATCTAATCTGAAAAGTAGCTAGTATCTACAAATGTTAGATGAATTTAGTAATGTAGAAGTATAAAGTAGCATAAAGTGGAATTAATCAAGAAAACTACCAGTACGTCAAATTTGTAATTAAGTAAAGTACTTGAATAAAGGTACGTATTCACTATCCACTACTTGGATACCCAGCCCTGTGGCTAGGCCAATCCTAGCAGTCTGCAGGAGTATTGTTATATCCATTATAAATACTTAACTACAGGTAAAAGTCTTGCATTCAATGTGAGTATTTTCCCAAAATGTACTGAAAGTATCCTAGTATAAGTACTCATTTTGCAGTAGAATGGTTCCTCTCATTATTTTAAAGTTGTATAGGATTAAACTTACTCAGTGGTGGACAGTAAATTAGTACATTTAATCTGTAACCTCATCCATCTTCTTTACGAACAGTAGTCCTCTGTGTTTCAGCCAAACCCTTTCCTGTCCTACTGACTTAGTCGATCTAGGCCCTTTTTCATCTCAACTTTGTAAGCTGGTGGTCTGACACCATTGTTGCATCAATCGGTGGTGGGAAACGGGGAACACAGTCTTGTTGGCACAAGCCACTGTCGTCTTCTTATTGTGGAGTTAATGATATAGGTGACTTGATGTTCATGTGAGTCAACCACTGGAACCAACTGGTAGAGCTGGTAGTACAGGTCTACCACTTTGGTAGACCTGTACTACCAGCTCCAGGACACAGTCAGTTCTGTCAATTACAACCACTGAGTGAATAATATTCATTATCTGATTACCATAGTTACCTCTTAGTGGTTTGAATATATGACGCGGCAGGTGAAAATTATGTCTTTTTGGATGTTGGAAAAATGGATCCACGTGAGGATCTGGTACTCTTTGGAAAGTTTTTTGATCTCACAGAAGATCAGTGTCTTACAAATTGCTAAAAAGTTCTTCTGGTTCTGCTAGAAAGTTGTCAGAAAATACAGTGACATCACAGTTACATCGCAGAGTGTTGCATATGGGGCTGTGTAGCCACAGACTGGTCAGGGTGATATCTTTACAGTGATGGAAACACTTCATGTCAGCATGAGAATTGGACCATGGAGCGATGGAAGAAGGTGATCTGTTCTGATGAACCAGGTTTTCTTTTACATCATGTGGACAGCCTGGTGCATGTGCATACCTTACTTGGGGAAGCGATGGCACCATGATGCATTATGGGGAGAAGACAATTCTGCTGAAGCACTGATGGTTTGGACCATGTTCTGCTTCATGTGGATGTTCTTTTGATACGTTGCACCAATTAAACATTGATGCAGACCCACTTCATGGACACAGTATGACAGTGTCTTCTACCAGCAGGATAATGTTCCCAGCCACACAGCAGAAATGGTTTAGGAATGGTCTGATGAACACAACAACGAGGTCAAGGTGTTAACCTGACCTCTAAGTGTAAATTCACAACAGTACTCTAGTTGAGTTTCCAGGTATCTGTATTTAGTATTTACTTTTACTCTCTACTACCTACATTACAACACAAAAGTCTGAACTTTAATGTCTATGCATTTTCAAACAGGTTTGTTATTTAAGTTGAATATTTTTATTTAAAATTATCACCTACTTTTCAGAAACCAATATCAGAACCTGAGGGACAATGGAAAAGGCAAATACCTCACCGGACAGATTAAACAAGTTGCCAAACATACGAGGAAAGTTGAGCATGAGGAAAAGTTGTGATGTCAGTGTATTTCTCTACATTCTGGTTGATAGCACTGGCTTCATTCTTTAACTATGACAGGTAAAGAAATAAAATTCTAATCCCTCTTATTAACTATACTAATATTATATTGATAACATGAGATTCATATGAATGCCTTCAAACTGGTACTTTCATACTCAGAGTAGAATTAAATGTTTCACTTTGATTGAGTAAAAGAATGAATACTT
This sequence comes from Lophius americanus, assembly GCA_037951165.1. Lineage (NCBI taxonomy): Eukaryota > Metazoa > Chordata > Actinopteri > Lophiiformes > Lophiidae > Lophius > Lophius americanus. The sequence continues at coordinate 357,586 of JBBDHG010000039.1, read as the reverse complement.
TTACAAAGAGTGGGCCCAACAGAGTGGGTCCAACAAGAAGCTCTCAGGAATCAGCTTTTCAATGAATAATATACGATAAATATTTGTTTCTTAACATGGATCTTGAGAAAGTCCAAATTTCAGACAAATTTTGTTTCTGTAAATAACCGAACAAGGAATAGGCTGAAGCCCAAGCCTTATTTTTGGCTTACTTCTGCATCCAAGGAATATCCCAGAATATCAGCAAAGCTAAAGGAAAAAAAAAAAAATCCATTATACTCATTATACTATACTATACATTATCCTCAATTAGTTAACATTTTAAGCACTTAACACTATAATCCTTAATTAATTTACATTTTAAAGCTTTTATTTGAAACTCAGGGGATCTACACAATTTAATCTCATCACTAAATCCAGTTCATAATGCGAACCCCAAAACTGAAACACATCTGTATTTTACATTAATTCTAAATGTAACTGTTTCAAAGACAAATAATCCTCTTAAATTATAATTTCATGTTGAATAAAATGTTGAATACGGGCTGGAAGGCTTTTGTTTGCAACTCAGAGTACTTCCATTGTTTTTAAATACACGAGCAAGTAAGAAAAATCAAATCGTGGGTTTGTGGTAACCTGCTTTATTCCAGTATTATTCTAATAATATAATTATTTTCTGAATTTTAATTATAGTGTATATATTCTTTTGTACATATATTTCCCAAAATGTCACCACATTATGACATACAGTGGCAAAAAAGAGATGTAAAATAAGATGCAAAAAATGTCTTTATTGTCTATAGACCCACGGGATAAAGATACTTTTATAATAATTTTGTATTAATTTGTTTTAATGGAGTGTAAGCCAAATATATCCAAGTTCAGTTGAGTTGGGACACACATACTAAACAGTTAATGTACGAAAACAACTGGAACGCCATTTACACATCTATAAGGACTGTATTCGCAAACTGTTAGTATTGCATGTTTTTTGCATGTTACAGCAGGGTCGGTGATGCTGCAGAGAAACAGGGTGCTGCACCTCCCACCCTCCGATAGCAGCTATACCAACCCATTATAGTTTTTATACCCACCAATAATAAAAATAGTATACACACTGAAATGCAATATATGATGTATAATGAGAAACTGTGCTCATAAATGCCTGACTGGGGCTTCGGAAATGGCTTCACTATAAACGTTGTTTGTCAGGGGGTTTCGATTTTTATTTATTAAAGATAATTTCAGTACATATGATTATTGTTTGATTATTACAGAAATATTTGAGGGTTCATTTGCGGTGAAAAATATATCTGCTTCTTCCGGCTTGTTCTGTTTGGGCACTTATGTCAAACTCAAATTGCCCGTGAGACATTATCTAATTTTTATAATTACTGGCATGCTGGTAAATAGCGCAAACACCACAGATATAACGTATCTCAGATTGCACTGTTAGAGCGGGCGGACCAACCAGGAGCGTAAGCCCAAGCTCCCTCTCCGCTCCTCTGTTGTCAGATATCAGAGTTTAACCAGTCACTCTAGATAACGTTATGCCTCAGAAGCCAATAGATATGGATGACAGTAATTAGTAATTCACACACATGGTTTTGTAAATAGAAAGCATATTTTAATTAACAGGCAAGTGCTTTCATTTCCTCCAGCTGTTCAACATTTTTCAGTGCTGTTACGTTAAAAACAAGAAACCACATTAAGTTGCTCACATTTAATATGAAATGTACATGTAACAGATATTAAGAGAAACAGTCTACTTTTACTGTTTTATCGTGGCAAAAGCAAGAAACCGCTAAATCAGCCCAGCCTTTTAAAATAGGTTATTTAAAGTTCCCTTTTTTATTGAAATTCTTCATTAAAAACAGAATGATTTTTGTAACTTGAAAACTATAGATTTTTAGCTGTTGCTATTTTCCGTGGAACACTGCTGATGGAGTGAGAGACAATTAAATTAGTTATGTTGATCTACATAGAATTTTTATCTGTAATTTGATTATTATCTGTTCCCTTGGTTTTATCATATAGCTATATAATGAATAAATAAAATAAGATAAATTTTCATAATACTTCAGATGGAACATGGACACTATGAGTGCCGTTTGGGCCTCGATTTTTACTTTTGGCCCCCTCTGTGATTGACTTTGCGCCTTTGGTTTAGGGGTTTCCAAAGCAGATTATCTGTTTCCATCTTGCCCTGCCCTATCCATACTCTATCACACCAACAAGCTGCATGTCCTCTCTCTCCATATCCAGAAACTTCTTTAGTCTTCCCTTTTTTCTCATGCCTGGAAGATCCTTCTCCAGCATCCTTCTATCAGTAGATCCACTATCTTTCCTTCTCAAGTATCCAAACCATCTCAGTCCTGTCTCTTAAGACAAGACTCATTCCTAATCCTGTCCATCCTGGTCATTCCCATAGAATATCTGAACATCTTTAACTCTGCCGCCTCCAGCTGTCCTTCCTGTCTTTTAGTTAGTGCCACCGTCTCTAAACCCACCACAGTTGCTCTCACTACCATCGTGTAAACCTTTCCCTTCACTGTTGCTGCTCTTCTGTCACAGATAACTATTGACAGTCTTCTTTACCCTGCTCGCACTCACTTCTTCAACAATCTTCCACGTCCCCCATTGCTCTGAAGAGTTGACCCTAAGTACTTAAACGCCTGTGCCTTCTTCACATCTATTCCTTGGACCCTCACTGTTACACCTGCTTCCATATCATTCACACAGTCACGCAGTCTGTTCTTCTGCAAATATTCCTCTTTTCTCCAGCTTATACCTCCAGCTCCTTGTTTTTTTCCCCACCTGTTCCCTGCTTCGACTACAGATTACATTGTCAACTGCGAACATCATAGTCATTGGAGAATCCTGTCTGATCTCATGTTTCAACCTGTCCATCACCATATCAAACAAGAAGGGGCTCAGAGCTGATCCTTGGTGCAGTCCAACTTCCGCTTGAAGCCAATTGGCCCATCTCACCACCGTAATACTGCTCTGATATATATATCCTGCACCGCAATGACATACTTAACTTACCACAATTCGTCCCTCGGCAGTCTGTTGTACGCTTTTTCTAAATTCACAATACACAGACTCAAATTCACAACACACAGACTAAACTCACGACACTGTGCAACTCCTTCTGGCCTTCTCAATTCTTCTTCATCAGTACTGTCAAGGCAAACATTGCATCTTTAGTGCTCTTTCTTGGCATGAAATCATACTGCTACTGAAAAGTTGTCACCTATTTTCTTAACCTAGCTTCCACCACACCAGTACATTATTCCTCCTTTCCTCAGGCATCCTGTCTTTCTCCAAAATAGTGTTGAACAATCTAGTTAAATTCTCCACTGCCGTCTCTTTTAGACACCTCCACCAGTATGTCATCAAGACCAACCACCTTCCCTGTCTTCACCCTCTTCTAAGCTGCTCTCACTTAATGCATAACAATCCTTTGAACTTTCTCATATTTGATTCTCATGTTCTCGACCAGTTTCTTTCTCTCCTCTTCATTCATCAGTTATTCAAAGTACTCAGTCCATCATGCCCTCTCACTCTCCTCCCTTGTTAATACCATTCCATCTCTATCCTTAAACACCCTAACCTGCTGCACATCCTTCCTAACTCAATGTCTTTGTCTCAGCAATTGGTACAAGTCCTTTTTTCCTTCCTTAGTGTTCAATCTCTCATACAACTTTTCCTAGGCTTCTCGTTTAGCCATTGCTACCTCAGTTTTTGGCTTAATGCCTACTGGTTTCAACTCTCGTGCCATTCCATTTCTTCTTCACCAATATTTTCCGGCATTTATTCTCCTGAACCTCCATTCCACCAGAAATACTCTTTGTCTTCTTTCTTTTGTCCAGTCGAAAAACCAAGCACCTTCCAAGCTGTCTCCTTTATCACTTTTTCCGTAGTTACCCAGGCATCAGGAGGTTCTTAATTACCATCCAGAGCCCATCACAACCCTTCCCTTAAGTTCACACAGCAGCTATCCTACCTCAGGGTCTACCAGTTGACCCACTGCTCTACTTTGCTCTTGTTCCTCTTTTCTACCGCTAGTCATCCTATATACTACCGTTCTACGTTGCCTGGCTATGTTCTCCCCATCACCATTTTGCAACCTCCAGTCTCTTTCAGTCACCCTGTGCTCCTCCCTTTTCTTGTCTTGAAATATGTCTTCTCCACAGGCATTTCTATCCCTTTTGCAAAAAATCTACCGCCATCCCTCCTTCCATAATCCTGTCCTTAACTCCATACCTGCACATCACCTCCTCATCTACTCTGTTCCCTGAACCAACATGCTCATTGAAGATGGCTTCTTCCATCACTCTTTCCCCTGTGAGAATGCTCTCCATCACTTCATTCACCTCATTCCAACTCACAACCAACTTGTTGGACATAAGCGCAGACTACATTCATCACAACACCTCCAATTTCTATCTTTATACTCACCACTCTATTTTACACTGTCTTCACTTGGCTTGGCTTCAAAGATCAGATGAGTTAGGGCTCATTCAGACGGGAATATCCCTGTATTTATTCCCCAGGGAAAATAAATCAAACACGTTCAATTATTCATTGTGAAATTGGCTGTGTATGTATATTTCTTGAAAGTAGAGCAGAAAAGAGATTTTTCTTTTTGTCTATTTGTACGCACATAACTAGGGGCCTTAGAGGTCATCAGCTCAGCAGCTTTTTCGTTTTGATTCTTTTTACACTTTGAGGTACATTTGAATTTCAATGGTTATTTGATGGTTTGCTCACAAGCGTGTCTCAATTCATTTATTTTCTTTCGATTATCCAGAGTCAGGTGATGGGGGTAGTCGGCAAAGAAAGGTATTTCAGCTGTCCCTCTACCTAGCATCACTCTCCAGCTCATCCCCCATCATTGGGGGATTCTGAAGCGTTTCCAGGCTAGATGAGATACATAGTCCCTCCAGCGAGTTCGGGGTCTACCTTAGGGTGTCTTCCAGGTGGGACGTGCATGGAAAATCTCCAAAAAAGTTGAGCGGATGTATGCTTGACCTCATTCTTTCAGTTACTACCCAGAACTCATGACAATTGACCTGTAAATTGAGAGATTTGTATTATGACTCAGTTCTTTCTTCACTGCAGGGGGGTGGGGGGGGGGTCTGTGTCCTTTGACTACTTTTGAAAAGTCAAATTGTATGCCCTATGCTACTGGGCTTAATGTTTTGTGGATTCCCTGTAAATATAAGGAATATATTTTGGGCATTCACAGAATATATGGTATTATTTAGCTTAGTTTAAGACACACATTCAGTATACTGAATGTATATTCCTATATTTCTCCTGATAAGGAGTCTTGTCTTAATTCTCATTTTTTTATCTATCCAATCTAAATTTATTGAGCGACCTTATAAAACTTTCTCTATACCTACCTCCATTTCCCCAATTTCCTACTCGTTTTAAAGGGGGTTGTCAAAACACAAATGGAAAACAATAATGACAAATTGCATAACAATCCAAGAGAAACCAATACAATAATATATCACAAACTAAAGTCCCCCCAGGCCTAGCTACACCCATCCTACTTTCTCCCACTAGGATGACAGCCGGCATACACATGTACATATACATACATACACAAATACCCATACAGAAATTAATAAATATAATTACATACACCAGCAACAGAATTTTGCAATGTTCAGACGGTTTCAAGTGCAGAAGGTTGTTCGAAGATGATTAAAAATAAATTATTTAAATTAACAGAAGGAAATTAAAGATCTGAGTGAAGAAGGCAGGTTGTTCCAGTCGGACGACGTGCTTTCAAATTCAACGCACCATTTCCTTGGAGATTTTCTATGTGTGGAAGAATAAGCATTCGGAGTGCCTAAAGCTAAATGATGAGCAGAATGGAATAACGAGTTGCTTTATGTGCAATGGATAATTAGTGAAAATACATTTTTAAAAAAAACTGTTTGAAGAAGATATCAGTCAGAGAGCCCTCAGTGCCGTGATTGGCTGACTCTCACAATATGGTTACTTGACCATAAAAACCTTCCCCTAGAATCTGGAATCACACCGGCATCATAATTAGTATTTTGGAATATCTCTTGTTATCAGTGGTGAAAACTTTTGGAGTAATCCTGATAACAGACAGACAAAAGCTGATGATAATATCTTGCACTTGAAAGTGCACTTATGAAGAAGTAATTATATACGTCAATGTCCTATGTCAGAAAGACACCAAAGCCCTATAAGATGGGTCCACTCGAGATTTTTTGGGTTTTGCCCCACCACTCGCTCAACCATCCTATGAAGTTTTTAAAAAGTCTACGAAGTTTTTAGTCTGTTCCTGTTAAAGTGTCATGAAAATTTAAGTCATCCCACCATGTACCTCTCAACATTTAATTATTTTTTTGTGCTAAATATTAAGTCCGATCCTCCATTTGACGTTATCTTCTTTGTTGTCTTGGAGATGTGAAGTGTTTTAGTCTCTCTGCCAATTCGACCTAAAAACATGAAAATTCCTCTCTAGAGAGAGTGTCCATTCCAGGTTACTGTACAAACATGGAGGTTTTGTGTTTAATCGTGTGTGTTTTTCTCAAATTTAGGAACAGGCACTATGTTATTGAAACTATAAAGAAATAATTTTAGATCTTGCTGGTTCATAGAAATTGAGGTTATGCAAAACAACTGATAGTTGTGGAGATTTTTTAAGTTTATGTGTTCTAAGTTATTCAGGGCAGGCTTAACTCAAAATAACCAATGAGCAGAAATGGAGCTTGGCGAGAACATGACCTCAATGTAGGTGGGACGCATTGTTCATTTCAATCTGTAAACTGAGGTTGATGGCATGTCATGTCATTCCTAAAGCTGAATGAGTTGCCACCTCATGAAGGCCCTGCTAAAATCTCTACAACTTGACCTGAACTGTTGTGGAAGGTAGGTATGACGATGAACAGTTCAATGTAGGGGATTGGATTAAGTCAGACTTGAGAGGATTAGAGATTCCGTTGAACTCAGCACACCAGCCAGAAACCAGGGGAAGATGTGGGGGATGGTGGAGCTTTCCAAGCACTACTTGTCAGTTTGATTCGGCCAATAAGGCCTGGATTAGATCAAATGGACATGGAGGAGTAGCAGTAGAGTTTCTGCTACTCTTGAGTCTTGAATTTTTCTTGAATTAAATTTTAAGTTATAGATCCAACCTTTTTTCTTGTTTGTCAGTGTTCTTGGAAGGCAGGCTTCTCTAACATCGAACCTCATAAATAGGTTATGGGTTCTTTCATTTCTATTTTTATTTAAAAACGGTTGGGCACTGTAAGACATGAATAAAACAGTGGGTGAGCATTTCCTTATTTTCTCTGACATCCAACTCAATTGAAAACAAAACAAAGACATTAAATTAATGTTGTTCCTCACCAGTTATCCTTGATTTTTGTAAATGTATGTTTGTTCAGAGTTTGATGCAACAGCATGTCTGTAAAAAGTCTGACTGGACCAGCAACAGATTGGGAGACTTCTTAATTCTTAGAATAACCTGATTGATTGTGAGGAGTGGACTTCTACACTGGTGGATCATCTGTAAAAGGTGACAGTGTAGACAGGTTCAGTCCTTCACAGTAGAGATGGGTAGAGGTCCAACTTCTTCTTCGTCTTTTGTCTGCACCCTATTGGGGTTGCCACAGCGGATCACATGTTTCCATTCATATGTTGAAACCCTGTTGGCTCACTACCAGTAACGGTATTGGTTAACCAGCCCCATCCGATCCGGTTTTTGGAAAATCAATTTGTGCGCCGCATATGGGTTTGGCATAGGTTGCCCCTTCGGATGCAACACTCCTCATTTATAGGAGCCTGCGACCGACACTATAGAGGTGCACTGGATTATGACCCCTCTGTGGCTGGGTTATGAAGAAAGGTTTGACACTTGGAGAAGATCTGCAAGCAGTCCAATAGTTTTAGAACGTTTCATAGGAATGTGTGGATTTCTCCATCCACATCCAATAATATGGTTGAAAAAGCATCTGTGAAGGTATGGGGGGGTGCTACTGTTCTTGGGTAACAGACACTAGACTTCAGACCATGAGGTTGAGGTGGTTTAGTTGGAGCCCTCAAACTCGGTCAAAAAAATAATCTAAATATAGCCCTCCCCTGGACCCTTTCCACTCTCCGAGCAGGGACCACCTCGACTGTCCGAGCAGGGACCACCTCTACTGTCCGAGCCGTGACCCAATTTTACGAGGCAGGATGCATTTAGTCAACAATAGGAATTGTACAGCTCCATCTCTTCTTAAATTGAGACATGACTGCATTCTCTGCAGCATTGATCCATCTCAGGAAGTGTCCCTTAACACAGCCCAATTCCACTGGAGTCTGATGGCCGTTAGAAAGTGGCATGAAGGGGTTGGCAGATGGCGTGCTGTCGGTTGTGTGTGACACTAAGTGGTGTCTGAGTATGACAGGATGGGTGGAGAACAAAAGGCTGGGATAACAAACCGGGCGGATTACTAAGGTTACCATGACAACAGTCATCACACAATGTTTACTGAATGTTACTAGCCTTTATTGAATTTACATCATACACTCATTTAAATGACCATGCCCTGGTTTAGGTGATGTTGGCATATGCTGTACCTGCTCCCTTCCCCCAGAAGCTGCTCTGTGATTGACTACTGCATTGTGTTGATAGTGGGTGTTGGTCAGGTACAGCTGATCTCCTGACAGACCGCAGGGACAGCTAGTAGGGACATCAGTGACACAAAGGCTTAATTTTCTGTTTCTTAATGCTGCACTCACTAAAATTTAGGAGTATATCTTTAAATTAATAGAATATAACTTAGATAGCTATGTTTTCATTATGGTTAAATGAGCTGAAAATAAGAATATATTAGGGATATCAAATGTTTAGCTCAGTGGGGTAGATTGATTGTCCAGCCATTTGGAGATTTGGGTTCAATCCTAATCCATGACGCAATATTCTTTGAGATCCTTGAGTAGGACCCCTAAACTTCACTTGCTTTACAGAGATGTGTTAAATACAGAGAATTAATTTCACTATGTCTTTCTGTATGAATGTGATATGAATAACAATGTGATATATTAATTATACTTATTATTATTATGCTGTGTATCACAGTAAAATATAATGTTTAAGAATTAACTTTTTTTAGATCCAAATTTACAGGTCTGTAGACGTGCTATTGGAAAGCAGGGTCTAGAGGTCTGCAGACCAGATCTAGTCTGGAGAATGTGAGCTATTGGACTACTCCATGTCTGCAGACCAGCTCTAGTTCAAAAAATGTAAAGAAGTTCCTCACAACGCTGATGACAATTGTTTATTTTTCCCAATGCCTCCATCTTAGTTTAATCAAACCCTTCTTGCCTGGTATTCTCCATCTCTGCTGCCCTCATCAGGAAAAAAACTAGAGCACCATCTATTGGTTTGTAAGAGCAATCCACCTTATCAGTCTAATACCAAAAAGTTCAATCAGTTTTCTGTTTTAATATCTTGACTAGTTGAAGTCCATGTATTAATACATTATTGCCACACTAAATTGTGGCACCTTGCTTCCACTTTTATACCTCGGTCAATGTGAGCTTTATGAAAGTCCTTTTTCACTACATAACCTCAGCTTTTAATCACTTTATCGTTGATGAAATCAAGTCTAGATTGGATGTGATTCAATGATGAGTGATGAGTCAAAATAGCGTTGTGTATGTTGGTCTGTTTTGTTGTTGTCTCTTGACGTTTTCCTGCCAGAAACTGGATGAATCTTCGAGATGCAGAGACGGGTAAAGTGCTATGGCAGGGAACCGACGACCTCTCAGTACCAGGAGTAGAACATGAAGGTACAACCACACACCTGAAACCATTATTTTCAGGTCATAGGTCACACTTTAAGCTTAGTGTGGGGTCTAATTTGGGTCTGTCAGGGCCAGTCTGCCCTGATAGCCAGTTTGGTTCTACACCCAACTAGCAGCTGTTGGTCCAAATGACCTCACCTGGTGAGATGTAACGTAAGGGTGCAGCAGAACTGAGAGACGAGTCAAGGCTGGTCCCATCAAGCATTGGAAAACAACCAAGCCTAGAGTTAAAGGCATAAGTGACCATCTCAATATTCTTAATTAAGATGAAAGGTTTGACCAGGCCCCTTCCTATTATGATAATAACCCATCCTTTATCATCACATGTTACACAATGTCGTGAAATTTATCTCTGCATTCAACCAAACCCTGAGGTAGAAGTGGGCAGCCCCTCTGAAGCGCCCGGGAGCTGATGTTTCAGGATCTTGCTCAAGGACCCACAGCTTGTAGCGTCAGGGCCTGGGCTTGAACCCTGGTCCCCAATTCGAGGGACAACTGCTCTACCCACTGAGCTAAAGCTGCCCCTATACAACAAAAATAGTGCTTCCGTAGAGCACCTAGCGTGTGGGTGGGGGGGCACAAAGTCAGCTTGTATATTCACAGAGTCAATAAAATTTGAACTTCCGGCACAGTGCGCATCCAAGATGCTGAACAAGCTGCTCGACTGTTCCAGGAGGAGAGAGAGTGTGCGACAGAGAGAGTAAGTGCGGGTGATAAACAGAGAGTGACAAAGAGAGGGCACCCGAGCGAGACACAGAAAGTGTGAGGAATGGAGAGAAAGAGACAGGGGAGTCAGTTCATTAATTTTATGTAACAGTTCATACTGGACATTCAGTTCAGCTGATTTTCCAGCGCCATTCTTTGATATCTGTTGATACTTTATTCAGCTGTCTGGATTCATGTCTGATTTCATGTCTGACGAACAAGAGCAAGCTTTGGTCTTTAGTTTTACAGAACAAATAACTGAATATCATCTTGAAATGTATCTACCTAATGGAACCTATCACTAACGGATACTGATTACAACATTTTGACACAGAAAACCACCCTAGATTCTTGGATAGGGAGGGCTGATCTGAGGTTTAATGTAGGTAGCAGTCTGGAACTTTACGGCTAGAGGCATCTTAATACATAAAAACACTGAACCTAGATTTTGGGGACATTTAATATTAACATCTGACTCTGTAACAGAGATTGAGAACATTGAACCTTGAACCTTTGCAGTTAACTCTCAGAGCTGACCTAGTCCTGAGCCTGTGTTCATCAGTTTGTTTTTGTCTCCAGCTCGGGTCCCCAAGAAGATCCTCAAATGTAAAGCCGTGTCCAGAGAACTCAACTTTTCCTCCTCAGAGAAACTGGAGAAGTTCAGACTTGAGCAGAAGGTTTTCTTCAAGGGACAGTGTCTAGAAGGTAATGAGCACAACACTGGACTTTAACTGCTGTAGGACGAGCCTTAGGTTTGAAACACATTTGATACCACAGCCTTTACTGACAACGAACCATAATACTCAGCAAACACCACAGGTCGAAAAGATGAAGGCGGGATGTTAGCTTTACAAATATTATAGTGTTTTAGTGGGAAACACTGAATGTAAACAGAACTGTAGTAGCGTCCAATCACCACTGGAACATCATGGACTTTAATTGAAGGTTCAATCAACTGGGATTGTTTTTAAACTTGAAGACTTCTCACCTCTCATCCAAGCAGCTTCATCAGTTCTAACTGACTGGTGGAGGGTCAGGTATTTAACCCTCAGTGAGTTGGTCGATTCGTTAAGATGGGTACAGTTGAGCATGCAACACTAAAGTGGATCTTTAGGGATTTAACTGTTTTGATGATCTGTTGGGTCATCATGAGAGTCTTTAACATAATATGATTCAAATAATGAAATTCGGGGAAACTGTCTGTGGGGGTACATTAAGACTGTTGTAAGTGGGTTATAGGACATGGTGAAGACGATTGCCCCTTGCCCCCTGTACAGATTTTAAGAAGTCCAGATGCTTAAGGTTAAACCTTAAAGGATTACCCTGACCTGGATTTATGAGAATCTACACAAACATCTTGGAGTTTGGTGAGGAGGACCTTTACAACCCAACTGCTGCCCTGTAAACAATTAGTTTACATGTATCGATTTGTGACTGGTGGGTTTTGTGAACGATCATCAGATGACTGGCACCTGTATTTAATCTGGTCTCAGCCTTTTGACTTTATTTTTTACACACCAACTTAACTTAACTTAACTGATTGAATGCTCCATGCATGCCTGCAGAGAATGTTCTATACTACTGGTGAAATTGTAGCGAAGCGGAGGCCTTTGTGTGGTTAGAACCTCCAAATCTCACATGTCCAAGTGCCAGTAGGAGGTTGAAGATGAAGTGGAAGAATAGCTTTTTTTTCTGACTCTGCTTTCAGATACTGTTGTGAACTCAGTGTCAGTGTTTGGAGATATCTGTGATTTCACAGCAAACACAAAGCATCAGTTGTGTTTACAGTCTTTAAAGTCTTAATTTTTACATTTTTTGTTTTTACGGCCTATACTTTGACGGTCTTTACTTCAGGTTGATAAAAAAGAACTACTGACAAGATATGTATTATATATTGTTCATGGGGTCACGTTACCTGTACCAGTAAAGCAACCTCAATAGAGAAATGAACTAATTTCATTTAATTTTCCTTTAGACCCCTCCCTGGGATATAACTTCTCCTACACATTAACTTTTGAAAAGTATTTACATTAGGATTTACTCTATTATGGAAGCGGAAGTGGAGGCAGATAATTATTTTTGGCCTAAAGATAATTATCAAGAGAAAACGTGTGACCCTTTTCTCATAAACAGAGATGACTCAGAAAACTGAGTTTAAGTTGTTTCAGTGTGATGATGCTTTAAGTTTAAAAGCCTGTTACCTAGTTTCTATGGGGCTCTAGGGATGAAGAAAAATGGATACTCTGAGTGCCTGAACATGGAGGCCGAGAACAGCCATGGTGGAAAAAAATTATTAATGGCAGTTAATGAGTTAATTAACATGCTATCTTGAGAAATGGTGGCTTGTTGTTTGATAACAACATAATTATGACTAATTATAGTGATAACCATCACTAGGTCAAACCTTTAAGCCACGCCATCTCTAAAATCTCTAATTACACCTTAAACTGGAAAAAGTATAGTCCCTCTTTGTACATGCAACATCAGGTACTTAGGTATGTTATGTACATGCAACCTTCGGCCTCGTATGTAAATGCAACATTTAGGTATAAATGTCTCCCCCAGGCAGTGACTATTGTTTCATCTTAATTACACTCCATTACTGAATGCATTAGCAGAGGACCTGGATTAAATTATCTCTCTTCCTCATAGGGGGGATCAACTGATTCATTACAAAATTCTACTGTAAAAAACAAAAACGGTAATTAAAATATTTACACTGTAGAGAAGCAAATATCATGGTGGCTTTGATGCACCTAAGTTCCTATTATATTTTCTGGCTGATCAACTGCAATTCAACTGCACCATCAATTTCACATACCAAAGTAACTCAAGGATAGATCTGGAACAACACTACTGCGAAAAAAAAAAAAAACACCTCTCCCTCTCAGGAAATATCCTTCTCTCAGCACTAGAATTAAACATCATCCCTGTTTTAAAAAAATACGGCAATCCCTGCAGCACTGAATTTCTGGTGGAACGTCATTAAAATGTTTAATTCCACACCAGCACCATGCAAACACAGCTTTACCCTGCACAACTCAGACTTCCAGCTCAACACCTCTCCTATATCACACATGGGCAAAAATGGGATTACACACTGTCATCAACTTTTTCATAATGATCATTTCATAGATTGTCCTCACCTTATACATAAAATTATTATACTTAAAATTATTTCTGGACCACGGTAACAATAAAACTTTCATCCACCTGACCTCCAAAATCTCTCCATCCCCAAATCAGAAATTAATTTACCGCACAAATACACACAGCATGCTCATTTCTTAAACTGTCGCCAAAAAAACAATTATTTTCTCAACTGATGACATATTTACATTCACCTTAATTCACCACAATCATTTTTTCACGTCACTCCACTAATTTTGCACTAATCTACCTCATTGTACTGAGACACAGACTGTACAAAGAGCAAACTTGTACTCTAGAGTCATATTGATATTCTTTTTATATTTTTATATTGGTGTTGTATATGTGTATTCCAAACTGCTGCTAGTGAATTTGCCATTCTTGGATCAATCTATCTAATCTCTCAAAGTATCTCAGAGTCTGACTAGAAATCCTAAAATTCAATAAGCATTAACCATTAGAGCAACTTCCTCTCAGAATACGTAGCCAAGGGTAATACTGCTTACAACAACAGCATCACAGCTTTAAAGAATGATGGACACCATCTTGTTTTCATTGTGGCTGTGCAAAATACATGCACACACACAACAAAGCAAACTACCTAAAAAAAACAAATTGAACACGCACACCAGTGGCACATAATATCCATACTCTTACACACATGTCACTTTCTCCAGCACCCGCGCACACCCACACACACAAACACAAAATCATACTGTCTTTAACAAATTTATTGTATTTATTTACCAATTTTTTTTTTTTTTTTTTTTGTAAATCTGATTTCATTTATGTTGGAAATGTAAAATATCAAGCGAAAAAACATAATATAAAAAATTAATGTGAACAGATGTGATGCACAGCGTCTTTAAACTGAAATTTCACTGTAGCCTCTGGTAAATGGCATGCAACCGTTTCAGGAGAGATGAGGAATCTTCTCTAATGGTTCATCCAAGCTCATAAGCCCTCCTAAGATGAGGGGCATTCCAATGCCTTTTGTTATGACAGTTTCATAAAGGCATAAATTAAGACAATACAATTTAATCTCTTTGCGTCTGGGGAATTAGATTACCCTGTTTAATTGGCGTTTCTATGTGCATGTCTGAGTTATCATAAGAGGGAGGAGAAGGAAAGGAGCACCTACACGTTACACAGAAAAAAGTGGGTACAGAGAAAAAAGCAGAAAAAAGTGGGTACAGAGACCACCAGGGGACAGCACCATTTTTATGTTGTCATGGTAGCTATCATGTTTCTGAACCCCTTCTTAGACCACTACAGCACACTATATGACCCAGAATACGTTCTGTCTCTGTCCAGAGTGGTTCTTCGAGTTTGGCTTTGTCATCCCAAACTCGACCAACACATGGCAGTCTCTGATAGAAGCAGCTCCAGAGTCCCAGATGATGCCAGCCAATGTCTTAACGTAAGTCTTCACTTTTACTTACACTTGATAATGTTTTTTCCTGCTGTATGTCTAACAAACCTACAGCAATAGGAACTTGGTCTACAATGGGTCAACTAGTTTTATGTGATTGTGTTCCATGATAATACAATATTGTTTAGGAAATGATGGTCTTTATAGTCTAGTCCATTGTTTCTATGAATAATATTCTAACGCTTCCACTTCGAACAACCCAAACTGTAAGACCGGCTGAAAATAAGCGAACACATTTGCACAAAAACTGTAGACAAATGAAAGCGTCAAAGTTCACTCATTGCACAAGAGCGTAGAATCAAGTTTACCAGGAGTTTACCAAGATGGTATTGTTTGTCTGGGGTTTATAACTGTTTTTATGGACAGGCCCATAATTGGCCTACTACCTAGTTTTTTTAAATTTATTTATTTTTTACAGTGCACACTGCTGGATTTAAATAAAGACATTTATTTATATCACAGCTTAGATTGTACTATATATGGGATATACCACCGTATTTTGCAGCTAAAGTCCCTCACTGGGGTCAAAATAAATTTTTTAGCACATTTAAGCTACATTGTCTATCCAACTGTACCAAAATGTGAGTCCCCTGGTCGTTATCCCACCAACAACGGTGTAGAATAACATAATGTTTGTGTTATTTCTATGAAATTGGATGTTACTGCCTTTTTACCTAAACTTTTTATTTTATCTTAAACTATCAAAACTCTGGCAAGCATTGAAATATTTGTATTTTAAATTTTTAATCAAGTCATTACTTATAGATAGTAACATGGACAATGTTAATGACATTTCAGTTTTAACCTGTCGATAGACAATAAGGTTATACAAATACACCTGATAGTTGTGGAGCTATAGAATAGGTTTTTAACAGTTCAAATAGAGCATCTGGCATTCACCTGTAGTTTGCTCCTTTGACCAACTCTACATGCTTGCAATGATAGTCTCTGTCTAAGTCTAATCTCTCAGGGGGCAGTTTTGTAGTATGATGACCATTGTGACCCTCTCAATAAACAGCTTGTTAACTAGACCAGCCTTTCTCAACCATGGGGTCCCGACCCCCACCGGGGTCGCAAGATTACTTCAAGGGGTCGCCGGAGAATTGTGGAAAAACTATAAATTCACAAAAAAAAAAATTAAATAACAGGATTTTAAATAGGGACTGGTTTCACTTGTTTTCTGTTTCATTATTTGTCTAGAATTAATTTTATCAACTGTGTTTGCATGAGTTGAATTGTGCACACATGAGAATCTGTTCAGACACACACAGCAGAAAAAAGAACGCGCGTTTTGGCGCTAATGATTATTTAGCCAACAGCTGCAGCAGGTTCGCTAACTGTCGCATATATGAAAAATGGAGTGATGGCTTCACAAAAAAGTGTTCCAGCTCAAGACTTGGGTCAGCAGGAACTGTCTCAAGGTGAGTCACCTGAAAGCCTGACAGCAGCACCACCAACTGAGAAGCGCAAGGCGCCGGGGCCGGTACCGGCAGATATTCGAGCTGTCCAGTGACAGAAAAGGATACGGAACACAGTTAAGCTATTAAAAGTTACGAAATTAAACAAAATTCCATGAAAAAACACAACTATTGAGAAGCATGAACATTTATTCATCATATCATTGAGAAATATTGCTCGAAATCTTGAATAGAAGCTCGTCCACAGAGGCAAATCTGCTGCAGGTCTCTTCTATCCAACACTTTTTCTCTCTCACACTTATTGACTATCGCTTCACTTAGTTGTTGTTTTTCCGTTTGTTTTTTTTTTCCAATCAGAGGAGTGTGAAATTAGACTCAGAGTTTGACATCTGACAGTTGTCTAGTTCAGAGAACCACTGAACTAGACAACTGTCAGATGTCAGCTAATTCACATAGATATACCAACAATAATCACTAGTTGGAGACATATCAGATATCTCCTGATTTTACTTTCTGTACAGTTTTTGCGGACAGCTATATCGAGGGATTCATTGGACATGACTTGAGTCAAAAAGTTCTGGCACGTCAGCTTTTCATCTCCTGAGCACTGGTTTGTTCGGAGATATAAAAACAAGTTGGTCATGAAGCGGCCCTTAACGGCAACATCCCCCTTCTCAAACCCAAACCACTGCCTTGCAGATGAGAATAAGATACATCTTTCAATTAAGTCCGATGACACAGATGGAGAAAATGGTTGCGTCTCTGTTCTGTTTCTTGACACTGTTTGTTTTCAGTCACGTCAACTTAATTTTATGGCATGGTATGGTTACCATTCAAGCCAACTTAGCACAAACTGCATGCAAACATAATGCACTCATGCGCTGTGGTGAATGTGTGCACCCATGAAAGGTATGCGACTATACAGAAATACAGGGATGTTAAAATCCTGTTGCATTCAAAATGAAAGCACCATGGTACGGATGGACATTCAGTAAAGCTGAGGTGTAAGCAGCTACAGAGAATGTGATATAGTAACCCCTGGATGGCACCACAAATACACTTTCTAGAAGCATTGCAGCTAGTGTGATAGCTGTCATCCTGATCCTGAGCCAGAATGTGATGGTGTTATTCCCTCCATCTCCTGTGGTGGTGCATCGCCATGTTTGCCCTCAGTATCACATCACCCATCATTCTGACTGACCTCCTGATCATACAGATTTTATCAAAGAATGAAACCATTGCAGTGACAGAATTAAGATCACCGACGGGAATGAAAATCCCAGTATGATGAGCCGGATGGGATTAATAGAAAATAGTGTTTTCCTTGTAACAAAATGAATTGTTTTTTTAAGGTGAGTAATTGACAGTGATCTGATTTGTGATTTAAACTCTGCCTTTGTTTTTCAGTGGTAACGTGATTATAGAGACAAAGTTCTACGACGATGATCTCCACGTCAGCACCTCCAGGGTACGACTCTTCTACGTCTGACCTCTTACTCTAACTTCCAATGTACTGACATCCTGCCAAGGCCTACTACGTACCAAGGATAGCCATTTCACACAAAGTGAATGGATCATTGCTGATGTGGGATCTGCACATCTGGTAGACCTGATTTGGTCCTATAGTCAGCAGAGTAAGCTCAGTGTTTGGTTCTCGTCCACCTGAAAATGTGTCCTAGACCTTTGGAGGAGAAGGAAGTTGAGTATGTCATCAACCTGCCATCTGGACTGTAAATGCATCACCACTGATCTCAAGTCCGCCATCGAGCAGGAACACGTATCTTGCGGGGGTTTTTTTTAGATTCTGCCGTCTCACTCAGGAACAGAGCAGCAGGTCTGTCTGCAATTATCTTCTTTATATCTGAACAAGGAAATACTGCTCATCACATGTTGTCAAACTCAAGCTGAACATAGGAGAAACTCTGTATCTCCTGAGTTATGGTCACCATAAAACATAGAGAACGTGTCTCATCCCAAAGGCTGCTTCCTGTCACTTACGTCTTTGCTGACGGACTGTGACCAAGTGTTTGGTATCCCATATTCCTTCACACTGCTCAGCTTTTTGTCTTTAGAAGTCAAGAGATTATTAAACAAGAGACCTGGATGCATTGTGACTTATTTGTCCTCAAACAACTACCCCGTGGGAGCGCCAGATCTTTGAGAGAGGATGCAGATAGCTTGTATGTAGACTCTGTTAATGGTGGTCTCTGGGAGGCCATGTGTCTGAGCCGCAGTCCTCAAAGGCAGCCTCTGACATGGGACACGTTTAGCTGGGAGAATATAACGGGTGTAAAAAGGTCAGTGTGATGAAGATGGTTTTTCCCGGCTCATATGGGGTTTTCTTACATTAACTCATATCCTTGTACATTCAGAGTACTTCACTTCAACAGGTGTAGACATGCATCAATGCTCTCAGTGAGTCACATAACCATGACCATACCCAGACGTAAACGGTTGTTAAATGTCGGGGACACACAGGAAGCTGAACACTGAAGATTTTCTTTAGTCCTGGGAGATGAATCCCAATAGAACCATCTCGTTTCAGACGTCTTTGATCAAATTTCTGAAGGAAAACAAGCCTGCGACAGTTTTATTAAGAGCATCGAATGCAGCAGAATCCTCTCGGGTCATAACTGAAGCAAATCATCCGATTGTAACATTTGTGCGAGTAGAGTGATGTGAAAGCACCATGACGGACAGAGACTGGTGTATTTGTGTGTTGAAAAGCTGTCTGTTGGTGAGAGAGAACAATATAAATAATAAAGACAGAATTAATCCAGAATTAAATCTTCAGTAGAGAAAGTGATGAATCCAACCGGCTATACTGAGCTCAGACTCACGCAACAGTTTTATTATACCACTGAAACGTCAACACAAACTACGAATCCCTGGCCCTCCAATGTCTGATAAGAAAATAGTCAAAAGTATAAGTCTTTGCACTCTGTTCATTAGACTGCGTACGCAGTTTATGTTTACTACTACTACGTCTGCTCTAACTCTTGTAGCACAGGCGTGAAACCTGAGCGGTACCTTCTGTTCACTCCATAACTTGTTCTAAGATACATATCTAACCAGAAAGACAGAATAGGGAGTTGAGGCCAGCCTTTTCTTTGGATTGCAATGGTGGCGAGTCCCAGTTCTCAGGCTTAAGGTCCTTATGTCACTTCCCTACATAATGGGCAGGTTGAGGTTACCGTCCAAGACTCCAGCTGCGCAGTCTTTACCTTTTGCACTGATCTTTAAGTGGCTCCCCCTCACTTGTGCGACGCTGTCAATAACGTGAGATTTGTGGTGGCAAATTGAATTAAATAAAACTTCTTTAGTCCTGTTGTCTTAATGATTAGTTTTATTACGCATATGAAAATGGACTTCAAGAAAAAGACATGCAAAGTATCAAAATGAGAAGGGAAAAGAATTTAGGGAGTTGAGCTCGGTTTACATGGACACTTCTTCATTCTGACAGAAATCCTGCCGAATGAACATTTTGGGTTAACCGTTTTCATGAGTAATGATCTAATAGGATATGGAGTTCACATGTACCTAGACATTCAATCGGAGCAGCAGTGTGACAAGCGCAAAAGCGACCAATATATTACATGTTTTATCAGAAAATGGATGTGATCAGTGCAGTTTTTGCTGTTACTATGATGCTTTCAATGAAGAAATGGCTTGATGATAATGCAGGCTTACTCCCATTACAGACGTGAGAAAGGGAGTTGGGAGGCAAAAGGCGTACAAAAGAAAGCTTTAAAAGCTTTTATTTATGTAGTGATGTTCGTTTTAGCCAGAATCACCCTCCCTAAATTTCATTAAAGGAACACTTCTCTGGTGTCCTGAGAACCGTTCTGGTCGCCTCGTGAAGTGATAAGCTGACATATAATCCGTCTGAATCTCTCCTGTCAGTTTGCTCACACCCCATAGATATATGGAATACGTAGGAATACGATAACGCGGTGTTAACAGATGTCCGGTTTTCCTCCGGTGTGTCCCTGGTGCTCTGCTCTGTACATTCCAACTGATTTCAAACTTTGCCTTTTTTAACTCACTCCATCTCATTTTTCTTTTTTTCTTAGCTGTTCACTGAACTGTGTAAAATAGATGTGTGTTTTATTATGAACAGAGTTGTCGATTAAAGTCATCCAATATTGTAATAACAGGACCTGCGTGTGATCTTCACTGCGTAACCCTTCCTCATAATGACACTGGAAATGCATGTAATCTACCGAGACTGTGTGCATTGGAATTTGTACAGCATTTTGTTTTGTTTTTCGAAAATCTAACTTTTTTTCAAATTTGCATTGCCACAAACAATACAGCAATGGGGAAGATTTCATGATCCATATATACAAGAAGTTAAAATAAAGGAGCTTCTCACATGCTCACAGCTGCACCAAAAGCTCTGGAATTAGTTTTTTATTGGAACTATAAGCCAAGACGTTTAAAATTGAATTTAGCAAAAATAGTTGTTGATGTGACGCTGTCATGTAAAAATGTAAAAAAATAATTTATTTTTTTCTTTTTAAGAAATCTTTCCAGGATTGTAAAAAAAAAACCTAGTGATTACAGAGTACTCACACCAGAGAGTGTCTGATGCTCCAAAAAGGGCTATCATTACACATTGCTCGAGAAATTGAAGAAAGCCTGACATTCCAACGATTCAGTTCAACTATTGAGATCTGGGACAGTCTCGTTAGGAAGCTTACAGTCACTCACTATATGAATGTGGCAGGTAGTCCAGCTCCTCCAGGATGGCACATTTTCCTATCCTGCGGTTGCAAGAAGGTTTGATGCGTTTCCCAACCCCGACGGGAAAATAGACAGGCCGTTACACCAGGAGAGCTGGACGGTTCCGTAGAAGAACAACCTAGTAGCAGGACCTGTATATGCCGGTCCTGCTACTATGCAGGAGTCCTACAAAATGACCTCCAGCAGCTATTGGTGTGCATGTTTCTGACCGAATTGTCAGAAAAAGACTCCATGATAGCATGAGGGCAGAGAAGAGGCAGATGTTTTGTCTTCATCCTCGCCTGCTCCACACCACTTGCCGACTAGGCCAGGATCTAGTCCTCTCACCATCGGAATTTCCCATCTGTTAAACTTGACCTACTGACATGAGAAGAGGAAATTATCAACATTTGCTGGCCTTCAGGAGAACATGCAACTAAAGATTAAGATAAATATTTTACACAGGATTATGTCCTTCATTCAGATCCGATCTGTTATCTAAGCTCATAGCTGATATACGTCTGATTGCTTGGGAATTTATATAATTCATAACCTCACTAGAAGAAAAAAACGAGTTTATATAAAATGTAAGTCCCTTCAAATTCCTTTAATCAGTCCTGCAAATCAAAAGCCTAGTTATATGTATATAAAATCAACCATACTGACTTTTTTCTATATTTGTATTTGCATTTATAAGCGTATCGACTAATTTTTAAAACATTTAGCTTAAAGCCTCCAGTGACTGGAAGCCAACCAAACACGCTGTTTTGTTTGCTCTGTTCTAAAACAATACTTTATTGATCCCAAAGGGACATAATCTAGATTATCTGTTCAGTTAAAAAAAAAAAAAAAAAAGTTTTAAATGTGATATAAACACGGTACTATTTATAATCATTGGTGTACAAAGTATATACAAAGACCTGTGTTAAAAACTTCAGTTAGTTTATATATGTATTACAAGCATAATGTACTTAAAATATGAAAGTAAAAGTACTCATCGTGCTGTAGAATTGTTAATCTTTATGTTTTAATTTGCTTTATGTTTTGTTATTATAAAGGATGTTTATTGGTTTAATATAACTGCTGGATTAATTCATAGGACAAGTGGCTGCTGTAAATGTTGAACATTTTAGGTAATGAAACTACAGACAAAGTAGTTATCTGTTAAGTAATTGAGTCCGTAAGATTATCATTGGCTGTTTCGCTTTTCAGCGAGAACCACATAAAGTCATCTTTGTTTAAGATCAGTCGATCTTAAGCTTTGTGACACTTGTGAAATCAATTCATCAGAAGAAACATTTTCACTGGAAATGAAGGGAATGTAGAATTATACTTTGAAAAGTAACTAGTAACTACAGCTGTCAGGAAAATGTAGTAGTAGGGTAGAAGTATAAGGTTGTATAAAATATATAAAATGGAATAAATTAATTAATCAGTACAAGTATGTCATATTTGGTACTTTTGTACAGTAATTGGGTAAATATACTGCCCAATATTTTTTATCTATTATCGCACCACTTTTGTACTGGTTTATATACTTCACAGTGTGAAGAAAAAAAGCTGAACTCGACTCGTCCTGGGTCTACACCGCCTCTCGCCTGATGTCAGCTGGAATAGGCTCCAGCCCCCCGCGACCCTGATCAGGATAAGCGGTTGATAATGAATGAATAAATGATTTTCAATGTTCATTTTAGTGTCAGTAAAAATCGGTTCATTCGTTAATCTCAGGTACTGTTATTCTCTCAAATTTAACCCATAGTTGTCTTTCAGTCCCTCAGAGCGTGTGTGCAGAGGAATTTTAGAATAAGATGAATGGTGGGTATGCAAGAGAGCACGCCCTCTAAAAAGAAAAAACAGTGATGTACTCAGTTTTTTTGGTAGAGTATTTTTGAAAATTTTGAGTGAAATTCTAACCTGTGAATCTTTGAGATACATGTAGACAAATTTAAGGAGATCTCAATAGCTACATTTATTACAAATATTATACATTTAAATCCCATGTTAATTGAATTGTAAACCAAAGTCAAAACCAGTAAAAAAAAACAACAACTGGTGTTAATAAAAAAGCTAGGTATATGTTACTGAAAATGACAATTTTATTTAACAAAGGTAATGTCATCATTCACTAAATGTTTCTGGATAAATGTTATTCATAATGGACTGTCGGTTAGCTGAATCTACACTTATAAGATGTAGAAGACTTCATTATAGGTTTGTTCACAGTTTTGTCAGTTTTGCAAGTGACAGAATTCTTCATTCAAACATTAATGTGACCATAATTATAGTTAGATGCCTTTTTTATAATATGTGCAACAATATCGGACAACTCACATAGGCTCTGGATATGTAAAATATTTATAAGTATAACTTACTATAAAGGTAATAGAATTATGAAAATGATGCTCAAATTTGTGAATTTGCAATTGATAATTTTGTAGTTAATACAAACTTTTAAATTACACCTTGTTAATGTAATATAAGTGATTGAAAATTGCAGATTTGTGTCAATTGAAAAAAATTGGTGAATCGCTAGGAAAAGTGTAGTACATGTATTTTATTTCGTCTTTATAAAATAGAACTCCTAAACAAACTGCAGTAAATGCAAATTATGGAAAATGACTATTTCCCAGAACACCTTGCCGTCCTCGACCTTGGAGTGGACGTCTAGCAGCATGTCAAAGAAGGAGCCGAATGTAAGTGTTTTTAAGACATAATCTAATTAGGTGTTACGTACAAACTATAGGGAGTATGTGACGTATTTCTGACCACAAGTTAATAACTCACTTACTAACTAACTGCCTGGCGACGAGTTAACGTTGATATTAAACGGAAGGTAAGCTACACACCTTACCGAACTTACATCTGGGAGCGATGATGCGTTCAAGATGTATTAAACTCGGAAATGCAGTCTTTCGACACTTTCCTTCACGTGGTCAGTATCAATGTTAACATCAATAAACATTATTAATTTTATCAGTAAACCTGAAGCAGATTAGTAGCCTAATAAAGACTGTTATATAAACCCTTAGCTTCATTAATGTAGGATGCTGCAAACATGAAACATCGAAATGGCAAATCACTCGTAACAATCATTAGAATACAATCATTATCGACACTAGTTATATCAGAGAACTCAGTAAAAATACTACGAATAGTAAAATAACCCCTTATTAATAAAAATCCTACCGGCCATTTGTTAAAATCATCCAGTCCGAGTCGTTGTTCAGCTTTTCCTTACTGTTTAAAGGGTTCTGAACGCATCAAGACATACCAGTGCTAGTCCGTCAGCATGTAGCTATCTAATAATGATAATAATACATTTAATTTATAACGCACTTTACATTTGGATCAAATCTGATAAACGTCATGAATGACGGACTTGTAATTAAATTCTGACTGTTTATATGAAAAGAATAATCTTAATTTATAAAATAAATAGTTAGGTATCAGCTTCAGTAGGTCAGTTCATTATATCATTGGACTAATACAGATAAAGAGAAACGTAATAGTGACAGAAGTGGTGGCTGAAATATTCGTTTAACTTTTATAGCAGGTGTACCCTATAATTATTGGTTGTTCACCTGGTGGAAATCCTCATATTTCTCTAAATGTTTCGGAGTTCCTTACTGCAGCAAATCACTGAAAATGGGCCCTGCTGCCTGATGCAGATATGGTATGGAATGACAATTAGCCCTCACTAGTATAATGGTTAGATCCTCGCCTGTCATTTGGTGATTGGGTTCTCATCCTGGATATGGCGGCTGAACCTGCGGACTTAGCCAAATTGGTAGAGCTTTTTTTGTTGCTTTGAGTTGGAGAGGCAGTAGGGATTGGTGACTTGTTAAGGTTTACCCAGCTTCTGACCTAACGGGAGCACAGATAGGCTCCATATCCCTTTAAATTTGCATGGGGCACGCAGTTTCAAATAAAGAATGAATGGATGACCGTGGCAAAACAGCGTTAAAAAACACAATTTTTTCACAGCATAAACATAGCTAAACATTAATACGACCTTTGGTGTATGTCAGCCAAAGGTTGTAGCATGTGCCTATAATTCCCCCTATTGGATACATGTGGAGTTTTCAATGTCCCTCCACATGGGCGTGTATGGTCACAATCCATTTTTTTTGACACATTGAGTTTGAGGGATATTTGGCCGACTATTCAACTGGGCCAAATGGAGAGTCCTTCTGGTCCTGCCCACAAAAACTGTGTAGAATAACATGAACTTATTACATGGACTTATTGTTTCTATCAAACTTGATGCAGTAGTTATCAAATAATTCTTATCAAATTCATTGATTGTTTCCTTTGCCAAGGAAGAAGGTTATGTATTTGCCCTTGTGCGTTTGTTTGTCTGTGGACAAGATTTAGAAATTTGCAGATTTACAGATATTTGCATGACAACCAGGAGGTTGGTTTTGGCATATCCTAGAGGTAGTTACATTTTTCTGCGGTTCGGTGTGGCATCAGCAGTAATGCAGATGCATTATAAATAAAATGTATTTTTATTATTATTATTGTATCAGTCCGCTGTGGTTAAGAAAGAGCTGAGATGTAAGGCGAAACTCTCAATTTACTGGTACATCTACATTCCAACCCACACTTATGGTCATGAGCTCTGGGTAGTGACAGAAAGAAAGAGGTCGAGGAAACAAATGGCTGATATGAGCTTCCTTCGTATGCTTGGTAGGATCAGCCACAGAGATAGATGGAGTAGAGCCACTGCTCCTTCGCTTCGAAAGGAGCCAGTGCAGGTTTTTCAGGCATGTCCAACTGGGAAAATACCCCGAGGTCGACCCAGAACTTGATTAACTGGAGAGTGTTGCTACGATGAGGGATATCTGGAAATCCTTTTTTGGCCGACTGCTGACGTGACCTGGTCCTGGATAAGCGGAAGGAATGGATGGATTGAATAACCCAGACATTAGTGGAGAAATCCACATGGCATTTTCTTAAATAAAGTTCTATGATTCATTCTGATCAAAATAATGTTTACCTTGGGTAACAGTTATAATACTTTGTCTATTTGTTGTTTATGAACAAGAATACGGAAAAGCTACTGGATGGATTTGCATGAATTTTTAACCAAGGGATAGGTTTTGGCATATCCTAGAGGTGATAACATTTTTGGTGATGTTGTGTTTCAAAAAAAGAAAGAAAAGAGAAGCTGTTTGGAGTAGTGACGTTATTATGCTGCCTTTGTTCTTTTAAATCCTCTGATATTTATCAGAGGATTAAAAATGTCATTCCAGAACTACCTGAAATACCACAAATACCAAAGGAGTGAGATTACAGGGACTGATTGCACAATTGCCGCTCACATCTGAGGACTGGATTGTAAAAGAGAACCAAAATCAAGGTGAAAAACTAAAATCTCGGGCTGATTTAACCGGTGTGAATTTCATCACAACGACCTATAATGTGTCTCAGTAGTGTGTTTGACCCATTGAGCCTGTAGGCACTCATGACAACGCATGGAGCTGCTCCTGATGAGACGAAGGATGGTTTCCGGGAGGGTCTTCCCCGTGAAGTGGATGTTTGCAACAGTAAGGCTTCTGGACAGTCTGAGGTTTCACTTGTCAGCTTCTGATGCACTGATACATAACGTCCCAGAGGCCCAGAGAGAATAAACCTTGCGGCCGCACGTATTGATGTTCCCTCCTGGAGGAACTGGCCTACCTGTGTAACCCGAATGGGATGCAGGTCCTATTCATGTTACGTCATGCTACCAGTAGTGACAAGGGTGAAATAATATGAAATGAAAAATGGCGGCTGTGGCTCAGTGGGTAGAGCGGCCGACTCCCAATCAGAAGATCGGAAGGTAACCGGTTCGAATCCCACCAGGGTCTACTTGTCGTAGGGTCCTTGAGCAAGACCCTGAATCCTTAGCTCCCTGGGCGCTCCACGAGGGGCTGCCCCTCAGGGATGGGTCAAATGCAGAGAAGTAATTTCACTATGTTGTACTGTGTATGACTCTATGTGACTAATAAAGGATTGTTTCTTCTTTTTCTTCTTCTTTAAATGGAAGACAAGGGGAAAATTTGTGAGAAAAGATGAGGGGAGAGAAATGGTTTGGGGCCACCACTCGCAAAACCATTCCCTTTTTGGGTATTGTCTTGAACCAATGCAGCTGAAACTGATTAAATCCCTTACACTTCCTAACTGGATAGATTGATATCCCAATATATAAACTGACCTGGTGTTATACTGTGATGGGAAGTTGTGACAGTTGAATTTATGTGCTGAGATTTAAATTTTTTCCATGTGTTTGCAGCGTACCAAAATAAGATCCCAATAGGCCAGAGCTCAGATTATGGAACTTTATAGTATATTAGACGGGGGGCATCTCATGCCCACACGGGACTGAGAGGTAGGGACGGGCAGAAAAGAATAGCTGGAGCTGTGAACAAGAAAATAATTGCTACTTCATAGCAAACTGGCTTATTTCCCTACTTACCCTTAAAAGGAGGATAAATGTGATATTTGATCTAGGTTTTGGGTAAGGCAACACTACCTCAAAATAACGTATTGTTATCCTCTAGAAACAGTATGTAATAATAATAAAAATAATTATAATAAGTATATGCATATTAGTGTGTTAGTAAATGTACACATATATGTGCACATAAACAAACATTTATACAAGCTGACTGCAGGAGCATGCTAATCAGTTTTGTGGTTTGCTGCATTCTTTCACAGACATAGAAAGGGCTTTTATGCATTAGTCGCCACCAAAACGTTTCTGCACTCTGATGACTAAATCTTACATACCTCGAAGAGTACCAGTTATATCTTCTCCATTTCGACACTGATTTGATTTGATTTGATTTTAATTATTTATACAGCAGTAGCAATACTCGTTTTTCCCTTTTGTTGATAAGTATTTTGAACTATCAATATTTTTTTCTTTGAGTTGTATGTCAGAGTTTGGACTTCTGATTTCATTGTAGATGCCAACAAGTGTGCACGTAAACCCACACAAACACAAACACACACACATACACACACACGAATGAGACATGTTTCCCTTTTTACAAAAGGAATTTTATCTGTTCTGATGATTACATTGTTCTGTTATCTTAAAGAATTTACACAGTATTGATATTTATTTTTTTCTAGTGTTTATTTTCATATCCAACTCTTAAGTAAGACTATATAAGACTTTATTAATGCCAATGACACAAACTTTTGATTTAATGTTAACTGTTAATGCACTTAAGACACAAATTTTACTTGTGAAAGCACCCTGTAATATGATTTTAGGAAGTGCTTCACGATGAAAAGACACTACTATTTTAATATTTATTATTATTAAGGTATTTCAAAATAAATTAACAAAGTATTTATGGTAATAAGATCAGGTCATAAATACATTTTCGAGAAGTAATATGTCATTGTTTGATTAACTCTTACCCTAACTCTACGGTGGCTCTTAGTCTGAGCCACTGTCACCCCAAAGTGAAACGTCTTCAAGCCAAACAGAAGTCCAGTTGCTTTGGATTCAAGCCACATGGATTACCATGACCTGAATGAGCTAGAATCTACACAAACAGTGTTTCTGAAGAATATAAGGATATGCACGGATATATAACTAATGGGTGGATCCTGAGTGAACAACTTCAAAAGGTTATACATTTGTTCAGACACAGGTACACTGGGTTAATCAAACATTTATGGTTCAGACGTTCTGAGGTTTGTTGCAAAATAGTTTGACATTGAAAAAGAACTCAGAGCGCAAACGTCCGGCATGGGCTAAAACCCACCTCTGTATCTAATCTTAAACAGACATTGTTGCGTCATTTCCTTTTCCACTCCTGTATAAAATATCAAAGGAACATGGCACAACAGTACCCAAGGTTGATGAAAAATTCATGCAGATTTCTCCATTAATGTATGAGTTATTGCCAGCCTCTAAATCTACTGACAACTCCAAAAAACAGATTTTCTCTCAATAACCCCCAAACAAACATCCAAGGAAACCTAGTCTACCATTGTGTAATCACGCTGTCCTTCCAGATGCATTATGTTGAGTCTAACTTAAACCCTGTTTTGAAATTTAAAAAGGAAAATACCAATCACTGTGAAAAAGTAAAAAAATTGTTTCAATAAATTCTCAAAGGGAATTGAGGCCCTTAAGGAAATGGGAGTGGTTCATATTTTATAAAACAAGTAAATGTGACTAAAGGCAAAAAGTGAAAACAGGGAAAAAAACTTAAAACTGAATTAAAAGTGGAGAACAAACAAAATTAAAACAACCTTTGAACCAAACAAGTTCATTCATATTTGAGAAAGAGCTAAAATTCAAGAGCTTGCTGGTTATAAGGTTCTATTTCTTCCATTTGGAAAATCAAAAGCAATTCACAGAGAAAATCCAGAAGTTAGTTATTAGTGGTGTAAACAGGCAATCAAGGCAAAGAAAGTGATGAAATAAGACTTCTTTACATCTTTAAACTTGTTTAAATCCAAATTCAGAGTGAAATTGTCCTTTGTTTTTGAAAGATTGGAGAATATAATAGAACGACGTATGATAAATTCAAGCAAAAAATGGAGAATAAGTTCAGAATTAAAGGGTTCATGCAGTGCAATCATGCAGACATCCACAGGAAAGTACTCACAAATTGGACTGGTTTAGCGTAGAACCGTAAGTTATGGAACGCTGAACAGCACTTTCAAATGTAGGCCATGCTGTCATCCCCGACAGCAAGGGCATTTCCCTGAACATTCATCTCCTGTGTTGTAAAAGCAATCCCCCTTATGGAACTCCTTAAATGAATTGTGCTGTTAACGAAAGTGTCTGCAAAACAGTTTTTCATAAAAAAGCTCCAAATACTGAGTAAAATTGTAACTTTTAGAGTAAAATATAATATATACCAGATAGAGCTGCTCAAGTCCATTCATATACACTAAATCTAGACTATATCGTACCAATGGTTGTGATATTATGGCCGAAAACATTTTGAGATAAAACTCCCCCTACCGTCAGAAATATTCATCTGACCTTTTCCACAATCCAATTCTTTCTCCACTCAGGTCTATGTATGTATGAAATTTGAAAATGATCCATGAAATCATTTTTCATCGTCTTTAACACAAAGGATCTTCAGGAGCGGCAATGGGGATTCCAAAATATCTATGATTTTTCAGGGATATAATAAAATGGTTATTTAACTATATGACAGTAAGATACAATATATTGAATATGTTCCCCAAACATATCTTTGGTTTATTAGGTGGATTCAATTTCTTGTTAAAATTACCAGTTAAATTATCTAATTTGCATATAAAAGCTCTTTTGTCCTGAAAACTAATATAGAATCATAACTTTTCCCCAACCAACAACAGGAATATTCAATATACTTCCCCGCTTACCCTTAAAAGTAGGATAAATGGAGGATCAGAAGGTTTGAGTCCCATCAGGGTCTACTTGTCGTAGGATCCTTGAGCGAGACCCTGAAACCCTAGCATCCCGGGCGCTTCAAAGGGCCTGCCCACTGCTCCCTCAGGGATGGGTCAAATGCGGAGAAATAATTTCACTATGTTGTACTCTATGGGATCAATAAAGGATTCCTTCTTTCATTTGTCCCAAGACAGGTGAAACTGATTCCCATTCTTTTGTTCTTCCTAAATGTACAGATTGATATCCCTGACGTTTAACGGGCTTGGTGTGATACTGCGATGAATGAAGTGTTCATGAAGTGTTCACTTAATTTTTTGGAGAAGTGTATATCACTGAACAGACAAGTGTAGGAATAGAACTAAACCAGCTGGTGGGGTTTTATGGCTGTTTGTCATTAAAAGGACAAGAACCTCTTTAGAGCTTTGACAGTATCACAACCAGCTGCTGCTGGACAGTCAAACAGTCACAACCCTCCATGTGATTCTTGGCAAGAACTTTATTAAGACGAGGATGTTTGTCATTAGTTCTTTTCAGTCACATTTTACAGTGTAAATCTGATTGTCCAAAGCTTCAGGTCCAATCTTCCTGGGTGCAGATGTAAGCTCAAATGCCCATTGTCAGTCACAGTGACAAGCTGCCTTGGTGGAAGACAGGGGTCATGTTGGTAGGCGGCTGCGGAGATACTCCAGCACTGCGTCTGTTCCTTTCGCCACTATTGCTGCTCTGGGTGTGCGGAAAGGATTCCCCTCCAGACTGAGGCATCTATAGAACGACATGGTTCATCCAGAGGGCAGATAGTCACACACCTTTAATGATTATTACTCATTTGAGCAAATTATCACACTTTGTTTTTCTAAATGCTAATGAAATACAAAATAAAGATGCTGATCCTTTAAATATAATATGGAATATAATATTAATAATTAATATTATTATTCGTATATATTAATAACATTATACATATATTCGTTTACTAGTGTTTAGCAGGCTCTCTTCCATGGAGGAGGACCGGCCCCCTCATCTCAAGAGTGGGCGGGTCATCTGCCACGGAGGCCACTATATATGTATAGTAGCCTAGAATAGACAAACTGTGTACAGTGTAAAGAGTTCAGTACAGTTGCAGAAAGAAGATGAAGAAACATTTTGCATCTTTAACGTAGAAGTTGAAGAATAGTTTGTTGCTGGAACGTTTTTGCTTTTGATAGTTTAGGAGAACTAGTAACTTAAAATCTGATATGCAACTAGAAAAAGTACTCAGAGAGTGCAAACCTCCACCAAAGGCCACAACCTACTTCTTGGTAGAATGTTATGCATTTACAATTCTAACTCTCTAGTTTTAAGTCATGTATGGAGTTTTTTTAATTTAAACACCATTCTCTGCCACTATTGTCCTAATCTTAATTTCACAACCTAAATAACCTTGGGACAATTCACGTTACTTTAGTGCAGTAACGGCCCTCATAGTTAGCGTGTTCAATGCGCAAAGATGATGTTTGGATGAACTTAAAAACGCCATTCTCTGGTTACAATTTGTTTATGGTGCTCTTTTACGATTCACTTAACGTCCTCCAAAATGAATTACCTTGGTAAATTTAAATGCAAATCTGTCCGGTAGTTTTTCATAAATCTTGCTCAAAAACCAACAAACAAACGAGAACAGAATTTCTTTCCTCGGTTGAAGTAAAAAGGGAAGGCATAAAAAAAAGAAGAATATAATAATATTAAATTCATATAATAATATGAATGTATATGTACATACATTCATGCACATATACATGGATAAATTAAAAAAAAAAATTTCTATATCCATGTTCTTTAATTCATATTATTCATGAAAAATCTTAACTTTACTTAAAGTAGCAAAATTCTAAAAAACCATACATTTTTAACAACACTCTTTTCTTCTTCAAAACACATGAGCCACATTTATTGGCACCCAGCACTAAATATTTACTATAGCCTCTTTTGCTACTATAACAGCACTGACTCTCTTTCTGTAGTGACTGATCGGGTGTGATGAAGTTTGAGAAATAGATGTATAAACAAGAAAGGTTTAAGGTGACAAACATTCTGGAGGGCAGTGTAAATATTGACAGAATAGTACTTAGAGGTAATTTTCCAAACATTCACAACTTTTATTTCACTATTCATTTGCAATTCCGCTAAAAAAAACAAAAAACAACACCAAGAACTAATGAGACAAATTATTTTTGTGTCCCGTTCTGAGTGCACAGACAATTTTTTTGCAAGAACATACATTTTACACTATATTAAAGATTCTATAGCGAAGAAAACTTATATTAAATCTAATTCTAATTAATTTGTGTAATGTATGTACTGACATGTGAGAACTCTTAGATGATGCTGTTTTTAATTAAAACTGTTGAAAACCGAGTTTAACACATAAAAATCAGATTGGAACTGTTGTCCCAAGTTTGACTAGAGACTGTATGATGAGTTGGAGAGAATCCTACATACGTACCTGAGGCTTGTGCACAGGCCCACTTCAGGTGGTATCTTCAGCAAGTCATTGTTGGACAAATCCAGGGTTGAGAGGTGAACCAATTTCATCAAACGATATGGGTCAATCTGGTTCACCTGGTTGTTACCCAGCAACACCGACTCCAAGGAATCAGTGTGATAGAGTGCTTCAGGGAAGGACTTGAACCTGAGATGAGAAATACAATGAGGCTGTCAGCAGACTAACAGACAGACAAATCTATGTCTTACATCTCCTAGCAGCTCCTCCGACAATCGTACAAGACCAGAGTTACATGAATAACATGTGAACTTAGGGGTGAAGTTATATGTTTATAGTCAGATGATTATTAAGGTTCAGGACCAGAGCCAGGTGGATTGGTCCAGGTTACCTGTTGTAGTTCAGAATGATGGAGGAAAGTTTAGTCAAGTTCGTCATCTCAGGTGGTAAATCACTCAGCTGGTTGTTCCTGAGCGCAAACAAAGATGGGACACAAACGAGAATCAATTTTAAGGAATCATCTGTATTGGAGCTTCCCTGTCAGTCACAGTTCCTGAAATGTTTGTGAGCGAGAATCACTAGTCAGTGCTGACTAGAGACTGCTGCTGTTATCACACTAAAACAGCAGAAGTATGACTTCATATCTGCAGTAGATCTGCAGTTTAGCCCACTACCATTGGGTTAAAATGCAGCAGTGTGAAGTTGTTCTTCTTGGCTAAAGGTCTCCACACATTGGGGTGATGTTGCTTTAGATATGTGAACATTCTCATAACTCTGATGCACTCCTCAGGTAAGGACAGAGCAGACGTAATCTATTGAGGAGATTCTGGTCCTTCAGTGTGCAGGGGGCACTCCTGAGGACCTTCTATGACTCTGTATTGGCATCGGGCATCTTCTATTGAGAGGTTTGCTGGGGCAGCAGCATATCAACAGCAGACAGGAAGCGACTCAACATCTGTTTTGGTCACCAACTAGAACATGTGGAGTTGGTGTGCGAAAGGAGAATGACAGCTAACCTGTCATCTCTGTTGAACAACATATCACCCCCCCCCCCCCGATTTCAAAGGGATTCCAAAGATTCTTCCTTCCTACTGCTGTTCATCTTTCCAACAGCTTTTCTTAGTAGACTCTACTCTGCATCAATCAAGGACTATGTAGTTATAACACAAAACAAACGTATGTAGGATGAGACAAAGAAGAAACAAGTCTGAAATCTGCAGCATGATAAAAGTAAACAAATATCATACTCTAAACATGATTAAATAAACATCAATTACGTAATATTCTTGGAGAAGTCACAAATCATTATTTATTAACGTTTAAGCTATCTTGCATTTTTAAAAATGTTTTAAATAGAAATAAACATTACATAATGTAAACGTAAACGTGACATCACAATAATGATTCTTTTTATAGAAGATTATTGAAAAATTATTGGACAAATTTGAATAAAATTTGATCAATACACAGGTTTGGGCATATTGCAGACATTATCAGATTTTGTTGACATTTCGTGCACTGCACCATTTAAAATAGAATAAAATCATATAAAGCCGGTTGCAGTGAAAACGCTGTCTTGAAGCTCTGTCAGTTTGGTTTGTTGTTGATAGATGAATTTAAACAGGAGATAAAAAGCTTAGTTGATCCAAATATTCTCTTTGTACCTGCATTAAAAAATGACAGCTTGGATTATTATATCGTTAGTTTTCATCATATGAAAAAACAAAAAACGAGTTTGAGTTGGTGGGTTCTTGATTGTGTTTGCAATGTCAGAAACTTTACAATACATTGCAGTATGTATCAAAATATGCCACAAATTATAGTGATATACTGCAATATGTATCACAACATACAATTAAATATCGTAATACCTATCACAATACACAACGAAATATTACCATGGGACAATAGGGACAAAAGTTGAAAGTGTTTCAAGTTGTTTTTTTCTCTGAGATACATTCTTTCTTTCTATGCAGGATGGAGGCTCCATCAAGATCTAGTGAACCCGGTTAGGGAGGGTTATGGACATCCGTCAGTGGACCTTTTATGCAACATGGGAAAAATCTCAGTGTCCTCTGTTCTCCCTCCACGTTCAAAACTAACCTCCGGGGTTGGACGCACTGGCTCAACAGTGGCCTCATACTTTTACAGTACACATTTCGCTCGATTGCTCTGATTTCACCAGCCAAAGCCAGGGTAAGGGAAGGTGGTCTGAAGCTGATTCTCATAGCCCCTTATCGACAGGCGGAGATAACTAAGCTCCTTTGCCCGGATCCGTGACCTCTGCCCACACGCAGACACCTGCTGTATCAGACCCAGGGAGATATATTTCACCCACACCCGGAGAGGTTGGCACTATGGGCCTGGCCCGCGAGTGGGTCAATCTGAGGTCTGTGGGCCTCCCTCCGGGGCTAATTGAGACCATACAGAATGCAAGGGCCCCATCAACCAGACCCCTTTATGAGAGCATTTGGTTAATATTTAAGAAATGGTGCTCAGATGCAAAGGAATCCCCGGATCAATCAGTCATCTCCCAGTTCCTTCACCATCCGCCCCATCGTGGGATCTTCCCACTGTTTTGGATCCTCTCTCGGACCCCCCTTTTGAACCGCTAGAGCAGGTGGATATTAAAATGGTGGATTTGAAGAGAGCTTTGTTGCTGTCTCTGGCCTTTACCAGACGGGTAAATAATAATAATATAATAATAATACATTTAATTTATAATGCACTTTACATTTGGATCAAATCTCAAAGTGCTGCAAAGTAAAAGCAGATAAAAACATCAATAAAAAAATAAAAATAATAACTATATAAAAACCTGACCAAAAAGCAGAAATGTTAATTAAAGTTATAGGTTCTGCTAAAAAGGAAAGTTTTTAGTCCTTTTTTAAATGTGTCAGTCGTCTGTGGAGGCCTGAGATGGTCAGGGAGGGCATTCCACAGACGAGGGGCAGCAGAATAGAAGGCCCGATCACCCATGGTGCTGAGCTTAGTCCGGGGAAGGAGGAGGCGGTATGAGTGGGTAGAACAGAGGGATCGTGTTGAGGTCAGTGGGGTGAGTAGTTCTTTTAGGTAGGGGGGTGCGTTACCATGGATGCACTGGTGAGTGAGGAGAGAGATCTTATAATCAATCTTGGTGGAGATGGGAAGCCAATGACGGGAATGAAGAACGGGGGTGATGTGTTCGTGTTTACGAACTCTCATCAGGATCCTTGCAGCACTGTTTTGAACATATTGAAGTCTTTGAAGACTTTTATCAGGGATCCCGATGAGAAGTGCGTTACAGTAATCCAGTCTGGAGGAGACGAACGCGTGGACCAGCTTTTCAGCATCACTCAAGGTGAGTGAAGAACGGAGTTTGGAAATAATAAATGAGATTCACGCCTCAGTTTGACTTGGTCAGTTCACCAAGCGTGTACAATTTTCATCAGGGAATTAAAAGGCGACACTGAACCTAATCCCTCCCTTTATGCCTAAGGTGTAGGGGTCATGTTCATCATTTTAGTGATAGTCCGTTTAACTGCCGCCTTTTTCCACAGAGAAACATCGGCGCATGCATTTGCTTTGTCCTGTGTGGGGTTTGCCTGTATCTACATGGACAGGCAAAAAAAGCTTTAGGAGAAGTTATCAGCTTTTTGTTTCTTGGGCAAAGAACAACTTAGGCAAGTCAATTTCATGTCAATGGATGTCTCTGAGGATTATAGAAGCTATTGCTTTAGTGTATAGCATTAAATGTTTGCAATCTCCAGAGGGGCTGCGTGCACTTTATAACAGGGCTCTCACCATCTCATGGTCCCTTCTCAGGGGAATGTCTATCCAAGAGATTTGTGGAGCAGCAAGCTGGGCCTCCCAACACACCCTTCTGACGGCATAACATCATGGACTTGATGTTAGAGCTTCCCATTTGGCTAGAGAGTGTGGCTAAGCCTCAGTCAAGCTTGTCACAGGATTGTTAAAACTCAGTGACATTTGCTCAGCTATCTGGGAGTCAGTATTCCCCAATGGGAGATACGGAACGAATGCTCTGAAAGGGAACTTTAGGTGACTTGTGTAACCCCGGTTCTCTGAGTAGACTGAGTGAGTGTCTCACCGGACCACCCCTCCTTGCTAATTCGTAGCGAGGAAGAGGTGTGTCTTTAGGATTGAATGACTGGCAACGCAGTGTCAAGCCCATTTATAGGAGGAGGGTCCACACCCTCCTTGACATGGACGTGCTTGATTCCGGCCAATCGTGGTTGGTGCAATGTAATAAGAGCTTCTGATGAGGTCACGCCAAAGCCGTTCCAATGTGACACAAACACTCATGCTACTCACAGAGCTGGGGTTACGCACGTAACATGAAGTTTCTGGCGAATATTTAAAAGTTTTGCACCCCAGAAGCGCTTTTTTAATGCTTAATTTAAAGAATAAAACAGATGCTATACACAAACATGTCATATGTATTTTTCATCAAATGTGTTACATTTCGCTTAACATCTAGGTAGTGTGGACATTTTTACTGTTATTAGTCTCATCACTGTTGCAACTCATTTGAGAGAAAAAATGATTGAGGAGTTTCCATTTTTGATAAACTCAACAGATTCTATTTCAATTGAGATTAAACAATGTTGAAAGTTCAATTGACTGGTGGTAATATGCATGATGGTGGATAAAAGTTTTCTTAAGTAAGTAAATTATACTTTGTTTACTGTAACTTTGGGTACTGTGTGTGTCAGGATATTGCTTAAGTTTATTTCTTTGTTTTCATGATGTTGATTCTGGACCCTTTTATTCTTAGAGTCACATGACCCTACGACCCAGAAATTATGCAAATTGTAACACAGCAGATGAAAACAATGTATGAAACGTTTTGTGCATACTATCTGTTCTATTCCTTATAAAAAGCATTATTGAAACTTTGAAAACACTTGTGCTGTGTTCTGGCCATTTGCTGCTCATTTTTGTCCATGTGCAATGGATCTTGCAGCAAGGTTTTCAAAATGCCACACAAAGTATGCAAAATTGTTGAGCATGTTTTTTTAATTTGTTTGTATTTGGTCAATTTGCATGTGTTTTCTTGATTAGTATCTTATCTCCCCGATCCAGCACCACCAACATCTCCTCAGAATGACTGATCAAATTCAACAGATGATATCTGGTTGTAAACAGGTGTGTGTGTACCTGAGGTCAAGGTGTTTCAGCTGCACGAAGTGGCCAATATCAGGAGGACAGCAGCTCAGTCTGTTGAAACCCAGGTTGATATCTGACACCAAGGACTGGAACTCCAGCAGCCTGCAAACATAACTCACGGGTCAAACTGGAGTAGTGATGATGTCAGCAGCAACAGCAGGTGTATCGCAGAGTGTGTACCTGGAGGGGATGCAGTTGAGCTCGTTCTTGCTGAAATCAGCAGTGGTGAAACCGTGAGGTGCTGCAGCATCAAACAGCTCATCAGGGACAGCAGAGGCCTGCCTGTCACTGAACACAGTAATACTCAGTATTACTGAATATTCCTGTAGGTTACTATACAGTCAGAGTAACTGACTGGAGAGAAACTAACAGGGATACTCAGTTACTCTGACTTGAATGGGACTTACAGGAATAATCAGTTACTATGATTGTAGAGGAACAACTGAAATACTCAGTTACTCTAGTTAGAGAGTAACTAACAAGCTGAAGTCCTACGAAGAACTCTCAGGACTTGGTAAATATTCTATTGACTGTAGAGTATATAACCAGAGATGGATGGATGACAGGAGTGTAATGACAGGTGTGTGCATGTGTTAACCTGAACTGCAGCAACTTTAGAGTCTGGATTTTATGAACATTCACATCGGCCTGGCTGGGTAATGTCATGGCGGAAGGTTCTTCATTGGCCGTGTCACGTTCATCTGAACACATTCATGCATGAAAACATACCATTAGATGTACGGGTGTGAACAGTCATCAGGTACACTAAGACTGAGGGAGTTCAGCTCAGTTTCATGGCTGTTACACATTAAACCTTGGTGGACTGGGGAGTGGGGAACTAAGGTCCTGCTGTTGTGTTTGTGTGTGTGTGTGTGTGTGTTTGGGGGGGGCTGACATCAGACTAAGTCAGCAGCAGGAGGAACTCAGAAATCAGGGTCAACAGTGGTTTCAGGTTATCAAACAGGTGAAATGTACCTTTAATTCTTCCTCTTAGGTACTTCAGCAGCTCATTGGTTCCTTTCTGGGGAGGAAATGAACATTTAGAAGAATAACTCAAACATTCCTCATTATTATAGATTCTCCAGACAGCTTTCTTAGCTATACTCGATTTAGCATGCTAAAAAAGTCTGAGGGCTTTTCAGTGAGTCTGAACCCTGATGATAACACCAACAGTTTGGTTATTGAGAACTGTTAATGGGGAAACATCCCAGAATTCAGCCACTGTTGCTTGACATCAAAATCATAATAGCTGTCAGTCTATTAAGGAAATCTAGATTTTACAACATCGTGCTGCTTTCCTGTGCTGGTTGATACTTATAATCTTCTGACAGTTCTAATTTAGATTTAGTTTAGTACTGAGCTGTGGTTCTCCAGGTGTCAGTTCGAGGGAGGAGGAAAATACTGAAGCTGATCTAGAACTGTAAAGAACATTTTGTTTCAAAAAAATAAATAATTACATCCTCTTTACCTTACCTTTTTTTTTTTTTAACCATAAATGTGTTAAAATTGGTATTTGTCTTATAATGTTGGCTGGGACAATCCTGTGTTTGGCAGAGTTCAGCTCAATGGTTATTTTAATCTAAAATAATTTATTTTCAGGGTCAGTAACATTGTATCTGTTACTATGTGTGAGTAATTTGTGATTAAACACAAAAAATACAAATAATTCTAACCTCACCTGATTTTCTTTCAGATAAAAACAGCTCTAACATTATCTCATTATAGTTACATCATCTAGCAAATTCTTTGATAACTACTGCATCAGAGTTTGTTTTACTCCAAACAGCTTTTGTGGGATAGGACCAGGAGAACTCTCCATTTGACAAAGCTAGAGAGCTAATACCACACCGGACTTGCTGTATGCAAATGCTTTGGATGCTTACAGTGCTATTACCCCACCCCTGGCAGAGCTGACCACAACCAGATCCTGTTGACACCAAGTATGCCCCCCTCATCTAGTGGCAGTCGGTGCCAACAACAACTGTGAGGAGGTGGACTCAGGAGGTTAATGAGGCACTGAAGGACTACTTCAAGTCAACAGAATCCAGGTGCTCCGGAACCACATGAGGAGGACATCAACAGTCTGACAGACTGCATCACAGAATACATCAAATTATGTGGGCACACCACCCTGCCAGCCCAGACTGTACAATGCTCCCCCAACAGAAAAACCTGGATCACGAGTGACCTGAAAGGACTCGAGAATAAAAACAAACGGGTCCTAATGCCTGAGGACAGACACCAACTGGGGAGTATTCAGCTCGATCTGAGGGACGTGCTGAATGCTGGACATCTCCTATAGGCATCCAGCTTCCTCCTATAGAGTAGCAATGCCTATAGGAAGAAGCTGGACGCCCAACTCCAGCAGAACAAATTGAAGGATGTGTGCCTGGAATTAAAGAAATCATGGGGTTCAAGGAGAGAGGCAGACAATCAGCAGGCAGCCTTGAGAGGGCCAATGAGGTAAACTCTTTCACTACTAGCCTGTTGCCCTTCGGATATTATCTGATAAAGGTAAAGGTTGCCGGAGTGGCTGATCCTGGCCTATCTCTGACCACAGGCTAAAACATCACTGGACCCTCAACAATTTGCATTCCAACCACATCTGGGTGTCGATGACGCAATCAACTACTCTGATCTGGATGGAAGCAGCTGCACTGTGAGGATCATTTTCTTTGATTTCTCCAGTGCATTCAACACCATCCAGCCGCTGCTACTGAGTGAGAAGCTGCGTTTGATGGGGGTAGACACACCCCCTGTCCATGGATTAAACACTACCTGACAAACAGACCAGTTTGTCCAATGGGGCTGTGTTCTGTCTGATACGCTGGAGAGTATCAGACAGAATAATTAATTTATATCTGTTTTTAATCCTTGAGTTTGGATTCTCTTGCCATATTTATACTTTATTTATCTTCATTTAATGTGTGTCTATTAATATATGTGTACATATACAAATGTTTATGTCTTTGTTTTTTTCTATTGCCACTTTACAAACGTTGGAGCTGCTTTAACACCCAATTTTCCCCATGGGGATTAATAAAGTTCTTTTGCATTCTATTCTATTCTATAAAGTACTTTCATAGACTTCGTGTGTCCTGACCAGACCAGTGTGACGGTGTCCTCAGATTGTCACCTACAGCGAGCAGGTCTCTCCTGATGCCTCTTACAGGGTTTCCCTCCAACAATAAAACCTTCAGATCTGGCAGCAGGCTGAGGGATGCTGGAAGACTGAGATCCACAGAGAACATACGTCACAAAGAGCAAATTCCAAATAAACATACATCACACTGACAGAAATCCACATGAAAAGACATCACACAGCGAGATCCACTTGAACATGCGTCACACTGACCGATACACATGAACATGTGTCACACTGACAGAGATGTACATGAACATAAGTCACACGGAGAGATCCATAATAACATACTATACATCACAATGACATAGATGCACTTGAACATACTGTACGTCACGCGGACAGATCCACAAGAACACGTCACACAGACAAGATTCCGATCACAATTTAAAATGGGAAAATCATTTCAAAAAACATTGACAAATTAATAACATTTCAATATATTAAATAGTTTCAATGTTTTCTATGCTGTCTTTATGATGTTTTCAATTAAATGTGTGGTTTCATTATTCAGAAAATCATCACATTTTGCTTCTACTGGCTTATAACCTAATAGCTGTTAACTGCTAATAGCTGCTACTTAGTAGCTGTTATCTGCTACTAGCTGCTAACCTATTAGCTGTTAACTGCTACTATCTGCTAAACTACTTTCTTTCTTTGTCCTGCAGGATATTTGAAAACTTGTTATGTTTTGATTGTTATGGCAACATGTATAGTGATGTCATGGTTGGTGTGTTGTTTCCCCACTCCCAATATCTTTATTTTTCAACCTTTAATTCACAGCTTTACATACATCATTATTTCACGAACAATCGAAGACAGCTGCATGACTCTAAACAAAAAAAACAAAACTAAGAAATAATAAAGTGCTCCTCTTGAATTGCCAAATGGTAAACTGTAACAGTACAGAGTAAAAATTTTGAAAAATTTAAAAATGAACTTTTTTAGTTTTTTTTACAAGCTCGGAAACTGCAGAGTAAAGTGCATTATAAATTAAATGTATTATTATTATTATTATTAAATCTTATCATTCACTTGGTCAATTCTTAAACAGCAATTTTTACATAGTTGATGAAGGGTTTCTAAATTCTTTTCTCAAATACATGCTGTTTGGCCTTTAGTATGTATGTTATCCTTTCTAAGGGTAGAGTTGACAACATCATCCCCATCCACCGAGTTCTTGGTTTCTTAACTATTTTCCATAATATTGCAATACATTTTTTGTCAATATGCAAGCCGAGATCTATAAATGCTTGTTCAGTTATTCTATTTTGATGTTTCTCTGGTTATAATTCCAAGAGAAATAGTCTGGGGTCAAATAGAATTTGCTTTAAGATTATGTCCTCTATGAGAGTTCTTACCTCCTCCCAAAATGTTTTAATTTTTTTACATTGCCAAATACAGTGACACAATATGCCTCTATATTTTGTACATGTTGGGCATATGTTGGGTATATTTTTGTTATATCTATTCAAATCCACAGATGTGACATATGTACACATTAACCATTTATATTGTAATAGTCTCAAAGGTGTATTTATAGATTTGATATGGGCTACAATGCAAGCTTTTTTCCTAATCTTCATCTAAAAGATCACATTGAAGATATTCCTTCCAGGCATTCTGTTTATACCTTGAGTCTTCAGGCGAGTAAGAGGTCAACAATTATACCTTTTCTGAGACTGTCCTTTAACATCAAATTTTCCCCGAGACGAGATGAAGTTGGAAATTTGTATAATTTGATTTGTTTTAAACATAACCGACCTCAGTTGCGCTGCAAATTAGGACCACAATGAGTTTGGAAAATGTAATCCCCCTTTAATATACGGTAAATAAAGTAAAGAAAAACAAAGTCTTGCCCTCATATTGTTCCATATGAAATCAATAAATTTCTTTTTTGATTTTGAGAACATATCTGAGGGTGGGGGCAGAGGAATGTTTTAGAAAAAATAAAGCGGTTTTGGCAGAATATAAATTTTTAGGATATTGATTCTCCCAAATATAGATATTGTTAATATTATCCATCTATCCAGTGATTCATCAATTTCTGAGATTAAATGTTGGTAATTAGCATTAACAACATGTTCCAGCCTTGGCATTATTGGAACTCCTATATGTTCAAACCACTACATTAAATTGAATTACCTCAGCAATTGGATTCCTTCTTTCATTCGCGTTCAGTAGTAAGATGGAGGACTTTGCATTGTTTATCTTGTATCCAGACATACTCCCAAATGTTCTAACAAGTTGTAGTAGGGCCGGGATTGATTTTTCTAAATTTGACAGGATAAAGTTATGTCATCCGCGTACAATGTGATTCTGTGTTCTCTCTGACCTATTTTTATACCACTTAACTAGATGTAAACGTATCGCGTTAGCAAGAGGTTCAATAACTAATGTAAACAGTAAAGGAGAAAGAAGGAAACCTTGTCTGCAGCCTTTACCAATCACCATTGGTTTCGCGATATTTCTATTAGTTATTATTTCCACAGAAACATTAATGTATATTACTTGCACCGGTTTTATAAAATTATTTCCACATCCAAATCTTTGCATAGCTTAAAAGAGAGAGGGACACTCGACCCTATGGAAAGTCTTTTCGGCATCCAATGATAAAAGTGCTGTATCTGGATGTTGTTTCTTAAAATGAATTATGTTTAAAACATGCCTTACATCATGGAAACCTAGCCTCCCCATTATAAATCCATTTTAATCTCTATTGATAATTTTTTGTAGCATTCCTTGTAAACGTTTTGTTAAAAGTTTACTTATTATCTTGAGGTCAGAATTCAGAAGTCTTATAGGTCTGAAGTTTTCACAACTGTCAGAGGGTTTACCTGGCTTTGGCAGCAGAGTATTCAAAGCACAGTTCACTGATGGTGGAAGGCTGCATTTCTGAAATGCATCCTGGAACATTTCCAGAAGACGTGCTAGTAATTTGTTTTTGTATTGTTTGTACAGATCAATTGGGAGACAATCTGGTCCTGCCCTTTCCCCTGACTTCATACTATCAATGGCATGCGAAATTTCCTCTTTATTGACTTTTGGTTCAATATTCTGTTTGTATTCTTATGGGATATCTAGTCTAGGTTGTTCCATCCAAAAAAGTATTTAGATTTTGTATATCTATTCCTTTATTTGTACCATATAATTCTTTATAGTAGTTTTTAAAAATGTCATTAATTTCTATAAGATCGACAATTATATTCCCATTGGAGATGATGGTTGTAATTAGTGCTTTAGTTTCTAAACGTTTGTTCTGCCA
The DNA here is from genome assembly GCA_037951165.1 of Lophius americanus. Taxonomy (NCBI): domain Eukaryota; kingdom Metazoa; phylum Chordata; class Actinopteri; order Lophiiformes; family Lophiidae; genus Lophius; species Lophius americanus. The sequence goes on along the minus strand of JBBDHG010000039.1, from coordinate 312,873 downwards.
TGCTAAGGGTTTACCCGTTTTTTCGCCCTGTTCATAAAATTTCTGTTTCAATCAAGGAAGACTGCTGGCGGCTCTCGAAGCTGATATCTTTTCAAACTCTGCCCTCAAAACCAGCAACTTCTTTTCCATTTTAGGATTGCACCTTTTTTTTTGAGCTTCTGTATTTTATCTCTAATTGTAACCGTTCTTCTTGCGGTCGTTTGGATTTTGTACCCGTATAACTTAAATGTGCTCTGAGAAAAGCTTTGAATGCTTCCCAATTTGTACATGCAGAGGTTTGGGTTGAATTTATCTCAAAGAATTCATCTATCTTTCTTCCTACATATTTTACAAATCCTTCATACTGTAACCGTTTGTGCTGAAAATGCCATCTCGTTGGGCCAATTTTCAGTATTTTATCTTCATAGACTAAACAACAAGGTGCATGATCTGACATGTAATAATGCCATAGAAACATTTAGACCGCAATTCTGAGGAAATTAAAAGGTAATCAATTCAGGAGTGTGTCTGGTAAACTGTGGAATAACCGGAGTATGATTTGGTATGCGGGTTCAATTCACTCTAAATGTCTAGCAATCTCAATTCTTTAATAAAACGATTTATAGCAATTCTACACCTGATATGAGACTGGGATATTACTGTGGATCTGTCCATACTAGGGTTTAGTGTACAATTAAAATCCCCTGCTATTACATATTGCCCTTCTAATGTTAAGAATAAAAACACTGATTGACTGGTACTGATTTATGTATGAGAGTCATCACTCCTCTGGCCCACGATGAGACTGGCGCTGTGAATACACTGCCCTGCAACCTCCTCTTAATTGTTGTTATTGTTGTCTTCAAGAAATGAGTTTCTTGAAGAAATACAATTTTGGAGTTTTATATCTTTTATCATGTTCATGACCTGTTTAACCTTTCCAAGCTGTTGTAGACCTCTGCAGTTCCAGAAAAAAAATTTAGATTTACTTCTTGAGACATACTTCAAACAGTCAACCAGTTGACCTTGTAAATAACTTTCAAAAAGAGCATACCTAAACCCGGGAGCAAGCTGATTTGCTAAATTGTATACTTGATCTAATGGTTTGGCAAAATTTATGTTTTGTATTTACTTTCCACCAACATCCTTCTGGATCTTCTTAACAAGGTCTTGTGCTTCAGCCAGGGTTCTGAAGCACTTTATGTGTAACCAAGAGTCTCGCTGACTGAGTTAATCCACGCCGGAGTGCGCAAGTTGCACAATTCCTGACGAACCAGGTCAAATTGTTTCCTTAGCTGGTGAACTCTAGTTAATAGGTCCGAGTAGAACCGTACTTGATGATCCTTTAGGCTAACTTCTTTCATAGCTTGAACGGCAGCGATGTCTACTTGTCCTTGTAGTTTATAAACTTCATTATCAGTGTTCTCGGTGGCGAGTCGGTAATTCTTATCAGTCTGATTCGATGTGCTCTTTGATTGAGTTCTTCAAATCTGCTGAATGTAGTGCTTCTGGAATCCACTTTTCCTGAAAATAGCAAGGATCCTGTCCTTCGACACCCTCTGGTAGATTAACCAGTCTCAAATTATTCAGTCTCAATGTCGTTTCCATGTCCAAAATATTTTCTTCTAGAGCTTCATTCTTAGACTCCAGCAAGTACACTTTTTAGCTTGTAGGCTAGTTACCTCATCCTCGGCGCTTAATATCCGCATTTCAGCCTGCGATACACCTTCAGTGCATTCATTTATCTCCTTCCACACTTTTTCTATAGCAGCGGCAATTCCATCAAACCTTGACGTAAACTCTGATTTCATGGAGTTTATTGCAGCCAGTATCAATTCCGCCTTCTCACCGCCGAGTTCCTCTTCTTTGCTAGCCTCTTTCGCCGCCATGCCTTCAGTTGATCTCCGTGTTTCACCAAGCGTGTTGCAGTCGGGAAATTTTGGCAGCTTAAACGTTTTCATAACCTTACTAAATTTGATAGATTTCGGCATTATAATATAGCAACCCCTGTGTGTTTAGCCTAAGATAAGAGTGAATAAGAAGTATTTGATTGTAGTTTGGAGGAGAGCAATCTTAAGTGCGTCTTCCTATATGGCCGTCATTACCGGAAGTCAATAAACTGGTGTGTTTTTGTTATATCATAGTGACATAGTTGGGGATGTCGTTGGTATGTTTTTATTGTAATAATGAAATATTTAGTGATGTTGTTGGTGTGTTTTAGCTGTCATGGCGATGTATGTAGTGATGTTGTTCATATAATTATGTTTTCATAGCTACATACGTAGTGATATCTTTGTTAATGTGTTTCTGCTGTCGTAGTGACATAAGTAGCAATGTTGTTGTTGGTGTTTTTGTTGTAATAGCGACGTACGTAGTGATGTCGTTGTTGGTGAGGTCGAGACGGGTGAGTTTTCTCAGTGAGCTCATCTGTTCGGGGAGCCTTTGGATCTTATTGTTTCGTAGTTCCAGAACAGAGATGGTCGTCAGACAGTTGAGCTGATCCATCTCCAACTGCTCAATGAGGTTGTTCCCCAGATACAAGTCCTTCACACACACACACACACACACACACACACACACACACACACACACACACACACACACACACACACACACACACACACACACACACACACACACACACACAGAACATTATAAGAACATGAATCACAATTAACATGTTACTTTTGATATTGGCTGACATAAGCAGTCAATGATAATTTTGTTGAAACCTTTAAATAAAACAGAAGTACAAACTCATTTTAAAATAAACTAAGTATTTGAGGAATGATCTGAGTCATGTTTCTACTAAATTTTACCCAAAATACTCTTTGTCATGCTCTGCCGTTAACAAAAACACCTCTAAAATACAGCAAGGGAGAGGATAAATATAAGCATGGCAGGAATATATGACTCATGCAGAGACGCCTGAGATAAAATCAGAGTCAAGAGGCATCAGCGGGAAAAAACAAATTGCGTTAAAAATTGGTTTTAATTAAACTATGAATTAACAGCGATTAGTAAGAGAGAGGAGATAAAAAACAGTAGCCATCATTAAACGAGGTTGTTCATCCAGTCATCGGGAGGGTCGAGATACCTAGAAACATGTCTGTGTAGATTTTTTATTCATCCGAGTCATGGTAATCCATATAGGTTGAAACCAAAGCAACCAGACTTTTGTTTTGTTCTCCGAGGATCACGGGCCTGGAGGTACTCCACAAACGGTGGCCACCTAAGAACGGAGACTTCAGAGCCTACTGCCTGACCTGATCTGTCAGCCTGTCCACCACCATAAAAAACAAGAAGGTGCTCAGAGCCATCCTTGATGAAGTTCCATCTCCACATGGAACCCATTCATCACTCTTACTGCACACCTCACTACTGCCATATTGCTCTCATTAATATCCTATACCACTCTAACATACTCGACATTCCTCCAAATGCTTTATACATTAGTGTTATGATGTTAATGTGCTCAACTGTGCAGTAGATGAACATGACTGCAGTATTGCATCAGTGTGGTTATTGTCCTTGCTAGAACCCATGTTCCACCGGAGCTTCACTAACAATGCGAATGACTCCAATGATCATAGACAGTAAAGTGTTGCTTGGTTACCTTTAGCATGGGGGCAGGAAGATTTGGGACGTGGCGCAGCTTATTGTGTCTGAGGTTGAGCTGCTCCATATGCAGCATTCCTGACAGGCTGGTAGGGATGTCAGTCAGCTGGTTGTTATTGCATTCCATCACTTTAATGTCTGTGAATTCAAATCAGAGGTTGAACATCAGTGATTTTGGACAAACTGCTCGTTAGACCACCAAGCAGCTCTGACGCCCACCGAGCAGCTCTGACACCCAAGTACCTTCTCAAAGTTGCAACTACAGAGCTTCTCTTCTGCTCCATGCAGTGAAGCTATCTATGCCCACCAGACACCACAATTATGACTTTGTTTTTCACGCAAACTACAACTTTATTCTCATAATATTATGACATAATTCTTTGAAATTAGGACTTCCTCGTAATCTTATAGGGTTAGGGTTATAATTCAATGTCCATCATATTCAGTTGAATAATAAGGCACCAGAACTGCTGTATACATAAAACCAGAGTGTCCTTGCAAAAAGGAAATGATCAAGAAATAAAATGTTGGTAACATTAGCCAGCTGGCATCTGGTTCAGTGTATTTATAAGGAAGAGAAAAAAAAAGAAATATTCCCCCAAAGCATTATCGTAACTAAATTAGTTCTAAGGGTTTTCACGGCACTGTATGATGATACTCATCTTCATGTTGAACGAAGTTTCCATCTACATAGTGTAGATGTAAGAAGAAAAAAAAAAAGGTAACATGGACTGTACTTTTATAGCGCTTTTCTAATGTGTTCAACCACTCAAATGCTTTACATTGTGAACCATTATTCATCCATTCGCACAAACATCCATACAGTTACGATAGAAGCTGCCATTCAAGGCACCACTTGCTCATCAGGAGCAACAACCATTCACGCCATCATTCATACACCAATGGAACAACGCTTGGGAGAAACTTGGTGTTCATTATCTTGCTCAAGGACACTTCCACATGTGGACCGCAGTGACCATGGATTGAACGGCTGACCTTCAGATAAGGGGATGGCCATTCTCAAATCTAGGAGGTAGAGTGCTTAACAACCGTCTTATGGTAAGGGCCTTTTTTCCAGCAGCTAATAACAAGGCAATTACATATTTATCAATAAGTTTTACTTCACTTTATATATAATCAAAATATATTTTTTTTAAAATGATTTATGTGTGTTAAAATTGGCCTTAAGTGCTTTTTGGATCTCCTTCCAGTAGTTCTGTATGCTTTGGCATTCCCAGAAAATATGATAGAGATTTGCATATTAACATGCACATCTCCTTGAGCACTGGGAATCACAACTATCATAGTGGGCTTTCAAAGCTGCAAAATAACATCACGTGGACGCAGCACGTAAATAATGGTTGGCACTGCCGCTACTGATTTCTTGAGGGACCACTCCGATTTATTTATATCCGTAAGATATTAAAGCAAATTATGGACGGAAAGGTGACATCGTCAAATACTGGCCTGTCCTTAAGATCACAGCACATTTTTGGTAACTTACACATGAGCAAAATAAATCGGAGGAAAATCGACTTAAAACAAGTAAAATCAAAAGTTACTTCATGCTAAAAACCCTTCTTCAAAACTCTACGCTAATTCTTAAAAAATGGCCACATCTGGGTCTAAAGGGTCTGTCTAATATAAGCCTAGTACGAAAATGATCCTGGTTCTAATATAATCCTGGGTCTAATAAAAGCTGGGCTCTAATATGATCCTGGTTCTGAAATAAAGAATTTTCTAATAAGAACCTGGTTTCGATATAAACCTGGTTCTTATATGAACCAGGTTCTGATATAAATCTGGCTCTGACATAAACCTGGTTCTTATGTAAGCCTAGTTATTTTATTAGCCTTGCTCCAAAATAAGTCTTGTTCTGATATAGACCTTCTTCTGACGGGAGCATGGTTCTGATATAAGCTTGGTTCTGATGTTATCCTGGTACTGATATAATCCTAATTCTAATATAAACCTAATTCTGATATAGGGCTGGAACTGATATATATATTATATCATATATTTTGATGTAAACCAGGTTCTGATGTAGGCCACATATAGACAGTACAGTAGGTCTTACTTGTCAGCTGGGCCATGCTCTCAGGCAGAGAACTGAGCTTGTTGTGGCTCAGGTTCAGGTTCTGCAGACAAGCAAGACGACCCAGGCTTGAGGGCAGGTCTGTCAGAAGGTTGTTGGACAGGTCCTTAAAACAATCACAGGACCGGACGACCTTGTCAGCCAATAACACCACGCAACAGACAGAACTCATACATCAAGCGTGTATCGGTACCAGCTCGCTCAGACTCTCGAGTTGGCCTATCTCCTCTGGCAGGTTCTCTAGCAGGTTCTGCTGCAGGGACAGACTGTGGAGGTTCTTCATAGACCAGAACTCCACCGGCAGTGACGTCAGCTGATTGCGACTGAACCCAACAGAAAAGAACACAGGACCTTAGATGGACTTGAAAATCAAGGGTCAACAGACCTTACACCAATTCCCGTCCCTTAAACAAAGACTGACCAATCAGAGAGTTACACTGTCCGGCTGGAACCAGCTCATTGGTTATTTGGTTAGTTGAGCCTTGCCTGAAAAACATTCCCTAAATAAATTTAAAATAACTGTACAATAACTATCAGGTGTTTTGCATAACCTTATTTTCTGTGGACTGGTAAGACCTAAAATAATTTATTTTCAGTGTCAGTAGTATTGTACCTGTTACTATGTGTGAACAATCTGTTATTGAGAACAAACTACAAAAAGCAGTTTGAGAGTTCAAACCCGCACTGAGGCACATAAGTACCCTAGATGGACATTATATATAAATACTGGTATTTATTGCTTACACCAATATTTCTATCCTCACCTGATTTTTTTCTTTAGATAAAATGGTAATTCAATGTGTATTATATAACAGTACCACCCTGAAAAGAAACAATTAATTAATCTGTTCAGAAACTGATAACTGAATCACACACATTTTATTCAACACAGTTTTAGCGAGAAAGGACCAGGAACGCAGCCCCTGGGCAGAGTAGGCCGACTCCTCTCTGCGTGGGGGTTCGGCGGTAAGGATGACAGTCGGGGGTGTAGAATCTGCCTCACTGTTTAGGGCCTTTACCTCTTGTTAAGTCTCATTACATACACCATTGGGTCTTTGGGGTCGGATATAAAGCTGGGCGGTTAGGGGGTGGTGCTGCTTCATTGTGGCCACACCATCAGACACCAACCTGACCAATTTGAAGATTTTGCATCATCAAGTGGCATAAGTACAAACATTCGATTTGTGTATTGGCTTAATGCCCACGGTTGCCCATAAAATGTCAATGAAACACTGGTTTAATTTTGTTTATGAGAAATCATTTCAATGACATCTAAATATTGTATCATAATTTCAAAACTATCTGAGGGTTCATTTGGAGTGACATATACCTCTTATTCTTCGTGGTCACTCAAACACCTGGTTGATATTTTTGGTAAAATTGTTGTTAAGCAATAATATTTGGACTTATTTTACACACTGGCATTCATTTTACACTGCGTTTCATCCTTTTACAATCTGAGCTGTAGTTTCCCTGTTTCTCCAGTTTCTGTTTGTACGTATAGGTTTTAGCTTACATGGAGGACCGGACATTCTCCTGTCAAGTTTCCTTTTTATAAATCCCACGGATTGCATAGAAAGTGGCATACGCCTCCTTTCGTTTTTACACACCATATATAAATGAGGCCACAGGTCCTATTCAAAGTCTCTCAGATCCTTGATCCCTCCATTTTTTTTCTTCTAATATCAACGTCAGGACAAAATGTCTGGTTGCGGCCTAGTATATCAAACTCAGTGACAGGTAACCATAGTAATAAAATAATCAATCATGACTTCTTCTGTCAAAGTCATGCAACCCTCTCTAACTAACTAGGCCTATGCTGTCGTGCACGCCAGTAAGATTTTACCCCCGAAAGGTTACCAATGCAATGAATCCATTCATATGCACAAAATTTTGACTAAATTGGACCAACAGTGGAGAAATGTTTGGCCGAAAACTTCTAAAACTAAAGCTCCCCCTAGTGTGGAAAATATAAAACCGAGCTTTCCAAAAAGCAATCCAGTGTTTTTTGAAAAAAGGCTCAGTATAGTATTGTGAAGATATGAACTTTTAGAGTATAGAGTATTAGAGTACTATAATATATACAACTCAAGTCTTCTTGAATGGATTCATATACAACTAACCTTTCCCAACTAAGCTCTATAGGCTATAACATTTGAAAATGTCCCATCAAATAATTTTTGGGATATCGCGTTAACACGAAGGATCTGCAGAGGAGGTGTGTGTGTTTGTGTTGGTGTATGTGTGTGTGTTTGTGTTTGTGTATGTGTGTATACCTGAGTCTCAGCTGCTGCAACTCCTGCAGTTCTACCAATGCTTTGGGCAAATTCTTCAGATGGTTGTCATGGAGCTGTGGCAGAAGAATGACTGTTTTAATTCCAGATATAAAACATAACACACTATATTTGTTTTGGTAGTCACTACAAGGGAATTTGGTTTGGCAACTCTCCAATGGCAATGGAGCAAAGGAAATAGAGAAATTTGCTAAATACAATAGCAATAAATAAAAGAGCATAAATGAGTTTTAACAGCTACATTAGAAGCTGTTCTTCTTGAAAGGGACATAATCAGGTTTCTATCTAGGTTTTGTAGCTTTTTTAATGTACACATTGCTAGATTTTAGTATAAAAATGTATCTCTGTCACAGCCAAAGGTTGCAGTATGTGCATAGCTTCTTCTATTGGAAATAGGGGGTATTTTGCAGCCCAAGTTCTCTCTGGGGCCATTTTTGGCAAAATTTGGGTATATCTGCCATTCAAACTGCGCCAAAAGGAGAGTCCTCCTCGTCCTATCCCAAAAAAACTGTGTAAAATAAAATTAACCTTGTAGTAGTTCTATCAAATTGCATGCAGTAGTTACCAAACCCCGGATAAGCGGAAGAAAATGGATGGATGGGTGAAACCTATTATTGTAGCAGATATCACATTTTCTTGTCCCTTCCCCAACTCCCCTCCTCCATCACTCACTTTCTCACCCTCTGCCATCTCTCTCTCAACCCAACTGGTCAAGGTAGAGGTCCACCCACCCTCACTTGGTCTTTGTACAATAATGAGAAATCGGTTTAGACCTGCTCCAATGTAAAGTATCTTGAAATAACATTGACTGTGAATTGGCACTATATAAATAAAATGTATTTGATCCATATCCAAAAGCAGTGTTTGCCACTAATTCCTTATACTGTAAGCGGCCCACCAATTAAATCTTCTTGCTTCAGTCTCAAAATGATGTAAAAATATTTTCAGACTTCAACATTTAAGAAGCTTAACGATATGTTTTTGCGCCGACCCACGAAAGTGCCTTACTTCACTTCTGAAGCAACAAACACTAGATGTTCCCCCCCAGTAATGACAGATTTGAAGTAGAAATGGAAGTGAAAAATGAACCAAACTAAATGAAAGTGCAACAATGTTACAACCATCAGGACTATCATGTGTGAAACGACATAAGACAGCCTGACAAAACCAGTTTAGTTCAGTTTCAAACACCCTGTGTGACTTCCAGGCTGCTTTGGTAAAGACAAGAAATTATTAATGAACTCCTTGAAGGTTGAAGTAAAAGCATTTGTACTAGCCATTAAAAGTCGAAGACATTTCATCTGACCTGGATGAATAAATCAACACAAACACATGAATGACAAATACAGCAGCTCTGCGGGACAGCATTTAAATTTACAACGTGAGTTGCAACAAAACTCGCTATCTTAGTCTGGGCCTCTAAAACCAAGTCTGCTATCTCTGCCGTGGGGGATTATGAGAGTTTTTAAGTGCTAAAATTAGCTTAAGTTTGCCTAAGACAAATTCAGAGTTAATCCTGGTTGGAAACAGAACTCACTGGAGGAATTTTACTATTTCATCTGTGAACGCTTCGGGACCCTCCCATCCCCCGGGCCTGAGCCGGATTGGAAAAAGGATTGTGTGACGTCAGCAAAGACAGCTGCTACTGCAGCAGTGAAGTTTATCAAGTTTATCCGAATTCAGTTGATGGATGGCAAATAAGAGTCATTATCATATCTCACTTTATTTTTTAAAATTGTCTATAATATCAGTCACTGGCTTTTTTTCAGTAGCTTTAATATAAAAATATTCGACCGATGTTATATATGAAGCCTCCAAAAAGCCTAAAAAAAAAGGGAGAGCAACGCTAAGACTTTCCTGAGATGTGAGGGACATATACGGTGTACGATGTTTGAGATTCATAGTGTGAGCATTTCATCCAGATAAATCATGGGATAAAAGCATGTTCGATCTGGGTCTCTCAGTCCTCTCCTGACGTCAGTCTATTAACGTGACAAAAGTTTGACAGACATATCACGTCTGAAAGCCCTGTTTCAGGCTCAGAAGATAGAAAAGTCGGCAGCAACCTTAGGATTCCTTGAAGTAAACCTGCCAGTGGGCAGGTTAGGTTTCCCTCATCTCAGGCTTAATCAACTCAGAGTTCCCACCAAGCCACTTTTTTGAAACACCCCAAATAATACCCAAAAATCTTGTGTATTACTTTGAAAATAAATGCCCAGCTAACAAACAGTTCCTTGTAGTACCAGTTGGTCTCACTGAGACTGTGTTACTTACATCCAGCGTAATGAGTGCAGGCAAGAGTCTAATGTCATCAGAGATCGCTGTCAGCTGATTGGACGATAGCAGCAGTTTGGTGAGGTCAGTCTGTTCCCACCAGCGGTCTGACTCTCCAAAGGAAACATTCTGCCGGGCCTCATCCGGCATGTCCACATTTAGACGGTAGACCTTCTGCGGGACTGACATGCACAAACACATATGTAAATGGTTGTCCACCTTTATGATCGTATGAAAACGCCACCGTTACATGTAGGTCACCCCTGTTCACCTCCCGATCACCCCCGTTCTTCATTCCCTTCATTGGCTTCCCATCTCCACCAGGATGGAATATAAGATCTCTCTCCTCACTCACCAGTGCATCCATGGTAACGCACACCCCCACCTAAAAGAACTACTCACCCCACTGACCTCAACACGATCCCTCCGTTCTACCCACTCATACCGCCTCCTCCTTCCCCGGACTAAGCTCAGCACCATGGGTGATCGGGCCTTCTGTTTTGCTGCCCCTCGTCTGTGGAATGCCCTCCCTGACCATCTCAGGGCTCCACAGACGATTGACACATTTAAAAAAGGACTTAAAACTTTCCTTTTTAGCAGAACCTTTAACCTTAATTAACATTGTTGCTTTTTGGTCAGGCTTTTATATAGTTATTATTTTATTTTTTTATTGATGCTTTTATCTGCTTTTGCTTTGTAGCACTTTGAGATTTGATCCAAATGTAAAGTGCATTATAAATTAAATGTATTATTATTATTATTAGGTGTAACCTGGAAAATGCAATTCTTGTGAAAACTGTTAAATGTCACAAATACACTACTATCAGCGAGGAAGTTGCTGTAGCTCCGTGGTCCAATCTACCCCTAACCTCAAATATTTATCTATGTCTATTGTCCTTATCTCAATACAACTATCAATACTATTACTACTATTATATGATGACTTAAGGATGCATTCAGTCAAAAAGTCCTGGTTCATACATTGACACAGTCCTGGTTAATGGCAAAACAGACCACGTTCAGGCAGTGAAACAGTTGAAGTTCATACAAAGAAACCTTCAGGTTACCAGGTACTTACCGTCTTATTGTCTTTCGTATGAATTTTCAATTTACATTATTGTCTATGATATGAATAAGATTATTATACAGTTTAAGCATAATTGTGATTCATTTGTTGTCTTGTAATTAATCAGAGTTTGCTGCCGGGTAGAGACTGACACAAACAGATCCATATACAGTATGTTGTTGGTTAAACCAGGGTCGGGCTATGTGAATGGCTATAAAGTTTACAGACCTTCGGTGAGTCCCCGACCGGACAGGTTGAGCTGACCGGACTTCCTCGCTGCCTTCAGCAGGCCTTCCGGTACGGTCGGTCCGGTTGATCCGTTCGATTCCGTCCTAAAGCCTGCCAGAGAGTCCGCCTTCATCGCCCGTCTGAACCGAGACATGTCATGAAGTTAGACGCGAAACCGTTGCACCGAGTTTTGTTTATCTCCACGGTCCCAACCCAACGGAACCACTTCCGGCCGCCAGTAGTACGTCATAACACTTCCGTCCACGAACAATCACAATAAAATAGTACTTTCCGTAGCTATGCACAAATTATCTTAATCAATATGAAACGTGTACATTGGTATGACGATGTATACTAATTGAATTAAGGAGGAATACACATAGGAATGAGTATACATAGTCTTTGAATTGAGAATACCTAGGCATGATTATTACTGTTAATGGCTGGGTCATGATGTGGCAAACATTAACAAGGTAATAGGTAAGGCACTTATCAAAACATCAAGATAACTTGAAAATGTAAAGGTTTATTGACATTATCTGGCTAATGTTTGTTCCTCTTTCATAAATACAATAAGTATATAATTAAAGTGTGTACTAGTTGTACAAGAATTGATCAATGATACTGATTGGACTGTGCTATATAAGCAGATAGTGTTTAATGCATGACATGATCCACCCAACATAGATACTGTGTCTTTGATAGGGACATTTTAAAAATCAATAATTCTGCTATCACTCGCATTAAATTAGTTAAGGGAGGTCATCAAATAAGTTACAACCCTCATAGCTACTGGCCGGGTTGGAGGAAGCATTCAGATCCTTTAATTCTTTTTGTTTATTATTATTTGACTTGGAAATTCACTAATATTGATTCTGCAACATTTAACCATGCACAGGGCCAAGATGCACTGCCCTTTGTTTTTAAAGAAGAATATAATTACATTTACAACAACTCTCCCCTCCAACATCCGCCACCTTATCGTGGTGGAGGGGTTTGAGTACCCTAGTGATCGTAGGAGCTGTGTTGTCAGTGGCAATTTGCCCTTGGTGGGGTCTCCCATGGCAAAGAGGTCATAGGGGAAGGGTCAGACAAAAAGCGGTCAATACCCCTGATGAGAGAAAAAATCGAGGACTCGAGTACCCTGCCTGAAGGGTTACCGGGGCCCCACTCTGGAGCCAGGCCTGGGGCAGGGGCCCGCCAGCGAGCGTCTGGTGGCAGGGCCTTCACCCATGGGGCCCGGTCGGGTTTAGCCCGAAGCAGGGATATGGGTCCGTCCTCCCATGGGCCCACTACCCACGGAGGAATCCGCAGTGGTCCAGTGCATTGTGGATTGGGCAGTAGGAAAAGGCAGCAGCCTTGGCGGTCCGATCCCCTGCTCTGAAAGCTGACGTAGGGGCATGGAATGTCACCTCACTGATGGGGAAGGAGCCTGAGCTTGTGCGGGAGGTTGAGAGGTACCTACTAGAAATAGTCGGGCTCACCTTTACGCACAGCACTGGCTCTGGAACCCGCCTTCTCAATGGGGGCTGGACCCTCTACTATGCTGGAGTTGCTTCAGGTGAGAGGCGGAGGGCTGGTGTGGGCTTACTTACTAGCTCCGCAGCTCTCTGCCCATGTATTGGAGTTTACCCCAGTGGATGAAATTGTGCTTCCCTGCGCCTTCGGGTTGGGGAACGGGTCCTGACTGTTTTGTGCGCTTATGCGCCTTTCTGGAGTCCTTGGAACAGGTGCTGGAAAGCGTCCCAACTGGGGACTCCATTATCCTACTGGGAGACTTCAATGCACACGTGGGCAATGGCAGAGAGACCTGGAGTGGCTTGATTGGAGGGAACGGTTTGCCTGATCTGAACCCTAGTGGTGTTCAGTTATTGGACTTCTGCGCTAGTCACAGATTGTCCATAACGAACACCATCTTCAAACATAAGGGTGTTCACCAGTGCACTTGGCACCAGGACACCCTAGGTCGCAGATCGATGATCGACTTTGTAGTTGTATCAGCTGATCTGCGGCCGCATGTTTTGGACACTAGGGTGAAGAGAGGAGCTGAGCTGTCAACTGATCACTACCTGGTGGTGAGTTGGATCAGATGGCGGTGGAGTAAGCTGGAAAAACCTAGTAGGCCCAAACGAATAGTGACGGTCTGCTGGAAATGTCTGACCGAGGACCCTGTCAGGATGGTCTTCAACTCCCACCTCCGGCAGAGCTTCATCCACGTTCCGGGGTTAGCGGTGGATATGGAAACTGTTGAGTGTTGAGTGAACCATGTTCCGTGCTGCCATTGCAGAGGCGGCTGCTGGTAGCTGCGGTCGCAAGGTTGCCAGTGCTAATTGCGGCCGTAATCCCCGAACCTGCTGGTGGACAGCAGAGGTTAGGGATGCTGTCAGGCTGAAGAAAGAGTCCTACAAGCAGCCGACAGCTACCGGCAGGCCAAGCGACACGTGGATGTGGCAGTCACATAGGCAAAAATCGAATCGTGGGAGAAGTTCGGTGAGACCATGGAAGAAGACTTTCGGTCGGCCCCAAAGAAATTCTTGCAAACCGTCCGGCGTCTCGGGGGGGGGGGAGCGGTCATTCGTTCGCTCTGTCTACAGGGCGGATGGGGACTTGCTGACCTCAACTGTGAAAGTTATCGGGCGGTGGAAGGATACACCAACACGTATTCCCAGGAGGAACCAGAGCTGGATGACTTGGAGGTGGGTCCGCTCATCACTGGGTCTGAGGTCGCTGCGGCTGTTAAACAACTCTGCGGTGGCAGCGCCCCGGGGTTGGATGAGCTCCGCCCTGAGTATCTTAATCTCTGGATGTTGTGGGCTGCCATTGCTGACCGCTCTGCAACATTGAGTGGATATCGAGGGCAGTATCTCTGGAGTGGCAGACTGGGGTGTTGGTTCCCCTTTTCAGGAAGGGGGACCAGAGGATGTGTCCCAATTATCTGAGGGGATCACACTCCTCAGCCTCCCTGGGAAGGTCTACGCAAGGGTACTGGAGAGGAGAGCCCGGTCGATAGTCGAATCTCGGATTCAGGAGAAACAATGCGGTTTTGGTCCTGGTCGTGGAAGGCTGGACCAGCTCTTTACCCTTTCAAGGGTGCTGGAGGGGACATGGGAGTTTGCCTAACCGGTCCACATGTGCTTTGTGGATCTGGAGAAAACTTACGACCGTGTCCCTCGGGGCATCCTTTGGGGGATGCTCTGAGAGTATGAGTGGATGGCCCACTGCTACAGGCCATCCAATCTCTGTACTGTTGGAGTCAGAGTCTGGTTCGCATTGCCTGCAGTAAGTCAGACCCTTTTCCAGTTGCGGTTGGACTCCGCCAGCGCTGCCCTTTGTCACCGAGTCTGTTCTTAATTTTTATGGACAGAATTTCTAGGCGCAGCCAAGTGATGGAGTGTCTTGGGTGTTCGGTGGCCTTAGAATCCTGTCTCTGCTTTTTGCGGATAACGTGGTCCTATTGGCACATTCGAACACTGACCTCCAGCTCTCACTTAGACGATTTGCAGCCGAGTGTGAAGCGGCCGGGATGACAATGAGCACCTCTAAGTCTGAGGCCACTGTTCTCAGCCGGAAAAAAGAAGAGTGCTCACTCCGGGTTGGGGAAGGTTTTTGCCCAAAAAGGAGGAGTTAAAGTATCTCGGGGTCTTGTTCCCGAGTGAGGGAGCGGGAGATGAACAGACGGATCGGGGCGGCATCTGCAGGGACGCGGATGCTATATTGATCCGTTGTGGTGAAGAGAGAGCTGAACCAAAAGGCAAAGCTCTCTATTTACCGGTCCATCTGCGTTCGACCCCTCACCTTATGGTCATGAACTGTGGGTCATGAGCGAAAGAATGAGATCGCTGATACAAGCGGATGAAATGAGTTTTCTCCGCAGGGTGGCTGGGCTCAGCCTTAGAGTTAGGGTGAGGAGCTCAGACATTCGGGAGAGGCTCAAAGTAGAGCTGTAGCTCCTCCGCATCGAGAGGAGTCAGTTGAGGTGGTTCGGGCATCTAGTACGGATGCCCCCCAGTGTTTTGGGCATGTCCATCTGGGAGGAGACCCCGGAGTAGACCGAGGCCCCACTGGAGAGATTACATCTCTCGGCTGGCTTGGGAACGCCTCGGAATCCTCCTAGAGGAGTTGGTGGATGTGGCCGGGGAGAAGAAAGTCTGGGCATCCCTGCTGAAACTGCTGCCCCCGCGACCCGGACCCGTATAAGCGGAGGATAACGAGAACGAGAATGAGAACAACTCTCGAGAAAAGAGACACCAAGAATAGTAAAAAAAAAAAAAAAAAACAGTTAGAGCGCAATTATCAATGCAATTCAGATAAAAATACAAGTACAAAATTAAGTAGTTGTATATTGTAGATCTGAGATCTGCTTTCTATACAATAGTCCCCCATATACTGGTATACAAACTCATCAAACTTGGACTTTGTACCACACTTTGCTCAAAGATCAATGATTTCCTCACAAACAGACATGAGCACCGTAGGGCTGTTTGCTCAGTCAACCCTCTTCACCCTGTTCAACCACGACTGCACTACCGTCAACTCCTCCAACACTATAATGAAGTTTCTTATGACACCACTACAGTGGGACTACAGTGTGCTCTTTGCTGCTGTAATCCTACAATTTTCCCGTTGTGGGACTAATAAAGGTTTTTATCTTATCTTAGTATCCTCTGCCGTAGCGCCACAGTTTCATACAGCAGCAGCACTGCGGAGGTCAGGAAAGAGCTGGCGCGGGCCGTAAAGGCTGCTCAGAGGATTGTGGAAAATGAGCTCCCATATCAGTGTATGCTAGCTGTCTATACAAGTACGTTAGCAGCGTAGGTAAGGTCCCAACACACCTAGGTCACCACAGCCTGCTTGTCCCTCTGTCATCGGTGAAATGATACAGAATCATCAGAACACATATAAATAGACTGAGGCTGACAGGTTCCTCCCCAGAGCTGTATTCTCCATCACCCACCCCACCCACACTCACGCACTCACCCACATGCATACACACACACACACACACACATACACACACACACACAAAGGAATAAAAGACCCTTAAGCTGTTTTGCAATGCACCTCAAGAATAACTACATCATATCATTGTTTATTCTATGTTGCTACCTTTCTTTTATTTATTGCTGTTGAATTAAGCAAATACTCTATTTGTGCTCCTTTGTCGTTGGAGAGTGACCAAACCAAACTTTGTTATTATGACTACAATGACAAATTAAGTGTCTTATATCTTATGTCTAAAGTTCGTACACAGATGTGTGCGATAGTGTTTTAGGTGTGAGAGCAGTGTCATTTCTCATTCACTCATGATTTATACCTTTGCTTTAAACATTGAAATTGTATTACTTTTTTTTCAGCTCGATGGGTAAATATGAGCAAAGTTTTGCACCGTTAACAGAGAAGACTGTTCGACCAAATTAGGTTTTGCGCATTGGAATATGATGGTTACTGTTTACTGAGGCCCACGTATTGACACAAGTAGAGTTTTAATGTCTTATAACAATCTCATCAAACAGAGACGGAGCCAGCCTGACCCCCCAAAAAAACACTTTCAGATTAAAGTTGCGAATGAAGCTGTCAAATGACAAATGACAAATGTAGTGGATTAGAGCTATAAACAGCAATGGATGAAGTATTCAAATCCTTAATTTGAGTAAAAGTACTTATACCACACCGTAAAAATACTCCACTGCAAGTAAAAGAACTTTAAACGTTACTTATCGGAGTATAAGGCTTCATTTTGGAGAGAAATGGTTTCTATCTGTGTTTTATAGGATTACTATAACTGCTGCATCAATGTATTGGTCTATCTTCCTACTTTAGCTGTTAATTTGAATAGGTAATCTGATTACTTTATCTAGAGTTAAGTAGTTTAATCTCCTAGATCATGTTATCTCCACCTAAGAGAACCATAAATCTCTAAATGATACGTGACATGTTCCAGATAGTCTAAGAAGTTTATTAATTTAGTTATTTAGTTTAATTACTTATTTTAGTTCAATGGCTGACAAAATGGCTGACTTCCTGTAACATTCAAGTCATAGCATAACCAGAGACTTTTGGTACATTCTGATACGATAAATATGTTAACCAAATTTCTTTATACAAAGTCAAACAAGTCCAATGGGGAGGATCTTTTGAAAACTTCTTGGGGGCAGATTGGTGTCTTTTTGCCATAAATTGTGCCGCCATCCATTTATATTTTTTCTTGTTTTTTAAGAAAGAAATCTGTCTGCATGTATATTTATGGTTTGTGCCAAGATTGGTAAAAATATTTCTTAAAAATACGATCAGTTTGACCATGCAATACATTTTTTTTTGCAAGTGTGTGCTTGTGCCCTTGACCCTTTGAGGGACTAGCCTTTTAATTTGTATTTGGAACTCATATCTAATTCTTCGAAAAGGGCAAGATCCGCAATGTGTGAAACACAGAGATGAGACAAGACATCAAGGACCAAATGACAGTCAGTAAGATCAACGAGCAGTGTAGGGGTGTGTGCTCTGTGTCCCATGCATCCCCAGTCAGCCCAGAGCCTAATTAACACTTTGAAATTTGATCCAAATGTAAAGTGCATTATAAATTAAATGTATTATAATTATTATTATTATTATTAATGAGTCCTGAGAACCAAACACAGAGTGGTGTGCTCCGCAGCCACTGGTGTGTTGGGCCAGGGTCATGCAAGACCCCGACCGGTGCACAGATTACTCACACATAGTAACGGGTACAATGTAACTGACACTGAAAATAAAGTATTATACTAGTATACGTAGTATCACACATGTCCATAGATACCAGGGTTATGGAAATACACCTGATAGTTGTGGAGATATTTTAAGTTTATTTTGGGTATTTGCTTCCGACTTGGCTTAACCCCTCGTTTCAAATAGGGAGAAAAGGTTGAAAATGTGCACCCCAAGAGGTGGTGTGTGGTGGTGTATATTAGACAGAAGTGTGTGAATATCTGCTGATGGCAGCTGATAATACACACCCTGACAGGTGGACTGAACTTTGACCATAGGTTAGCCAACGGAAGAGTCCAGGATACAGCTGTGTGGAGACAATACTCAGGAAAAACATGAGGATTCTGGTTTTGTGTGTGCTGTTATATGCCACCGGCTGCTCCGGCCAGGGTAAGACTTTTTAATCCTACTCTTTTCTGTACCGTCTCTCAATATATCTGTATGTGTTTGTGGACTCCCCGTTCAGGTATTAACACCCAAATTTTCTCATTGCTGTTAACCAGCCATGATAACTACTGCTAAAAATAAAACAATGTCATATTTTAGTCCCAAAACATTCAAAAAGTGAAACAGTCCTGGTTAATACAGTGAACATGTCCACGTTCATACAGTGAAACAGTACAGGTTCAAACAAGTGCTTCAACTTGATTATGAGACACACATTAAGATTTCATGAGAAATTTTTCTAGTTGATTAATTTTTCAGCCACACTGCAAGAAACTTCTCTTCCAGGATACAGTAAGAAGGTCCATATATGTTACACATGATAGATTCCTTTATCAGACAAAGGTAAGGGCATGTTTGCTCTCTGTTGTCCTTTGGTTACATCTTGCAAGAATTCAATATGACTGAATGAGAATCTCATCTATGGTGAAGGTATTAACGAAATTAATTTAGATGGAACCGGAGTCCGACAAGGTCTGGTATTGCTGTGTCCAGGTGTACAGGCTGGCGTGCGAGCAGCAGGATCTAAGTCCGTGACCGTCCAGCCTTGGTTGGTGGGTCTCACAGCGGTTGTTTGTTTCCTCTTCATCGTCTTCATCATCCTGATCGTCCATAGACTCCTCAGGAAGAACAGGTCGGTACTTTTGGGTCACAACGCTCCCCGTCATTAGCTCAGGTTACACAATTCACAACTCATCATAGGAACTAGCTTTAACCCAGTTACCCAGTTGGGACTGATTACCATCACAACCCAAATCACAATAGACCACATCTATTAATTGAAAGAATATCCATTTGTGCATAACTGAACATTCCTGACCATTTTTCCCGCCGTCTGCATCAAATTATTTTTCTTGAATAGGTAAAGAAGCCACTTAAAAATTATAGGCTAGACGTTTTAGTTATAACTACATTTTAAGCAGATTGCAAATATAAAGTGTACATATGTTAGCTGCTTTAAAGATATGACCAAATTAGTGCATTTAGGCAGGGTGTGGTATCTCATTGTTTTAGTCGAAGTAAAGCAGCCACTGAGAAAGATGAAAGATGTTCAGATTTTCATGTGAGCATTTTAATTCAGTAATCAGACATACATCAGTGAAACAATAAACACATTTTAACTACTTTGTAAGAGACAAATTAAGTAAAACTTTTGTAATAACACTCTGGTGTGTCCTTCTCATCAATAAAACAATAATAATCAACAATGGCCTTTCATATTAGATTCAATGTTGTTATTGCCTGAGCAATATTCAGTCAACATATAGTCCCATCTAGATATAAGTTCTAGATAGATAGATAAAAGTTTGATGCTCATGACTATTATCAGAACCATGTTGCATGTTGTAAGTTTTTCTTGTGTTGTTATCAAAAAGAGAAATTTCAATGTTTGACTCACATGAGGTTGATTCCATGTCATCGAAATAGGCCCGTTATCTCACAAATGTGATAGGTTGGCTTCATCTTTAGTATTGTGTTCCAGTCAGGTGTATCAGGTCTAGCTTTCAGTTTATCCTAAGGAGCTTCTGAGCAAGGATCCTGCCTCGCCTCCAACTGTGATTAGCAGAACTCCATGTGTGATGGAGCTAAAAATGTTACCTCTTGTGGCTGAAGGTGTACAGCAGATATGAATCTAGACTAATAGTAAAATTAGATCACAAATTTTTTATTTGGTAACCCGAATAAAATCTCCTGTGACCAAGTTCAAGGTCACAAACCAGTCTATATTGGAAATTGTTCTGGATATATTGAGAAGATAAAACTTCCTAGTCACCTTAAAATCATCTTTCCACAGAAAACCCAAGAAGGAAAATGTATATATAAAATCTAAATCTGCTTATTATGGTTAATATATGTTTATCGGAATGCTAGAATAACATTACAGTTGTACCAACTATTATATCTTATGTGTGGTGTTAAAAAAAACGAAACTCCAGAAAGTGACTGATATCGATCAGTCTGGGAAGGGTTCCAAAGATGTTTCTAAGGCTCTGGGACTCCACAGATCCACAGTGAGACACATTATCGACACATGACGAAGACTTGGAACAATATTGAACCTTCACAGAAGTGGACCACCTTCAGAAATCCCTTCAATAGCACGGTGAAGGTTCATTAAGGAAATCATACAAGATCCAAAGAAAACCTCCTTGGAACTGCAGGCATCTCTCACCTCAATAAAGGTCAGAGGTCATGGCTCCACTATTCAAAAGGAACTGGGCTGTAATTGCATCAATGGAGAGTGGTGAGGAGAAAGCCACAGCTAAACCAGAAGAACATTAAGGCTAGTTTGTATTTACCTTCACCACACCGTGATGACCATTAGAGGAATTTTATATATCATCACCGCGTCTGCGTCCGCTGCGGATCCTGCACATTAACACGGTAATTCAAAACCTACCAAAATTTCATGGATCATTTTAAAACCCCATAGACCTTAGTGCAAGGAAGACTTGGATTTTGGGAAAAGTAAATTGCCTATGTCATTGGCAGAAACTTTTCATCCAAATGAATTCGAGCCATAATTTCTAAACCGTCGGTCCGATTTTGTCAAATTTTGAGGAGATTTATTATTTTGATAAAATTATTATTTCTTGGGAACTTTTACTTCCCAACCATGTGTCGGATTATGTTCAAATTAATTCAAATGAACCTGCACAAGGATCTCAATCTTTTATATATATATTATTTTACTATAATAGTTCATATTTTACTCATTAGTTCATATTTTAAAGACCATTAGTCGGATTGAGTTGATATTTTACTCATATGAATTGACACAAGGAAATCTGTCTTGTTTTTTTACTCAAGTTAAAATGTGACAGCTAATTATATTTATCTTCATTATTGAGCGACTATGGGATCTTATCTTATTGGTTATTCCTGCCTTCATAGAAATAGTTAGGTTGAGTCAATATGGACTGATATCTTTAATGAGTCACGTTTAATGTGAGGAGTTCAACCAAGGGAATTGTTTATACAACGCAAGGAATTGGGGCGCTTTTTCTGGTAAATCCCCTTTCTATGGGCGACGAAAGCTTAGGCCGAATTTCATAATTTCGAGTTCTAAATTTGGTGACCAGTCTAGGATTATTAGCGGTTGCTTAGTGTTAAGATATGGTGAAGTAACAGGACAGGAGCGCCGCTTTCTACTCATGTTCATTTTTTTTTATCATGGAATTTTGCGAAAATGGTTTTGTGAATCTCAAACACACATACAAGCATTATGTTCAATTTATAGATTGGAATGTATTTATTTTGCATACAATATCAGGCATTCAAGGAAATGCCAACAGTGCAGAGACTGTTACTACTGACATGATGATGGTGATGTTATCGATAAAAATGCCTGTCATTCATTATTTTTCATGAAAGGAAATAGAGGAAGAAAAAACTAACTTTGGCTGTGTGCGTTGTGTTACAGAGAAGATGAAGAGGGATGGGGCGAGGTGGAAGGAGATGATTCTAAGCAAACCAGTCTGTAGGAGGAGGAGCTACAACATCACACCAACTGTGATGGTTTTATCTCTACTCGCTGTGACAGCCATCGTTATCATCATCATCTGCCCTGTTTGTTCAATTAGTCATGTTGGGGACATTAACTTTCAAAGAAATAAATGGAAACAGCAAAAAAATGTTTTTTTTGTTTTTTATGGCAACATACTGAAAGATAATGTTAAAGCCTGTCTTTGTTTATCAAAATAAAGTATTATCAATCAATTAATCAATCAATCAATCTTTATTTATATAGCGCCAATTCCCAACAACAGTTGTCTCAAGGTGCTCTCCAGAAAATCTAGAACAAACTCTTTATATAATTATTTTAATGGGCAGAAACCTCGAGCAGATCCAAGACTCAGGGTGGACGGCTTACTGCCATGACCGGTCTGGTTATATTATTATTATGAAATATTATTATTTTGTAATACCTCAGCTCAGCCACATTTTTTATTTAACTTTTCTTGAACTTAGTTATAAAAATGATGCTTCATTTTTCTCAATAGTACTTCCGGTTTTGTGCAAATTTAAGGCATATGAATAAACACAAGAAGATCTATTCTGGATATATCATAATTTACTCATTGCTGGGAGCTTATAGTTAAATAGTTCATATTTTACTAAGGGGAGATTTGTTTTTAACGGAAAGTGTGTAGAGCGGCCGTCTCCCAGTCGGAAGATCGGAAGGTTGCCGGTTCGAGTCCCACCGGGTCCTACATTTGGTAGGGTCCTTGAGCAAGACCCTGACACCCTAGCTCCCTGGGCATTTCAAAGGGACCACCCACTGGTTCCTCATGGATTGGTCAAATGCTGATAAATAATTTCACTATGTTGACCTGTGTATCGCTGTATATGATCAGTAAAGGATTTCTTCTTCTTTACGGTGTGGCTCTTTACGGGGTGCTGTTTCAGAGAGCGGTGCTTTACAGAGTGTTTGTGTTTTTCTACGCACTTTTATTGCTAATGGCAGTATGGAAAGCTACATTGTTAAAAGAAAATTTTGATGAGCTTAAAAAAATTACTTCATCCAGGAACACTCAGTTAGATAACTATTTTCAACTAAAGATCACTCACTAAAAATTTGCTTTTTATGGAGTCTTAAAGTTAATTTATTTTGGATTTTAGTTTTATATCTACTTTATATTAGAGCAATTTTAGCTTTTAGCTTTAAAAAACAATTTGTGGCAAAATGGTGGCATAGTGGCGTAGCAAAAAAAGAAAAAGGGAATTGTTATTATAAATGATATCCTTTTTATGTTCAAAATTTCTGTGAAGACATGTTGTCATGATATTGTATTTTGCCTGGTATATGTATTTTTCTACCTGTATTAATTAATAAATAAAAAAAAATAGATAAAATACCATCACTGGTACTATTAGCAAGCAGTGTACTGGCGGTAACTATAGCTGGAAACAGGTGATCCGTTGGAAGACCAGGGATTGGAACAGCCCAGACATGATGAAGAAAAATAGATAGATAGATAGATAGATAGCCTTTATTAGTCCCACAATGGGGAAATTGCAATGTTACAGCAGCAGAGCATGTTACAGAGTAAGAATAACATCGTGTTATGTGCAATTAAAATAAATTAAATTCAATGTACAGAAACAAAGAAAGAAAAGATTCTAAAGTATAAGGATAGAAATGAAATTTTTTAATTTTCCAAAGGGGAAAAATAGTTGTACAGCCTCCATTCACTCTGTATGAATGGAATATTACGGAGCCCTTCTAGTATCTGATGAGAAAAAAAATTAATTCATTGGTTCATTGCACAGATTGCAATTCCATGGGCACGGATTGCTAAACTGTGCGCACAGTTGAATTACTGTTTTTTCCTCAACTGACACCATATGGGGGGCACCGTAGAATATTATGGCTTCGGTTAAAGGACAATTTGGCCTGATAAGGACTCAAAATCTGCACTTGAACCAAGTCATAAATCTTACTTTTGAGAAAGAATGTGTGCAACACATTTGACACATTTATTTAGTTTATCTCAAAATTATATCTTTTTTCAGTTTGCAGATGTTCATGAAAATCTTTTTCTTTGATCGTAATGACAGACGGACAACTGAAGAGATCACTGAACCTCCCAGCAGGAGAAAATGATCCTCAGATATGAGACTGCTGGTTGTCCAGACACCAGAGGAGCGTGTGAGGTCTGGTATGAATTGTGGGTAATGGAGGAGTGTGTCCTGTCCTGTAATTGTACCTTTTGATGTCCCGTTGTTCTTCTGGAACAGCTCAGTAATTGGTTCATTTCTTCTGTGTTTAAGACTGCCTGGATGGTGTTTATACCTCAGAGGGAGGTTAATTGAACTATTAACTGTGGGGGCGAGAGTTGATGGATTGGACTACTAATTATAAGATTGATTTAGTTTATATGCATGTGTGTTGTGGGACGTTGGCTCAGATCTTCTCCTCGATCCATCCATTGAAATCAAAATGTATAAATGAATAAATAATGATTTCAGTAGGTTCAGAAGGTGAGTTTGAAAGAGCAGTGTGACATTTGCACTGCAAAAGATTAATTTCAAGAAAGTTAAAAACAAGCCTTTTTTCTTTGAAAATAATGTTATTTTTTTCCCCCCCAAAAATAATCTTGTCAAGCATTTTTTCCATTAAAAAAATAATCTTCTTTCAAGAAAATATAACTTGCTTTTTCTTGGTAAATATTTCAAAAGGAACAAGATTTTTTCCCCCCTTATCTTAAGAATTTCAAAACTGTATTTTAAGAGATTTTGTCTTAATATTAAGCTTTCCCCCCCCCCCCCTCTTAACTGTTTATCTAAATGAAGGTTTAGAATCTTAAAATCAGCTCTATCAAAAACACCTATCTTAAATACATTTCTTTCAAAGTTTGCAATAGCAAAACTTAATTAAATAATAATAATTCATTTTGAATACTTAGCCTAGTTTTAAGGCTCATTACGGTGTTACAGTTTGAAGAATTCAAGTCAAGCAAAATAAGAAATAAAATAAAACAATTTGTTTAAACCACTGATTTAATTCTTTATTTTTTAGCTAGAGCGTCACTACATTCCCCAAACTTTTCTTCTGTGGACCCATTCTCCAAAAACTGTCAGGAAACCATTTAAAATAGCCAATTGAATTCGGAAACATTACATCCCTACGTCCTTAGTTTCTTTTAATTAACATAGCTGCTTTTTGGTCATATTTTTATATAATTATTATTATATTTTTTATTGATGCTTTTATCTGCTTTTATCTTGTAGTACTTTCAGATTTGATCAAAATGTAAAGTGTGTTATGAATTGATTATATTATTATTATCCACCTACCTGCCCCCGTCCCATCTCCTTCAACAGAAGATCAGAATGTATCTCTTCTGTCATATCATGTCTATTAGTTGGATATCTGATCAAAGCAAGACTGGACACTTAATACAAAGCACTGAGCCTATATATAACTAGAAAAAGCACTCAGAGAGTCAAGCATCAGTAAAATCACAACAGTACAGAAAGTTTAAGAAAAATGTATGCAGATTCATCAGTTAATGTCTGAGTTATTACCAGCCTCTAGATCTACCAACAACTCCAACAAACTCTCTGGGTATCTCTCAAATACTCTGATTCTGGTCGTCTCCTGTGCCTTCCACTTCTGCATCTCTTCAGCCCACAGAGCCCCCACCTCCAGCCCCAAAGGAACGTCAAATGAAAAATAAGGAATAAGGAAGTGATTGGCAGCTATTTTTCCTCTCTTCCTCTCTTCTCTTTGTGGTTGAACATCGAGAGACAGATACTACAAAGTATAGTAAACGATCATCAACCAACCAATATGTGACTCTGTTGGGTACTAAAGATGTAAAACTGATGACTATGAAGTAACTTTAGCTAATTTGTTTGGCGACCCAAATCAAATCTTCTGCAAAATGACTGCTGAGAGTGAAGGCTCTGAATATATGGGCCCCATTGATGGTTTTAGATTTTATGCATCTTGTGTAAAGACAAGGTTTTCCCCAGAGTACTCCTGGAGATCCATTTGGACATTTTCTGATGTACCTCTGCTGCGGTGGACTTTTGTGTTCTAATCATCTTCGTGTTATTGACAAGGATCCGTCTTACAACTGTCTTTATTTGACCATCAACAAAACGTTTTTATGCTGTTTGTGCCAAAGCATCCGTAAGAAGCTTTAATGTGTGTGTGTTTGTGTGTGTGTGTGTGTGTGTGTGTTTACTCATTTAATCTGCCTCCTTGGAGCGACTGCCCCCTTACTTGGGTCAAGAAAGGGGGGCTGGTTGGTTGCTTTGGATGTTGGTGGATCTTTCCCACTCTAAGCTAGAGGGATTGAGATGTGACTTTATTTAAACGGATTAGAGGGTCTGAGAGGAACTGGAGAAACATCTGGAATCTACTGACAGACAGAGGAGGACTGATGAAGTTGGATGAACCGAATAGACCCATCAGGGACACGTTAACTTAGCTTCTCAGTGAAATTAACATTCATCTGTATGCAGAAGATGACTTGAAACTCTTACTGGAGAGCGACAGGTTGGAAGCTCTAAAAGTGTTTTGAGGAGACCTTATCCTGGACCTGACAGGTGTGTGATATCGTCCATGGATTTCAGATGCATCCACCTAAGCTCCATTGAATCTGTGTTATTAAACAGGAAGTCCAGAGTCTCCTCAAGGCTGGCTATTTTTGAAATTGTTCCATTTGGAGCAAACTCCACGTCTTTGTGTGAGGAACCCCAACTAAAAGAATCTCAAAGACAAAGAGGAAACCGACTGGGGAACTCTGCCCCCCCTTCACAGAAAAAAAACCCCTCTGGCCTTGGTTTCGTGTCGTTTGACATTTTGATGACACCCCTCTGATGTCATGGCAGTGGCACCGTCAGCAGGCGTCTGTGGTGAGGCGGACAGCTCGGTGAAGTGGCAGCTGTGTTATGATGTCAACGCCAAGACCTGGTGGATGGTGAGTTTGATTCTTCTTTGACCTCATCTGGCATACTGATTGCTTTCTTATTGTGACATTTATCAGGGTTGGAGGTTTAATTAATATATCTGAGGTTTACATGCCCTAACTAGAACGTTTGGACCATAGGGGTTGTCCTCATGTAACAATTTTGGATTATAATAGTGAATAAAATCAGAGAATATCTGTTTTTTCAGTATTTATTTGAGTTACAATGTAGAATGCAGTTCAGATGCGTCATCGTATATTTGTAAAGCGATATAAGATTAATCCTAGGGAAATACTGACATGTCCAGGGGACCACATTCAGTTTGAACAACCATAAAGTCAACAAACTGATAAAACTACCGTCTCTATCACGATGGGCTGAGTATCAACGTATGGAGGCAGAGAAAGGCCATTGTGCCACTTAGGGCCTGAGCACTAACACTGTAAGGACCCTATTTTTGTGTAGTGATTATTATGATCTCTCCAAAGAATTACATTTTTGGGGGCTTTATCGTGGTTAAAAAAAAAGAGTTTGAAATAGATCTCGGCCTTTGGGCATGGCAAAATGGCGCCACAATACCCCCTAAAAATGAAAAAAAATAAAATAATAACCCTCATTTGATTCTCACCTACAGGTATATGCATGAATATTGGTAGCCATGTTTATCATATCTGTGTCTACCAAAAAGTCTCCTGGTGCAATGTGGCTTAAATGTGAGATAAGGTGTATTTTTTTTTGTAGTTGTTTCCAGGTGTTTTACTTTCGAAAACTTGTCCTAGAGTTTTGAGCTGATCAACTTCGATTGGTTTGTCATTGAATTGAAATATGAATCAATGAGATAAACCTGGTTAACATGGAACATGGATAAGATCATCTCAAAGCATCAAAGCAATGATGATCGAAATTTATCAAGGGTTTTTCCATTACTTGAAAGGCGCGGCCATAGCGGCAGGGCAAATGTTAGTATTTTGCTATTAAACTTGTGGGCCCATAAAATCACTTTCCATTGTCCATTCTGTCCCAAACTACTGGTCGGATAAGAGTACTGCCCTGAAAATGTACATATGACAATATTCAGTTACATTGATAGTGCCACCTGCTGACAACAGGAAGTAAACCTTATGTGACATATATCATTTGAACAAGGTAAAATGTTATGCTCCTCATGCAGTGTGCTTCTGGTATGAAAGGTCAGGCTCATGTTCACATGCAGGTGATCAGGAGCCCAGTGGCGGCTGGAAAGCACAGTGCTCTATTATGTAGGATGACTCCGGTGGTAGAAAAAAAGAAAAGGGCAAAGGCAGAGCAGAAGATCAAAGGTGGAAGTTGAGGAGGGAAGACTATGTGAATTTCAGAGAGGAGTTGAGACAGGTTTTGGGTGGTAGTGAAGAGTTGCCGGATGACGGTATCAATCTGGACAGGTGAAATAAGGAGGAATGAGGAGGTTCAGGAGAGTATATACATTAAAAGAAGAAGAGGGATGCAAGTGAGATGAAAAAAGTAGGCTCGACAATAGGGAGTTGTGGCAAAGGTGAGGAGTGATGTAGCAAAGGCTAAAAGATCGGCCTATACAGAGTTGTTTTAGAGGTTGGAAACTAAGGAAGGAGAAATTAACTTGTACCAATTTCCGAGGCAAAGACATTGAGTTGGGAAAGATATGCAACAGCTCAGAACAATTTATAGATGGAAATGTTCTAACAAGTGAGAGTGAGAGTGTGAGGGAAAGAGGGAAGTAATACTTTAAAGAACTGATGACTGAAGAAAATGAGAGAGAAGGGTGGATGAAGTCAGAATTGCAAATCAGGAAGTTGAAAGGATTAGTAATGTTGAAGTGGGAGCAGCTTTTAAGAGGATGAACAATTGAAAGGCGCTTTATTCTGTTGACATTCCAGTAGAGGTATCGAGGTGTCTAGGAGAGAGGGCGTTTGAGTATTTAACTGGATTGCTCAACACTATCTTGGAAAGTGAGAGGATTGCTGAGGAATATAGGAAAAGCGCACTGGTGCCGATTTTCAAAAACAAGGGAGACGTGAAGAGCTGTCGAATCTAAGTAGGTATAAAGCTAACGAGCCACACAATGGAGGTCTGGGAAAGAGTAGATGAAGCTAGGTTAAGAAAAGAGGTGAAGGTTTGTGTGGAGCAGTATGGTTTCATCCCAAGAAAAAGCATTACACATGAGATGTTTGCTTTGAGAGTGCCGATGGAGACGTATAGAGAAGGCCTGAAAGAGTTGCATTGTGTCTCTTTAAGAGTTACAAGAAGCCTAGGAAAGAGTGCAGAGGGAGGAATTGCACAAGGAAGGCTGGAGTGACAGATAAGTATGTTAGAGTGTTACAGGATATATATTACAGCAGCATGACAGCAGTGAGGTGTGCAGAAGGAGTGACAAGTCCAATGTGGAGGTGAGAGTGCATCCAGACCGATGGGGTCAGGCAGGAGTATCCTTGGACTATGATGTTAGCGGAGGACATAAAGATCTGTAGTGAGAGCAGGTGGAAGAAAACCTGGAGAGGTGGAGGTGTGCACTGAAGAGAAGAGCAATGAAGGTCAGCAAGACAGAAGACAGCTGTGTCAATGCAAGGAGAAGAGGTGAAGAAGGTACAGGAGTTTAAATACTGTTCATGGTCAACTATTCAGGGCAACAGGGAGTGTGGAAAGGAGGTGAAGAAGCGAGCGCAGCCAGGGTGGAGAAAAGAGTCAAGAGCTATTTGTGATAGAAGAGTAACAGCAAAAGTGAAGGGAAAGGGTTTACAAAATGATATTGAAAGCTGCTCTGGCGTGTGGTTAATAGATGGTGGCACTGACCAAAAGAGGCAGAATTGGTTTAGCAGCGTTAAAGATGTAAAGATGTTCTTAGGGAGTGACGAGGACGGACAGGATAACAAACAAATACATCAACCCACGTTAGATGTCTTGGAGACCAAGTAAAAGAGGCCAGTTTGAAATCGTTTGGACACTTGAAAAGGAGAAATGGTTGATCTATTTGCAGAGGAATGCCGGAGATGGAGATGCCAGGCAGGAAGAAAAGGGAAAGACCTGAGAGGAGGTTTCAGGATGTGGCGAGAGAGGACATGCAGCTGGTTGGTATGAGAAAGGAAGATGAAGAGGACAGGGCAAAATGGAAACAGATGATCTGCTGTGGTGACCCCTAAAGGGAACAGCCCAAATAAAGTGATAAAGTTCATTCAGTTATTTAAAAAAACTCTTGGGTTGGTCACCTCTTACCAGAGTACTTACTCGGAAGCCAAAAGCCTTATCAACTACGTTCACAAAATGCCTTACAGTCGTCTGTTCCCCGGGCTCGCACCGAATTAGGTAGAAGAGCATTTAATGTGGCTGCTCCTACTTCTTGGAATACATTTCAAAAGGACATTAAGCTTCCCGATCTAATTTCTATGAGTGATTTTGATGAGATTTTAACTTTTGAATTTCGGACTTTGAATGTGAGACGATTGGACAGTGTGGTCGTACATGATCAGTTAATTTTGCTTGGTTTTAACTACACAACTTGCATTTTAAAATGTGATACAATTATTTATTCTTTATTACTATCTGTACCTATAGTTATTGAATATATACTTTCAATGGTATGTCCTGGTTAAATTAAGGTTAAATAAATAAGACAAACTATCATCATGATGATGCACAGCTTAGCCACAACATTAGAACCACTCACCGGTCTTAATAATGGGGCTGATCAGTTTTTTCAATATGTCAGGTTTTTTATAAATAGCCAATAATCCAGGAAAAAGTGGACCTCAAAGTGGTTCTACAGCTCTGATTGAGCAGGGATGTGTTTTCAGTCGTCTGTCACCACGCCATCCTCCGACCTCCCGCCACACAAGTCGTCTGGGAAAGCAGACGATTATCCGTATTTATGTTTGCGCTGGGCGACGGGCTCTAGAGGCCACCGTAATTAAGATGGAGGTCATATGATGATACAGTTCATGTAGGCGGATGTTTAACTTATGAACGTGAGGTAATTCTGCAGGCAAAACTTTAATTTTATGGCAGGAAGAGTTACCATAGAAACGCTCGTCTGTTACTGCTAAAGCAGGTACAGTATAACTTACAGAGATGACTCAGACACCTTACCTAACATCACTCAACGAAAGTCAGACCTATTCAAACCCAAATATAACCGCAAACCTAACCAATCTTCAAACAATGAAAAAGATCAATTTCCCTAAAGGTTGTTTTTATGTATTTCAATGACTTTCGATCACATTTTAAAACACAAATTCAATGTAAACAGTTGCATTCGATCCAGTGTTTGTTTGAAATTTATAAACTTTGATTAAATCCTTTCTAATTTATACATAAAACCGTATGTGTTTATTCAATATTATATATAAGGCACTTAGAATTGAGGTATTATATAAATGCTATTAATTCAAATAAGTATTTCTCTCATGTTAATTGATCTATTCACAATGATCGGACACGAGTCCAAGTTCATGTTTCACTGTATTAACCAGGACTGTTTCTCTGTGTGAAACCTAACTGACTCAGTATCTCACAGTATGAAACTGGACTCTTTCATTATATACATAGACTGTTTCACTGTCTGAACTGGGACTGTCTTACTGTATGAATGTCAACTCTGTCACTATATTGAACCTTGACTGTTTCAGCATATGAAACTGGACTGTTTCACTGTATTGAACCCGGATTGTTTCACTGTACGGACTTGGAGTGTTTCAGTGTTTCACTGTATGAATCTGGACTGGTTTACCGGATGAACCCTAACTGTTCTGCCGAATTAACCTGGACTCTTTCACTATGTCAACCTGGACTGTTTTACTGTATGAGCCTCCACTGTTTCATTGAAATAACCTGGGCTCTTTCATTAAATGAACCTAGACTGTTTCAATGTGGACTGTTACAGTGTTTCACTCTGAACCTGGGCTGCTCTACACTTTCAACAATCAACGGTGAATGTTTCACTATCTTGAGCCTGGACTGTTTCACTGTATGAACCTCAACTGGTTCACTGTTTCACTCATTGAAATTAGCCTTTTCAACTGTATGTACATAGGCTGTTTCACTGTGGGAACCTGGTTTGTTTCACTGTACGAACGTGGTCAATTTCTCTGTCTAGCGTTCTCAGCATCAAGGATCAGGATTTTTATTTCACTACAAGCTAGATTATGAACAAATATTTAATGGAAGACAATTGAATAATACACGCGCAAGCATATCTCCGCTCCAGACCATGTGGTTTCCATCATAGTGGGAATATTCAAGACTATCATATTAGTGACATTCTAAATGGGACCTTAAGATGAGTCCATGCTAATAAATTATTTTGATATCATGATCTCAGACTACCATTCCACGCATACTCCCTATGTGTCACAAGTTGAACTGATGAATTCTCAGCAGAGAAAAGTTGGTACCAGGCACCAGTTATAAATAGCAGAAGTTTTTTTTTCTTCAGAAGTTTTGTGCGTCTTTAAGTTACATTAGTTTGTTATACCACTTCATATCAAGCTGTGGTGAAGAACAACTCGAGCCAGCTAATAGTCCACTGGTAACCAAGCTGATGCAAGCAGCTTTGGAGCCTCCACTTTGGCCGGACGCTACCACAGAACCCAATCGGAAGATCTGGACGGTCCTGAAGAAGCAGGTCGTCAATAGAAAAATCCTTTCTGAGTGACAGACCAATACACCCACAGTAGGCGTCATCATTTCACCAACAGCTTTGGTCATGAAAAGGGGTTGATTAACTGACACTAGTATCTAGTTCGAGTTAACATCGTTCACTGAATCTAGAGAACTGATCTCAAGATAGTCCAAATGATTCAATAATGACTTTCTACCACCATTGCCATTATCCAAGCATTTATATTTAATTTTTTTTGCATACATACACATGCACATGTTTAAGCCTTTCATACTTTCTGCATTGCTATTCGTTCACATTTATATTTGATTATTTCATATTAGATAATTCTTTCATATTTATCCTGCATGAGTGTATAGTCTAATAAATATGTATCCTATGCAACCCATGCGGTTATCCTGTCTGTTCCTTAATGAAGAGAAGATGAAGGTCACTATCAATGAGAATTTATGACTTTCAGATATTTGACTGACTATTTTGTTCAGTTAAAGAATTTGAATGATCTAAATTGATATTTCCCAGATTCTGTGTGGTGCCCATTTTATTTAACAAGGTTCATATGGTTTGCATCGTTACAACTGTTTCACTGTATGAATCTGGACGTTTTCACTGTGTGAACATGGACTGTTTTACTGTGTGAACATGGACTGTTTCTCTGTATGAACCTACACTGTTCCACTGTGTGAACAAAGACTGTTTCACTGTATGAGCCTGGAATGTTTCACTGTGTGAACATTGACTGTTTTACTGTATGAACCTTGATTGTTTCACTTTATTGAACCTGGACTGTTTCACCATATGAACTGGACTGTTTTACTGTATGAATGTGAGGGACCGGGCTTGTTGTATTTTGAAGGGAAAGGTTTTATATTACCGAAAAATAATGAAAATCTAAAAAAAATAAGCAGTATAGTTCTCGGTCCATAAAAATATAAATAAACAGAACTAAACTCAAGACTTTGCAAACAATAAATAAGTTTAAGCAAAGTGATGAAAATAATTGAACTCACTATGAACAACTGATCTAACAGAGAACAAAAGACCTCACAAAGAAAGAATGCAGGGATATTTAAGGTACCTGGCCAAACCAAATGAATACAAGTGGGAGTAAAACAAAACACTAATCTACTAATTAACTACACAAATAAACAGAACTTAATCTGTTTGGTAATCAGTATAATCATCATACAAATCAAATCCAAATGTATCTAAACATCAAATGCAAGCTAAACAAAATTAACACAATAACTAAACCAAAAAAAATAAAAACCCCTCTGAGGTCTGGCACTGATGGTGCAGCCTGATTGGCACTACGTGTATAAAAGTCTGCTGCTTCCTGGTCAAATACACATACTCCCTATGTGTCACAAGGGAGTATGTGACACATATTTCTCAATATTTCTATTGGGAAATATTTAGCCTTTACCTGGCGCACAATGAGGTTGTCAATGCGTGGTTTGGGATATGACTATATTCACTTTTTGAACACTGAATTATTTCTACAGACAGCATAAGGTCCATTTCCTTATTCAGTGCCACCAGTATACACTGTATAAGTATAG
The DNA here is from genome assembly GCA_037951165.1 of Lophius americanus. Lineage (NCBI taxonomy): Eukaryota > Metazoa > Chordata > Actinopteri > Lophiiformes > Lophiidae > Lophius > Lophius americanus. The sequence continues at coordinate 278,522 of JBBDHG010000039.1, read as the reverse complement.
TCCATTTACCTTGTCAGCCTGTTAAAACCGCTCCTTAAGAAGGTTAACGGTTTCACTCTCTTCTGAATGACATAATAAACTACATTAACAAACCCCCCGAAACGGTTTCATTGAAACGCTCTGTCAGTCCGTCTGAGGATGGTATCTATTCGTCTCAAACTCCTTATGCACTAAAACTTGTAAACCTGCTTAAACAAGGCAGACATGAGTTTTGTACCTGGTCGGTTAGAATCTCATCGGGGAAAACTATCCCTTGAAAACAACTGAATCAAAGAAAAAGCCAAACATTCGGCTCTCACGCAAAACTTCAGGATATTTTTAAGCATATTCTGTGACAATCAGCAAGTAGCGATTTCCTGCCTTGCTTTTTTCCACAGGGCCAACAATATCCATTCTAAGATGTTCAAGTGGAGTACTGACAATTGGGAGAGACTGGAGATGAGCTCTGCTGGGACCTTTAATGGATGTCTTCTGACACTGAGGGCAACTTCTACGGAACTCTGCTACATCTGAGTGCAAACGAGGACAGTGGAAAGGCTGTTAAATGCAAGCTAGTGCCTTGTGTTTCCCTAGGTGGCTAACCCAAGGAATAGAATAGCCCAAGCTAAGTATTACCTCTCGGGCTGCTTGAGGGACCATTAGCTGCTGGCCATGTTGATGGTAAGGGATTCCCTAGTGGTTAAAGTACTTATCTCCATCAGCATGCTCACTCTAAGACTCCATCTACCTGGCTTTTGAAAAAACAATTGATAAGGTTGGATATTTTGCTGCATTTCAGTTTTATTTGAAGGTATTTGGAATCTCAAGGGCACATCTGGAGCAACCTCAGCTTGCGGTTTCACAACAGTGTGTTTCAGTTTTTCCTGCTTTCTATGATTACATGGCTTGCAAGGTTTTCCGGGCTGTGTCTCAAGCTCAACATTATAGAAGAGCAAGGCACTGAGAGAGGAGGAAGGCTCATCCCCAAGTTTAGACTGGGCCCATGTCAAAGTAATGTAACAACTTTGCACTGGATTCAGTAAGTCAGAAAGAACTTGAAGGTCACCACCCAAAACTACTAGGAGGGCAACTTGTCAGCAACACAAACATTTAAATGATAAGGTTGCTCTTGTACTCTAATATAGAGGTCAGCAGTGGGGTAAGGTTTCTCATCACCATGCACACAGCGGATTGGGATGGTTTTGAGTATGCAAATGCTATTACTAGGTACAAGCAGCAGTTCCAAATGGAATTAAAGTTAAGGTCCTGAAACTGTGTGCGAAGTGGCTATATAGGATCCTACAGTACATCTTCAACATGAGCCTAAGGTTGGGTCGGGTTCCAATGCTCTTTAAAACCTTTTAACTGGTCCCTGTTGCAAATAACGGACGCCCAAGCACAAAGAATAACTATAGGCCTATTACTCTGACCCCTCACATAATAAAGACTCTGGAGAGGCTTGTGTTGGACCATTTACATAAATGGTTAAAGAAAAACTAACCATTAGAAAGAACTAAATAGGAGTTGAGGATGCAATCATTCATTTTCCCAATAAGACCTATAGCGATCTTGACACGAGTGGTAGCACTGTGAGGATGATATTCTTGGATTTCTCAAGTGCTTTTAAAAGCATACGCCCGGAACCTTTGCTGAGAAACTACGGATGATGCTGGTGGACAGCTCCCTGGTGACCTGGATCACAGACTACCTCTCTACTCCACCAAAATATGTGAGACTACAGAGCAGTGTGTCCGACCAGGTGTCTGGCAACACGGAGGCCCCCCAGGGTATTCAAACCACCGACCTTCAGATAAGTGGACGTCAGCTCTACCAACTGAGCCATTCATTTAAATTTTTTACTTTATTAATTATTTTATTTGTGTGCGAATTAGGACTTTGCCACTGCATTAACCTGGATTGTCTAACTGTAAGAACCTGGACCTTTTCTCTTTGTGAACCTGGATTGGTTCACTGTCAATGTAGAATGTTTCACTGAATGAACCTGGACTTTTTCCCCGGACTTTTTCCCTGACTGAGTAGTAGTATCATATTTTTGCATTGAGAATTACGACGTTGCCATGGTTTCAGCTCATTTAGCGAAAACCAATTGTTTTCACATTTTTTTTATTACAAAAAATGTTTTGTGATTTGTTAGTCAAAAGGGTATAAGAGGAGGTCTTGGTCAATAGAATGGAACATAGAATAGAACAAACTTTATTTGCCCTCATCGGGAAATTCAAGCATTATATGTATATATATATATATATAAATATATATATATACACAATGCATGCCTCTTATGTATACATACATTATGCATACATAATGTATGTGAATATATATATATATATATATATATATATATATATATATATATATATATATATATATATATATTATATGTACATACATATAATGTATATATATATATATATATATATATATATATATATATATATACATTATATGTATGTACATATATAAACATACATATAATGCTTGAATTTCCCGATATTCATATTCAGTAACAACGTTAATGAATATTGGTCAGTTGGTTGAGAGCTGCACACTTAAAAAATATAGAAATAAAAATATCCATGTGGCCCTAATCCTCGCCTCTGTACAATTTAAATGGGAATGATCGGTATTCAATGGATTTTATTGAATTTATTTAAAAAAATAATCCAAAATACTTCCTACAGTACCCCAAAATATCACTGGGGGTATACGTACCCCAATTAAAGGATCATTGTTTTATGATGTGATGGTGATGCCCATGATGAGGTCTCAATGGATCTGCTGTAGATGATGCTGTGTATGAAGTCATCATGCTGGTGTGGACTGAAGTCATGTGGTTTCAGCGGTTTCATATATATATATATATATATATATATATATATATATATATATATATATATATATATATATATATACATACATATACATATATATATACATAATATATACATATACATTAATATAAATGAATTGGAATAGGTAGGGTAGGGCAAATTTCAAATTCAGTGGGGGATATCTCACGCTCCTCTACCATAACCACCTCCAATGTGACTGGGAAACGAGGGCTCATTCTGGGCTGTCGGTTCTGGAGTGATTAGTTAGTTGTAAATATTATACGATACTAATAGTGAATGTACAAGTAACAGATTGGGTTAACTTATTCATGAATTTGATTTAATTGCAAACCAAGGTAAATTCTGTAGCATATTTAAGTTCTGATATTGTAAGATCTTTGAGTCAATAAACTCAGTTTTTAACACCTGATTGATTCAATTTTTTCAGTTCCAGTAACTTATTTTGGTGTTACAGTATAGAGATAGAACATTTTGTGGTTAAATCCCCACCTTTTTGGTTCGCATGTTTCCCCCGTATTTGCATAGGTTCCAATCATGAATATGAATATACTGTAGGTGAATGAATTTATCAAAATTCAGCGTACAATTCAGTACAATTTAAAAAAACTAAATATATTAAACATATTCAAAAGCACATACAGAAGAAAACTCAAATTTCAAAAATGATATTTTAGTGTCTAAATGGAACTGATTTTGCAACCAATTCAATAAAAATTACTCTCAAACAGACCAGAAGGTGGTTCCGTTCAGTGCCGCAGCCTACCGGGCGGGGTGAGACAGTTTGGAGGGGGGGCTGCCGTAGAGTAAGAAGCCTGACGCGGGACGTTTCTGGGCTCGAGCGCCACGGATCTCCTCCACCGGACGCGGACATGGGGCTGTATCTGGGAGCGTACCGGTAGAGGGATATGGCTGGTCGGTAGGATAAGCTTCACGTCACCCGGAGGCGGCTTGGCTTTGACATGGTAGGTCCAAACGCCCTCCTCCCTCATACGGCGCTGCTTCGGTTCGTAAAGAGACGCCATGTAAGTAACAGAATGGTGCTCGGTAACGTCACGGCCGTTAGTCCGTTACTTGACGTTAGCCGTAGACAGGCATGGTCTCGGGTTCTCGTCACAGCTACAGTGTTCTGCGAAGACGCAGTGGATCATCTGGATCCAGAGTCTGCTCTCAGTTTGCTGTAAAACGTCAACTTTAAGAGTCGGATAGCAGGCCGGAAGTAACCGTCAGAAGTGACGTCAACATGTGTCTGATGACTGTACGTTTACCGACAGAACTATCGGTCCGTGTGACGTTACAGCAGAAAGCATACAGCTAAGTTTGGAGTGACGTCTTCTTGGAGAAAAGGGTACTGGGTGTCCCACAGGGAGCCTTGGTGACCCCCCTCTGGTGGATGGCAGGCACAGTCTGGGACCAGTAGAGATATGGGGTGACATTTGGCAAAGTTCAAGTTCATGTCAGTACCCATGTGTTTGACAGTGAATGTGTGTGTGAGATAGAGAGAGACTGCATGTTTTAGTCCGAAGGAAATGGCTTTATTAATATCTAGCTGGTCCACTGAGAAGCTACTGTCCCTGCAGACAGTTTGCTCGAGTACCGCTGGATGGAGCCAGAGCTGCAGACTCTTCCTGCAGACTCCTCCTGGGAATCCTGCAGACTCCTCCTTTGGAAACCTTCAGCCTCCTCATTTCGAAAACCAGTAGCCTCCTGCTGTAGCTACTTGTAACCTCCTACAGGGGCCCTGCGGCTTTCCACAGCTTTCTCTTGTATCCTCCTGTGGCCTCCTGCAGACTCTCTTGAGCCACCTGCAGCCTAAAGTGGCATTCAGCCGCCTGAATGTCTCTGCAATCTCATCCTGTAGCCTCCTGCAAACTCCTCTTTTGGCCTTCTCCTGTAGCTAACTGTTGCCCCCTGCAGACTCCTCCTGCTCCCCAGTTGGCTGTATACCGTCTTACTGTTCATATTAAGGTCGCAGTTGAGTGTGAGGAAGTATACTAACTGTTGTTCAGTTCCTATTAAGTTCACAGTAGAGGGTTGTGGCCTAGGAGGTATACATAGTATATTACAGTTCATATTAAGGTCACAGTAGAGGGTCTTGTCTTAGGAGGTATACATTCTATAGTACAGTTCATGTTAAAGTCATAGTAGAGTGTTGTGGCCTACATCATGGAAGATGTGATCTAGGTTCAAACTGTGGTATAGCAGCTGCTGTGGCTTTAAGTCTTCTGGGATGGGCTATATTCATACCGTCATTTCATTTGTCTTTCTTTCATTCTTGGCCCCCCTTCTTCCTCCTCCCTCTCAAACATTCCCTGGTACCCTGTTACTCCTCAGCCCTACTTTGCTACTAATAATCACTCCCACCATCATCTGTTGTTTTTCTCACTGCAGGCCATTTTTGCCAGCGCTCTAACTTTTCTAGCGTGTCATCATTTGTGGAGTTAACACTGGAGAGTCTTTCTCAGGATCACTCCAAAGCCAGCTCAGCAGTCCTGGAAATGCAGCGCCGTGTAGAGCTGGAGGTACAGCTGCTGGAAGCAGTGGAGCAGAGCAGAAGGAAAAACACATGACGACACTCGAGTGAAACACTAGAGGGTTGTTCCTGTTCCCTCTCAGACTCTGCTGCCCCCATCAAAATGATGTTTTCTCCTCTTTGCCTGTCTCAGGTAAAACTGCTACAGGACGTCCTGTAAAACCCCACAAAATGTTGTTGACCTCGGTGTTGATTTATGATGTAGCTTGTTTCACTCTATGAGCCTGGATTTTTAATATATGTGAATCTGAACCATTTAACTGTATGAACCTGGACTATATCACTGTATGAACCTGGACTGTTTCACTGAGTGAACCTGAATATTTTTCCTGAACTTGGACCTATCCTTATGTGAACCTCGACCATATTTCTGTATGCACTTAGACTCTATTGGTATCAGTGATATCAATGGTAATGGTGGTCTGGTTGTTTCCAATGTTGGTCTCGGTGGTCTCTATCAGCTGCTGTGCTTGTGCACCTGTGTTTCTTTAAAAGTGTGGCCGGATTTGGCCCAGGATTTCAGCTTGGTTAGATCTCTTCCAGGAGCAGAAGTTCGACGATGAACCTGACAGTGTTTCAGAGAAACAGTGTCAGGGTCTGTACTGAACATGATGCTTAAGCTTTGCGTCCGTACTGAACATGATGCTTAAAGCTTTGCGTCCCTACTGAAATTGATCTAAAGCCTTCAGTCCATACTGAACGTGATCTAAAGCCTTCAGTCCATACTGAACGTGATCTAAAGCCTTCGGCCCATACTGAACCTGGACTGATTTTGTGATCTAAAGCTTTGGGTCCATTCTGAACATGATGCTAAAGCTTTGGGTTGATGCTGAACGTGATGCTAAAGCTTTGGGTTCGTACTCAACGTAATGCTAACGCTTTGGATCCATACTGAACATATTGCTAAAGCTATGGGTCCGTACGGAATGTGTTATCAAGCTTTGGGTCCATACTGAACCTGATTTCAAAGCCTTGGGTCTGTCCTGAGCACAGTAGTGAAGTCTGTGGTCCATTTTGACAGCATGCTAAAGCTTTGGAAAATTTGTGATCAGCCCTGAGTGCAGTGTAATGTTTTGGGTTCTTCCTAAGCAATGCCTGGTCTTATAGAAGGACAGGATTATCAAAATATCTTGTGTTACATACTTTTCCTACTTATAAGTGGTATTTGAATGTGGCAAAGCCAAACTGCAAAACAAATGAGGTAATAAATATTTAACCTGTTCTTCCTGACAAGCCCGTAAACAGGCTTTTACTTAGTTTATGCAATTAGTAATTCAATTTTATTGTGTAAAGTGCTAGAGATGGATAAAACCCTATCTCACAGCCAAAGGTGGATATGTATTGTATTTTGCAGTCAAAATCCTTTTCTGGCCATCCAACTGTGCAAATTCATTGATCGTTTAGTTTCATGGTGTTTCTGTAATTTGTTGATATCATAGCCTTTTTTTAAATCGGCCAAAGATGGATATATCTTTGGCTGAAACTTTTTTGTTTAATCACAGATTACTCACACAGTGACAGGTACACTGCTACTGACATTGAAAATCAATTATTTTACTTCCTTTCCTGTCTATAGACACTGATGTAATGCAAATACAGCTGGCAGTTGTGGATGTATTTTAAGTTCATTTTTGATAAGTAATTCAGGCTTCAAATAAAATAACGTAGGAGATAATATATATTTTGATTAAGTCCATAAATATTTTTGTGCACCCACCCTAGGGAAATATAGAGGGTTAAACTGGTCCACCCTTCTGTATATTAAGAGGAAAAGGTTCTTCCAAAAATAAACCCTTGACACAACATTTCAAGTGTACATCTCATGATCAGTTTTACATTTTTTGATAATTTGAACTTTGACCATTTCGATCTCAGTTTACTGACATTCACCTCTGATAGGTATTATTACTGTCCATCCATATCAGTACTCACTGAGTTTAACTGCAGGAAGGGGCATCTGTCTGTCTATCTGCAAGTCATTTGGTTCAGCTTATATTTATCTTTATCAAGAAGATTGCAGGCAGCAAGGATATCTGCTAAGCTAATCCACTTTCCTCCGCTGCTCCAGGGTCGGGCCGCGGCAGCAGCAGGGACCCCGGTTGATAATAACAATAATAGTAATATAACATTTAGCAATAGCTTATGGGAAAATACCGTACAATAATAATAATAATTTTAATCATCATCATGATCATATTGTAATAAGTGGGCATTGAGCAGGTCCACAGCAGCAGATGCAGTCACCAACCATATGACCTTGCAGGGTAACAAAGCACAAAGACTCCAGGGAAGAAGTCAAGTAAGTAACATGCATTAATCCAGTGACATGCATTAAAATGAGTGGGATGTATAAAGAGGGACAGTGAGAGAGGAAGAGAGAAAGCTCAGTGCATCATGGGAGATCCCTTAGCAGTCTAAACCTATAGCAGCATAGCTAAGAGCTAGCTTATGTCAGCCCTAAGTATGAGTTTTATCATAAAGGAAGATTTTTAAGACTACTCTTATGTATAAAGCGAGGGTTTCTGCCCCCTGAATCGAGATTGGAGGGTTCCACAGGAGAGGAGCCTGATAGCTGAACACTCTGGCTCCCATTCTATTTCTGGAGATGATAGGGACTACAAGTAACCCTGCATGCTGCAAGTTAAGTACTCTGGTTGGACAATATGGAACTATGAGCTCCTTCAGATACATTGGTGCCTGACCGTCATGGGCTTTGTAAGAGAGCAGAAGGATTTTGAATTTGGTTCTAGATTTTACCGGGAGCCAATACAGGGGAGCTAATATAGAAGAGATATGTTCTCCTAACATGGTTTCATTGATAAGTGCAATTGTGTCCCTTTTTGTGTACAGTTCAGTGTCTATATCTTAGGGTTACCTTGGTAACCCAGCACTGGGACTAAAAGGGACCGGCCCAACCATGAGTTGAATTACACAGCAGGGTCATTCCTACCCCAAAATGGATACGATTTACTGTAGTTGGGATAAAATACAACTCAAAATTTTAATTATTAGTATAAGATGGCCCTGACTTCAAATTACTTATTTTATTTTATTAACATTTATGTCAATATTTGATGAAATGACTAACAAGCTAGCTTGAATGCAACGCTGGAATGTTTGTGAGCAAACAAGCTAGCTCTGTCAGCATATAATAGAATAATGTAAACATACTATATATACTATATACTATACTCACTAAGTTAACCAGCAATGGCCATAGGTGACCAGTTCACCTACTTTGACGTCATGTGTCACACCTTACACATTTTCGTTAGTAGCTAATGCTACCTAATGTGAGTTAGTTTAGATTGCATATGTGACCTAAAGTTAACTATACAGTCAGTAACCACCATTTCTGCTCACTTTAACTGTATCAAATGTTTTATCTCGGTATATTAAGCTTACATATCATCAGTGTCTCCTGAGCTACAGTTTTTAGGTCGCAAAGTTTCCTCTCACACCGGTTTAAGGTCAGGTCAGGTCACCGTTTGCATAAGTATGGTAGAATTTAAATAAATGATGAGTCTCAATTTCAGGTTGCATTTTCAGCCTATTGTGCTGAGTCATTATTGATATCCATTGTCAAATCAAACTAATCAAAAACCTATTACAAACCCCCGGAGGTTTTGTAACAGGTTCTCCAAAAAACGTTTTTTACTGTGGGCACATGGAAGGTTTTAGCTATATTGACTATTTGCACCCAGAAAGAGACAACATTGATCAGTAAACCTGAAAAAAAGAAGTTTTTCCCCAAGTGTTTGTGTTCCCCTGGCTGTACCCAAATGACCCCAAATCATGACTTGAATAGAGAGACGCGTTTTTTTGTGTTTCTTTAAATGCCTACAATTGCTGTAGTGCTATGAAAGAAGTCTGGTGTAAACAGTATGTTGCTTTTCTCTCTCTCTTTTCTCATTTGTTGTGGTGATGTCATCAATGTGCGCATAGATAGCGAGGACTGACTCAATGTGACCATTGGCGACATACTCACCGTATCTAACTAGGAAACCCCACAGCTCTGTTGTAGGTGTGACTGCTGATGACTGGACATATGATTTGTTCTCCTTTCTCTGTCATATAGGATGAGTTCCATCCCTTCATTGAGGCTCTGCTGCCCCAGGTCCGTGCCTTCGCCTACACATGGTTCAACCTCCAGGCAAGGAAAAGGAAGTACTTCAAAAAGCATGAGAAAAGGATGACCAAAGAAGAAGAACGAGCTGTGAAAGATGAACTGCTTGGCGAAAAGGCTGAGGTGGGAGGAGTTATAAAAAACTACCAAAAGTTATCATCAAAAATAAATAGCAACACAGGATATGTCAGGATTTTAACCCTTTGAATACCACTTTGTTTTTGATACAATATGATACGATATTAGATTTTCCTTCTGGTGCATGAAAATGTCTGGCCACACGTGGATGTAGTTTGTCAGCGGTTCCTGTATGACGAAGGATTAGATGCTATTGACTGGCCTGCCCCTTCCCCGGACCTGAATCCAATCGAGCTGACTGATGCCCTAATCCAGGTCTGGGGGGAGATCCCCCAGGAGACTATCCTTCGTGTCATCAGGAGCATGCCCAGATGTTGTAAGGAGTGCATACAGGCACCTGGAGGCCATTGACACTACTGAGCCACATTATGAGTTGTCTTGAGGCAATTCACAAAAGTTGGATTAGCCTGGGATCTCGTTTTTCCACTTTGATTTTGAGTAGGATTCTGAATCCAGTCTTCAATGGGTTAATTATTTTGGTTTACGTTGATATATTCTTATCTTATTTTGTTCTCAACGAATGACACTACGTAATCAATAAAGAGTACAACTATTAAATTAAATGTATTATTATTATTATTATTATTATTATTATTATCTTCATTGGTTCTGTTCTATAGCAATAAAGTAATATATTAGGTAATTTCACTGTTATGAGCCACATGAAGGACAATGGCACCATGAAATAGAAAAATGTAAAAGTAATACTTTTTGAAGCCAAGATTACAGAATGAAAGCTAGGAACAACATGGAAGTCCAAATTAACAAAGCTTAAAATGTCCTAACTTACCCAGAGTTCCCCAAAAGAAAAGAAAGTACCTGAAACTTACATTACTGACACAAAACAGGAGAAATACCTACAAAAAGGAATTTCCAAACCTACTTGATTGCTGGACTGCTATTAGACAATTACTTACTTAATATTTACAAAATGATGGCCAAATATACCAGGAATGAAAAATGATCACTCCCACTAGCAATCATCAACGTTAACTACAAATCAAATCTAATCGGAACTCTAATCAACTCAAAGCCAGTCCATGTAAGGACACGGTCAGATGTCCCGGGCCAGGGACAAGGAGAGTCCTGCTGCTTCCAGTGGTACCATTTTAAGTGCTGTGCCATCAGTCCTTTCTCTAGTCATCTACTTCAACCTACGATTCAGAGGAGTTCTCAGCAAGGTGACACCATGTTCCTAAAGAGGATGAAGGGCCAAATATATTTTTAACGGATTAGAATACATTATTCAAAATTCTAATAATATATATGTACAGTAACTCACTATAACACCATCATTCGGTTTGTAAGGTTAAACAGAAGTGGGCAAGCCGCCTGTTGGCCAAGCTGAGGAAGGACATCAGACCTGAGTGCAGAGAAGACTTCGTCCTGTCCATCACTGGGAAGAAGGCTGCGTGCTGCGTCCTGTCCAACCCCGACCAGAAAGGCAAGATGAGACGCATAGACTGTCTCCGACAAGCTGACAAGGTAGGATAAGCACTAGCTACCGAGAATGGTAAATCCGAACATAGACCCCTGGCCTTCTCAGACCATATAACTGTTTAATGTTGGCAGTGATCTGGTGGACAAGCATTTGGGGTCTGGTGTTCATCATTGCCAAAATATACAGAGGCAGTCCCAGAGTTACGAATGCCAAACTTATGAACTCATACTTAAGAATGGACTACTACTTAAAATCATCCACTGTGCGGGTTAGAAAACGTGGAGTGGATTTCAGTCTTCTTCGGCCAATACAGAGACTCCCTGCTCCATCTAGTATTAAAATCGAACTCTTTAATTCACAATCTCTCACAAACAAATCATGCCTCATACATGACCACATCCTGGAGAAATGTCTGGACGTTATGTGCCTTACAGAAACCTGGCAACAACCAGATGATTTTTCTGTCCTGAATGAAACCTGTCCCGTCGGTTACTGCTACCTCCAGAAAGCCCACCACTGGTCGTGGTGGTGGTCTGTCTGTCATCTACCGTAGTGATTTGGACTTGTCTCCACTGCCGTTGCCAGAGATTTCTTCTTTTGAATGCCTGGCATTTAATTGTAAACCCCCTTTCTCCATGACCATACTTCTGATCTACCGGCCACCCAAACAAAACCCAGCCTTCATCTCTGAGATGTACAACCCTTTGTCGACATTTTTCACAACCTCTGCCAATATTTTAGTACTTGGAGATATGAACATTCATGTCAACTCCCCTGCAAGTCGTTTTGCTTCAGAATTTCTCCAACTACTGGATTGTTTTAATCTCAGGCAACCTGTCGATGTCCCCACCCACACCATGGGGCACACTCTAGATCTTGTCATCACTGACTCTGCTCCTCTCAGCAATCTTCTTATGTACGATCTGGGTGTGTCCGACCACAAGGCCGTCTCCATGGAATTGTCGCTTGTGTCCTCCCTCACTAAGCCCAACCGTCAAATCTACTTCAGGAATTTGAAAAACATCAACCCAGAAACAATGAGAGTCGACCTCCAGCATCTTCTTTCTGCCAACTTTGTATCAGCCAATGACTCAGTAGATTTCTACAATAAATCCCTGAGTAGCATCCTGGATCGTCACGCCCCTGTAAAAACTAGAACAGTCACCTTCTCCTGCTCAGCCCCCTGGTTCACCAGCGAGCTACGGGAAATGAAAGCAGCTGGGCGTGTCCTTGAGCGGCGTTACAAGACTTCAGGTCTCACTGTCCGCAAGCTAGCCTTTCGGGAACACCAAAAGGCCTGCTCAAAGTCCCTTAGAGAGGCTCGGTCACTGTTCTACTTCAACATCATCAAAACCAGTCCTGGAAATTCTAAGCAGCTGTTTTCCACTATCAATCATCTTCTTAAACCACAAACTCCCCCACTTACAGAAATGACAGAAGAGCACTGTAATAATTTCATGGCTTTCTTCAAATCAAAAATTGACTCAATCCGTTCTGTCCTTTCTGGTTCCTCCTCTCTACCTATCCAGTGTATTTACTCACAGTTTGAGATCTCCCAGCCTCTAAAGTGTTTCCCAGAAATCTCACAGCAGGAGGTTGAGGTTATCATCAGGACGATGAAGCCCTCCATCTGTGTCCTCGACCCCTTTCCTACAGCCCTAGTGAAAACGAACATCTCTTCCATCAGTCCCCTGATCACCGCTGTAATAAATCAATCCCTCCAGGCCGGCTTTGTTCCATCTGCCCTAAAAGCCGCCATAATCAAACCACTCCTCAAAGAACCTATTCTCGATCCTGAAGTTTTTACTAATTACAGGCCCATTTCTAAACTCCCATTCCTCTCCAAAGTTCTGGAAAAAGTAGTTGCTGCCCACCTCCAGGACCACCTCAAATACAACAACCTCTTTGAAACCTTTCAGTCTGGTTTCCGCTCCGCCCACAGCACAGAAACAGCTCTGCTTAGAGTCACAAATTACCTACGGATGGCAGCAGATGCTGGTTCACCTTCCCTCCTGATTCTCCTTGATTTGTCTGTTGCCTTCGACACAGTTGACCATGGAATACTCCTACACCGCCTACATCACACCACTGGACTCACTACCACCGCCCTAAATTGGTTTCAGTCCTACCTCACTGACAGAATAGAATACGTTTCCCTTGGAAGTTCAAGGTCCCGGACACACACCGTCACCTGTGGAGTCCCCCAGGGATCAGTCCTTGGCCCCCTTCTCTTCATACTATACATGCTCCCCCTTGGCCATGTCATCAGTCGATATGGACTCTCATTCCATTGTTACGCTGATGGCACGAAAATCTACATAAAAACTGACACATGTTCCTCCGCAGCCTCTCCATCCTCTTCATCATCATCATCTCCCCTGTCAACTCTCCGCGCTTGTCTGGAGGAGATAAAGGTGTGGATGAAAAACAACTTTCTCCAGTTGAACAGCTCCAAAACCGAAGCTATTTTAATTGGCACCCCACATCAGACCCAGTTTTCCTCCATAACCAGTATTACCTTCTCTGGTCACGACATTCCCCTCTCTTCATGAGTCAACAACCTCGGTGTAAGATTTGACCCTCAACTCACTTTTGAATCCCACATCAAACACATCTGCAAGATGTCCTTTCACCATCTCAGAAATATTTCCAAACTCCGTTCTTCACTCACCTTGAGTGATGCTGAAAAGCTGGTCCACGCGTTCGTCTCCTCTCGACTGGATTACTGTAACGCACTTCTCATCGGGATCCCTGATAAAAGTCTTCAAAGACTTCAGTATGTTCAAAACAGTGCTGCAAGGATCCTGATGAGAGTGCGTAAACACGAACACATCACCCCGTTCTTCATTCCCTTCATTAGCTTCCCATCTCCACCAGGATTGATTATAAGATCTCTCTCCTCACTCACCAGTGCATCCATGGTAATGCACCCCCCTACCTAAAAGAACTACTCACCCCACTGACCTCAACACGATCCCTCCGTTCTACCCACTCATACCGCCTCCTCCTTCCCCGGACTAAGTTCAGCACCATGGGTTCTGCTGAACCTCGTCTGTGGAATGCCCTCCCTGACCATCTGAGGGCTCCACAGACGACTGACACATTTAAAAAAGGACTTAAAACTTTCCTTTTTAGCACAACCTATAACCTTAATTAACATTGCTGCTTTTTGGTCCGGCTTTTATATAGTTATTATTTTATTTTTTTATTGATGCTTTTATCTGCTTTTACTTTGTATTACTTTGAGATTTGATCCAAATGTAAAGTACATTATAAATTAAATGTATTATTATTATTATTATTATTACCATGAAGCCTATTATATTTTTGAAATTTAGTTCAATACCCATAGTTTTAACGTTACTAACATCTAAATATTAAAGAGACTTGCTTATTGCCTAGACTTGCCTAATCTGTGTGATCATTGTTTTTACCTTTTAATTATTTTTATTTTTTTTACTGCAAATCCTTTACTTATGTGAAGATATTTGTTATTTTTATAGTTTATCTGCTAGGTGATCTTGAGTATCCTGAAAGGAGCCCAAAATTAAAATGTATTATTATTATTATTTATACGAGCAAGATTGTTCAGTTAGTACAACTATCATTTAAATCATTGTATTTTGTGTTTACTCAGGGTGCTTTCATTTAGTGTAAAATTTTGTTTGAAGAGTGAGTATGAGATACACACAGAAAGTACAAGAAACTATGACGGGGTCAAACACTTTCTCACAACAATGTCATTGGATGTTCTATGAGTAACCAGGTGACTATTTCTGGAAAAAAAAGACACTGCTGTTGATAATATTATGTCTAAAATAACTTTTGGGGCATAGACACACTGAAAGACACTTTTTTTGACAGCAGTCTCACTAATGTGCCGAGTTTAAAAGAAATTCCAATATTATGATTTAAATATATTAGAGTAATATGTAGTTGTTTTTATTATTCTGTGCATGTTATGTTTGAGATGTTGTTTTTGGAAAGGTTGCTTAAGTGTTTATATGCACGTTGAAAGTTGAAATATAAACTATATTAAGAAAAACATTGAACTTAAGGATAACTATTTTATTTTACTTGTACCTATGGGCATAGGTAGAATTAAAAAGTACACAATGCTATCACAATATAAACTGCAAGTAATGTTATTAAAACCAAGTAAAAGGAACTAATCAGGTACAACCACACTTTCTCACATTCAAGATCCTTTAAAATTACAGAAAAATCACTAAAGGAAATTAGATCAGGAAGCTTGATGTCCTTTTGAAGTGTATTCCAAGCAGTAAGAGCATCCACTTAAAAGGACTTTGCTCTGATTCAGTGCAAATGCTTCTTTACATCCATAGCGCCACACATGTTACGTCACACATAGTTTTCGGCCGAACAACATTAGTAAGTTTTAGAAGTTGATCTTCCCCCATTACTGACGCAGATGATTTCCAGGGATATTCAAAAATGGGTCACAAATCCACTCCTTCTAGGGTCATCTTGGGGGAAGTCCAGCTTTACTGTTAATAAAACTGGGATAATGGGGTTCAGCCTCACCTGTTAAGTGAACCGGTTAAGAGTCTAGATTTTCATATTTGATATTCAGTAATGACGGCTGTGATTTTCCTAGGTTTGGTGGTTGGATGTCTGAATGTTGGATGAATGGATGGATGGTTAATGGATGTTCTATGTTTTCCCTCCCAGGTGTGGAGGTTGGACCTGGTCATGGTCATCCTGTTTAAAGGGATCCCCCTGGAGAGTACTGATGGAGAGCGACTGGTGAAAGGTGGCCATTGCTCCAACCCGGTCCTCTGCGTCCAGCCTCGGCACATCTCAGTCTCTGTCAAAGAGCTGGACCTCTACCTGGCCTTCCATGTCCAGGAGCGAGGTGAGCCTCCACAAACGCCGTTATAGTGTTAACCGTAGTGATAGAGTCTAGTGTAGTGTGGTGGTTTATGCGCCGTCCAGAGTTAAACTTCACGGATTAATAAACGCACAGATCCTACATCACCTACAGATCTAAGGATGGAAACAAAAGACCTAAACAGAGAATTAATGATTATTCTCATCAGTTTCATGACACTGTTCTGTGATCCTTTTCTGTGTCATCTCTGGTAGTTACCAGCTCTTGCAAGCAGCCGCTTTTCAATGAACCTTGCATTTTGAAAGATCTAGGAAAAACTGCATTGTTTGTCGATGCCCCAGGAAGGCATGGAACAGTTTCTAAAAATATTTAAAATTGATTTCACTCTTATCAATTGATGCGATTTGTTTATACCCATGATCTTTAATTAAAATTATGCATAAAAATCTACCATTTAATTCAAGTAGCAAAATTGAAGAAAATTTTGCTAAACAATCTAAAAAATTGTGCCAATAATTAAATACATAAACAAGTTCTGCTGAGTCTCCTCTTCACACAGTTACATTTACAGACCATTTTCTTCCACTTATCGGCGTCGGGTCGAGGTGGCAGTAGGCTAAGAAGGAATTTCAAGACACCCTCTCTCCAGCAACATTTTCAAGCTCACCAAATGTGAGGGTTGCAATGCATATGGACCGGTGAGTTGAGAGTTTTCCTTTCGACTCAGCAGAAAACCTAAACCCATTGCTGATGCTGCATCATCTCTCTTCGTTTCCATCTCCTGTCCCTCTCCCAAACAGGGTCCATGGGAGACCTTGGGTGTCCTTGAGCGGCGTTTCAAGGTTTCAGGTCTTACTGTCCACAAGCTAGCCTTTCGGGAACACCAAAAGGCCTACTCAAAGTCCCTTAGAGAGGCTCGGTCACTGTTCTACTCAAACATCATCAAAACCAGTCCTGGAAATTCTAAGCAGCTGTTTTCCACTATCAATCATCTTCTTAAACTACAAACTCCCCCACTTACAGAAATTACAGAAGAGCAATGTAATAATTTCATGGCTTTCTTCAAATCAAAAATTGACTCAATCCGTTCTGTCCTTTCTGGTTCATCCTCTCTACCTATCCAGTCTGCTTACTCACAGTTTGAGATCTCCCAGCCTCTAAGGTGTTTCCCAGAAATCTCACAGCAGGAGGTTGAGGTTATCATCAGGACGATGAAATCCTCCACCTGTGCCCTCGACCCCTTTCCTTCAGCCCTAGTGAAAACGAACATCTCTTCCATCAGTCCCCTGATCACCGCTCTTATAAATCAATCCCTCCAGGCCGGCTTTGTTCCATCTGCCCTAAAAGCCGCCATAATCAAACCACTCCTCAAAAAACCTACTCTCGATCCAGAACTTTTTGCTAATTACAGGCCCATTTCCAAACTCCCATTCCTCTCCAAAGTTCTGGAAAAAGTAGTTGCTACCCACCTCCAGGACCACCTCAAATACAACAACCTCTTTGAAACCTTTGAGTCTGGTTTCCGCTCCGCCCACAGCACAGAAACAGCTCTGCTTAGAGTCACTAATGACATACGGATGGCAGCAGATGCTGGTTCACCTTCCCTCCTGATTCTCCTTGATTTGTCTGCTGCCTTCGACACAGTTGACCATGGAATACTCCTACACCGCCTACATCACACCACTGGCCTCACTGCCACCGCCCTAAATTGGTTTCAGTCCTACTTCACTGGCAGAACAGAATACGTTTCCGTTGGAAATTCAAAGTCCCGGACACACACCGTCACCTGTGGAGTCCCCCAGGGATCAGTCCTTGGCCCCATTCTCTTCATACTATACATGCTCCCCCTTGGCCGTGTCATCAGTCGATATGGACTCTCATTCCATTGTTACGCTGATGACACGCAAATCTACATAAAAACTGACACATGTTCCTCCTCAGCCTCTCCATCCTCATCGTCATCATCACCTCCCCTGTCAACTCTCCGCGCTTGTCTGGAGGAGATAAATGTGTGGATGAAAAACCACTTTCTCCAGTTGAACGGCTCCAAAACCGAAGCTATTTTAATTGGCACCCCACATCAGACCCAGTCTTCCTCCATAACCAGTATTACCTTCTCTGGTCATGACATTCCCCTCTCTTCATCAGTCACCAACCTCGGTGTAAGATTTGACCCTCAACTCACTTTTGAATCCCACATCAAACACATCTGCAAGATGTCCTTTCACCATCTTAGAAATATTTCGAAACTCCGTTCTTCACTAACCTTGAGTGATGCTGAAAAGCTGGTCCACGCGTTCGTCTCCTCCCGACTGGATTACTGTAACGCACTTCTCATCTGGATCCCTGATAAAAGTCTTCAAAGACTTCAGTATGTTCAAAACAGTGCTGCAAGGATCCTGATGAGAGTTCGTAAACACGAACACATCACCCCTGTTCTTCATTCCCTTCATTGGCTTCCCCTCTCCACCAGGATTGATTATAAGATATCTCTCCTCACTCACCAGTGCATCCATGGTACTTGAAAGAACTACTCACCCCACTGACCTCGACACGATCCCTTCGTTCTACCCAGTCATACCGCCTCCTCCTTCCCCGGGCTAAGCTCAGCACCATGGGTGATCGGGCCTTCTGTTCTGCTGCCCCTCGTCTGTGGAATGCCCTCCCTGACCATCTCAGGGCTCCACAGATGACTGACACATTTAAAAAAGGACTTAAAACTTTCCTTTTTATCAGAACCTATAACTTTAATTAACATTGCTGCTTTTTGGTCAGGCTTTTATATAGTTATTATTTTATTTTTTATTGATGCTTTTATCTGCTTTTACTTTGTAGCACTTTGAGATTTGATCCAAATGTAAAGTGCATTATAAATTAAATGTAGTATTATTATTATTATTATTATTATTACCTGTCCATCTACCAAACAGGGAGATGGACAGGTCTCCCAAACAGGGAAATGGACAGGTGGTTCACCTGTCCATCTCCCTGTCCATTTTCCCATCACTCGAGAAGAAGACACCAAGAAACTGCTTTGCTTGAAGCAGCAAATGTCCCCCAACCCGAAAGGTACAGTCAATAGTTTACCAGCACAGAGCAATGGCTTCAGATTTGGGGGTGCTGACTCTCATACTGGCCTCTTTACACTCTGCTACAACTATAGCCTGCTGGAGGTAACGGACTGATGACGGTGACAAGACCACATCATCTGAAAACAGCCGAGATTCGTTTCTAAGCTCTCAAAACTGGACACTCTCCTCACTTCTACTGCGCCTTTACATCCTGTCTATGAATGTCGAGAACAGAATCGGAGACAACCTTGGCGGGGTCCAACTATCATTAAAAATATGTCTTTACTTTCTGCCGAGAATGCCGAGACACTTTAGTTGTACAGAGACCACATGGCTCTTAGTAAAGGCTTTGGGATATCCCGCAGTATATCCCAAAGGACTCCCTGGAGGACACGGCCGTTGGCCTTTCCAATTCTACTAAGCAAATTTGCGAATCTACTAGATGTGCATATTTCTGTGCTCCACAGGTAAGCCTGAAAGAGTAAAAAGTTGGTCCACCGTTCCATGAACAAAACGGAATCTGCATTTTTCCTCCTGTAACTTAGGTTCAACAATCAGTTTGAAGATTCTTTCCAGAACCACTGAATAAAATTTTCCCAGGAAGGCTGAAAAGTCTGATTCGCCAATTGGAACACACCGTCTCGTCCCCTTTTTAAAAAATAAGTTGGACCACCACCCCAGTCTTCCACGCCACAGATACTGATCTCAGAAACTCGAGGCGTAACTCATCCATCCCCTGGCACCTTGCCAGTGTGTAGCTTCTTAACTACTTCAGTGACCTGCTTCAGGAGACCACGGGGCTGACCAGGTCCAAAATGCACCTTTCTTCAGCTTGAAGAATTCCTTCAGCCACCTTCAAAATGGAGGATTTGAACAAGGCCCACTCAGATTCCATGTTCCTGACCCCCCTGGGGTATACCGAAGTTCCTCCGAATAATACAGTCCTTTCTCGGACACCACCAAGAGACTCCAAGAAGGCTGGATACTCTGAAGTGTTGTTCGGTGCGTAGGCACTGTCAACAGTCGGAGCCTTCTCTCCTGCAAGCTTCAGTTGCATGAAGGCGATCCACCACTGCATGCAACTGTCTCGTTCTCTAGGGAAAACTTCAACACCGAGTAATCCCACACCCACCCAACGCCCTCTCACCATTGGCAACTCTAGAAAGGGAGTCCTGCCACTTTTCAGGATTTTGGCTCCAGAACCAATGCTGTAGGTAAAGGAGAACCCCACTAAAACTAGCTGGTACGAATCCATCTCTTCCATTTTTCCACACCAGAGAAGTGACATTCCCCTTATCTGAAACCAGTCGGAGATGACAGGAGTTGGCACACCCTGACGCCCTCTGACATTTACAGACTTTTTCTCAGGGAGCTGCTCAGCAAGCAACTTGTGGCCGGGCCTTCATGGT
Organism: Lophius americanus; assembly: GCA_037951165.1. Lineage (NCBI taxonomy): Eukaryota > Metazoa > Chordata > Actinopteri > Lophiiformes > Lophiidae > Lophius > Lophius americanus. The sequence goes on along the minus strand of JBBDHG010000039.1, from coordinate 258,103 downwards.
GATCGGCCGGGCTCAGACTGTGCAAGCTTCGTAGAGCCGCCGTCCTTACTTTACTTTACTTTCAGCTCTTGTTGCTGCTGTAACACTAGAATTTCCCTTGGTTTTCCGTCCGTCTGTCTGTCCGTGCCTGCAGCGGTGGATACTCACCTCCATTGAAATTAGGAATATCTTTTGTTCTGTTTCTCTCCAGAAGCAGAGCAAAGCAGCAGTCCCAGTCGGACCGGAGTGGGCTCTGACCACGAGGATAGTCAAACTACAGCCATGGGTAACAGAACCTGGTGACACAAAACGGGTCACTTTGATAAAATTAATTCTGAAATGCACCTTCAACAATTCTCATAAGGACCAATCCGCCATAACATTGTAACTATACCACTGACTGGATAACATTGCTCTATGGTTACCTGACCGAGGTAGGGATATACTGTATTAGGCAAGCAACCATCAACTTCAACCTACAACCAGGCAGACTTAAATTTCAGAAGAAAAACGCATTGGACAGTCGGAGGGCTGAGTAACAATAAATAAAAGCAATTAATGAACAGCATATCTATAAGTTTGGGAAAATAAATACTTGATTAACAATGTTTGCTCAACTCTGTTGATTCATCAACGGATTCATCAACGGATTCTATCAACTCTGTGTTTACATCAACTTTACTCTTCTGCTGAATTATCGTGAGAGCTTTAAACATTTTGAATACATCTTTTTCCGTGTTGTGATGAAATAAATTTTAAAGAGACTTGTCACAATATACTACATACATAATAAGTAAATACCAAATAATAGAATTAAAGAGAAATTGCAAACAAAGCAAGCAAGCTAAAAGCATATCATCGCTTCATACCAGAGACCCAGTTGTACCAAAGGTATCACCTACATCCATATCCAAATATGTACTGGATCACATTCTGCTGGTCTGCTCCAATACTCTTTCTCTGCTTCTGTTTTTTCAGATGGTCCAGAGTTCCAGGAAAGTTTTGTGACATCAGGAGTTTTCAGTGTCACTGAGCTTGTTCAGGTCTCCAGAAGTAAGTCTTGCCCACCAGCAGCTTTAAGGTTTTAAACAAGGTTCCAGTTTTTGTTTCACTCTATACATTTGATACGGTCAGCTTCATTTGATGAATAACTTTTTGTGACAGACCTATGTATCTACTTCATCTTCAGCTACATAAAGATATACCTACGCCTTTCATTATGGTCTACCATGTCCCATCAAGTTACAATATCTGATTAGCATCACTGATGTGGCTGAAAGTGCTGATAATGTATTGATCATGTGAATCAGTGTGTGAGTGATAATGGAGTGTGTTTTCCCTGTGTTTGAAGCCCCTGTGGTCACAGGAGTAGGTCCCAGTTTCTCCATGGGAGATCTGCAAGGTCACCTGGCCTATGACCTCAACCAGCCAGTCAGCCTCAGACGTCCGCTGGTCAGCACGTCGTCCAGCGGGTAATCAAACAAACACACACCATACACTCCCAAATCAACACAGGCACCCACACACACATAAATACACCAGATGTAGAGGCAGAGGTGATCAAAATATAAGAGTAATTGGTTAAAGTAAACCATTAGCAAAGCTCACAATTATTTCTAAAATATTTTTTGTATTTTCATTGGGAATAATCCATTATTGATATTCAGATTATGCTTTAATAGTGACACCTACAGGGCAGGCAAGGTGAAAGGCAGCCTGTGTGAGTTTGAGAGTGCAGGAGGACAAACTTTGCTATCCCTCACTGCAGGCGGGATCTACTAGATCCATTTAGTGTATTTCAATGTGCTTCTTTTTTCATGTACAACACGTAAAAGTATGTTCAGAGGGAGGAATTTCCTCCCCAACCAATCACTAACCAGAATACAATAGATAAAAACTGGAGTCCTACTGGTGCCCAAATAACTGGTGTTCATGGAGGAGACAACAACAACAAAGGAGAGTAGTAGAATTAGGCCCCAAAAATGGCCCAAAAAATCCAGGTCCAGGTACGGAAAGTAGTTTGAAATGTAAACAGCCTTTAATTCAGTGAGCTAGAAACATTAAAAACACCAGTATGTGTCAACTTAAGCCTTCTTAAGCCTTACGGGTGTGTAGCCGCAAAGACACAGATATAGTTTTGATCATCATATATGTTCAGAACTGATTGCATACATCATTTACTTTCTCAACTCTAGGGGCAGTTTTGAGTACGTGGTGAATTTCACATATAATGTTATATAGAAAATCCCGCAGGCTGTTAAAACTACAACAGGAAACAACAATGGAAAAACAACATCGGTAAACAAAACTGAGATGACAATTAAATTTTTACAGGAAAGATGATGGGTCAAAATATTCATTGAGATGTACCTTAAGGGCATAGATCCAATATACCTGTCTTTGTTCAAGACATTTGCTCTTGTGCCTTCCCCTGGCATTAAAGATAATGACCACAATACCTGAAACTTATTGCGTTGAATTACATCCACGTGGTTCCTCCATTTAATTTATTACCATGGGATAGTATAATTTACCAGTCAGAATGACACACCTATGTTCAGCCACTCTGTCCCTCAGCCTCCTATTAGTGAGGCTTACATAGAAACGACCACTAAAGGATTCAAAACGATACACAACATGGGTAGTATTGTAATTCATGAAGCTGCTGATAGTATAGTTTGTTTACTAACAAACCAATACATATATAAAGTCGCTTTTCATCCTATTTTTTCAGTAGTTACATAGACTACAACTGAAATTTCCCCGGGTTGATGAAGTTAAGTTTCAGGTTTGTGAAGAAAAGTAACTCTTTTAATTTGTCCTTGATAGTTGGGGCCCTTCTGAAACTGGTTCAGTCATCTCCTTTAAAGAAATGTTGTTCCCTATGATAACCCAATTTTTCTTTATAATTTGTTTAAGTTGGACAACCTTCTTCAGTTTTTTCAGAGCTCTAGAGGTAGACGGGAAAATTGACTATGTACTCACCGCAGCGCTGGGAGAAAGTTATGCATTCACTCAGTGCTCCACACCTGTGATGATAGCATCTTTTATTACTCTTGTTGGGGATTTGACCCTTTAGAACTGGTTATTTGGATATTGACCACTACAGGGCTCCGGTCAGGGAACACACAGTATGACAATACGCTGCAGCATGTAGGTCCATTAATACCCAGTTTCTGAAATAAAACATGAAGGATAGGCAATTAGCTTAACTAAAGTTAAAACAAAAAGGCTCATCAAACAGCACTAACATCACAATGATGCAACAACACAGATAAATAACTAAATACAGAGGAATTACTCAACAATTTAGCCATATGAACCCCATAACAGCAATCATCATCGTACATGATACGATGATGGTACATCGTCATTGACTTCTGCACACCATTTAGTAATACTATTGAACTTACTGAGGAAAAAAGTCGCGGAAGTAGTGTGCCATTGCAAATAAGACTTTCAAAGTAAGAGCCTCAACTAAATGAGTCCACAAATGTGAAGAAAATTCACAACAACTCTGTTTTCTTTGTTTCACACCCTGGCGAAGGTTAAGCCTGACACTTATTGGTGTTTCTTTCAATGTTTCTAGCCAGTTGAATTAAAGGGGACTTTTTAATGGTTCAACCTCCCTTGAGTACTTGGACCTGGGTTTCTTAAACCAGAATACTTAATTGACATCTCTTGTTCCAATGAGAATTTCCATTTTCCTCTTCCATTATCTACCACTGTAAGATGGTTAAGTGTGACGAAATGGTGGTAATGGAGAGATTGTTTGGAAATTGTAAACTGCTTTTATTTCAGCCTTGTCCAAATTTGTTCAGCATTACCAGTTAGCTTGTTAGCTTAGCAGTTAACTATAAGCCCTGAAAATACTTTGTGTGTACTTATACTTTATAAAAAATGAAATAGTAAAACATGCAGGTGATGAAGTGTAACACAAGGAGAACGCCAGTACTTCATTTTCTCATCAAAGCAGAACAATTGCAACGCCCAACGTCCCCTCCGATCCTTCAAAATAAGAGCGCTCAACATGAACCACCAAACTGCTTGGTAACAGGAAACATTTAATCACTTGATGCATTTGCTGAGGCCAAAATCATATAAATTGATTCTATGTGTTTATCAGGTTACAAGTGACAAAGATTTTAAAGATTTGTTGTAAAAACATATATTAGACTATAAATATCACAAACAAATGACTCGTGCAGTTAAAGAAAGCTTTAATTTCTAATTAATTAAACAAAAATGTCTCACTCTCTCTCCCTATGCCCAACGTGGGATATGGGGAGTGGCGGCGATTGCCAGCAGTTAATTGAACAACCAAAGCATGTAACGTAGATATACCTGCATAGACGGACATTAGGTCCACAAACCAGCTGTTTGTAAAAGGTGACTCCATAAATGTTCTCTGTATTGACCAGATCCTGAGTGCAGTCCTAGGAATTTTTGAATAGGGTGATCAGGGGCCGATGGAGGCAAAAATACAAGTAGAGCTGATCACAACACACCGTTAATATTTCTGCACAGCCAGTAGGATATTTAAAATATTTATTGATAATGAATTAGTAATTAATTAATTAAAACAGAGTAATAAGCTATATTGCTTAAGGAAATCCCTGTTAATGGATGGTCACATGTTTTTTCAACACCAAAATCTGCTAATATTAATAACTACAAACAAATGAGATCCCTTTTCAGAGCCAATTTTCAAGTTAATGTTATTATATAGTCATATATGTTAGCAAGTCACTAAACATATGTAAATAAATATACAATCATCTATTGTATTATAAAAATCCTGAATTTAACTTCCTATACATTAAGTGAAAATGATTAATTTTAATTAAATGCTATATCATAAGATATGATAAGATAAACCTTTATTAGTCCCACAACGGGGAAATTGCAGACTACACACAACACAAAAAATATTTTAAAAACACTTAATCATCGCGGTATGACACCAAGCCATTTAAACGTCAGGGATATTAATCTGTCCATTTAGGAAATACAACTTATTGTGAACCCGTTTCATCTGTTTTGGTCCAAATGAAAGGGACAACAGGTGTAATGGCGAGGCGGTTCCCTACAAAATGACCTCCAGTGGGCTACTAGTGTGATGTTTCTGACAAAATTGTCAGCAACAGACTGAATGTGGGTGGCATGAGGTCCCAACTTCCTCTAGTTGGACCTGTGCTCATAGGCCAGCACCTTGGATCTCAATTGGTGTTCACCAGAGAATAGCAAAATTGGCAGGTTCTCCATTGTTGTCCCATTCTCTTCACAGATGAGAGTTTGTTCAAACTGAGGTAATGTTGCAGGTGTGAAAGAGTCTGAAGACGCTGTAGAGAACGTAATGCTGCTGCATCATAATCCAGCAGGACCGGTTTGGTGGTGGGTCGGTGATAGTCTGGAGATACATATCTTTTGATTTTCTAACAGACCTCCCCGGGCTAGCCAACGTTACCCTGACTGCTGTTTGCTAACTGAAAACACAGATGAGAGTGTTCTGGTCCTCAGAACCAGTATCAGACCTCACACTGGTCAAGTTGACCTTGGGTTTGTCCTGGTCCAGAAAATACCGATTCTCATGTGGTCAAAGTACTACCATCACCACTGACCACAGACTGTCTAGGAGGCCTGATCCAGGTCGGGGAGGATAACGCCCAAGATACCATCCTCCATCTCATCAGGAGCATGCCTCGACATTTTCATGAGGTCCCTTTGACATGTGGGCGTCAAACACTCTCATGGGTCGCATTATGAGTTGGTATGATGAAATTCACTGGATTTGGATCAGGCTGTGATTTCAATTTTTCAATTAATAATAATAAATTATTTTAAATAATTTTTGGTGTAATTTAGAATCCAGCCCCTAGTGGTTTCATTAATTTGATTTCAAGTGTATAATACCATGCATAGACACTTTAAAGCCCTAAGCTTAAATACAGTAAATGGATCTGATGATCTGAAACTATGCCAGGACTCGTATTTGTAGTAATAGATTAATAACAAGTCATTCTAAAATCTGGCAAGTAATTTAAACCAAGAGGTTGGAGGATTTGAAGGCAAGATCCGCCCAGGGTGCCACACAAGCTAAAACCACCCCTACTTAAATTGATGCTGCACACCGAATGTAATGCTTGTACACTTTTCCTACAAATAACACAAGCTTGTGAATATATGACATTCCCCTCCTGGAATCATAGGTGCAACATTTCTTTCTAAATTTTTAATTAATGTTATCAAACATGACTGAAATAAACACAATGGTTTTTTGTATTTATTGTGAAGCCTCGTATGCAATTGAAAACAAAATGCCGCTGTGTCTGTGTCACGTGGCCTATTTGTGGTTTTGCAATGACTGTGAATGGAATCATGCCAAACGAAAAATTGTCCCTCCTGTCATTAAGAAAGAAATATCACATATCACCTGCAGTACCCTAACATACCTGTAGGGAAAACATACCCCATAGACATCCGGTGAAGATAATTGGTAACTACAGTATTTTACACCTTAATAACCAGAACATCACGGATTTGACAATTTCAATGAAAACAAAGATAAGATACCAGACATTCACCTCAGCTCAGTGAAAATACTGGTCTGTGTGATTTGTACCATATATTTATCTATATGTGTCTACAGGAGTAAGCGCCTTAAGTCTGGCTCAATGGAGGAAGAGGTTGACAGTCCAGGAGGGGAGTATTACCACTCTCCTTCGTCTCCTGCCAGCAGCTCCAGGAACTGGACTGATGACATGGAAGGAGGTAACGGGCTCAGAAGAGGGTAACAATGGTCTAATGGTCTGACAGTTGGTCTGGCAGTCTGACAAATGAACAGTCTGACTGATGCATTAAAAGACTAACTCATGACCATGGGCTTGGAACCTTCATCCATTAGGTTGGAACCTAGATCCTCTGATAAACCCAGTACTCATGAACATGGCTTTTGGTGCTCAGCCCAGTAAGTATGTTGGTGTGTATGTGTTTGTATTTTAGGTCTGTCCCCCCCAGTGAAGAAGGCAGAGCTGGACAGTCCTTCTCAACAAGGAGACTCCCCAAGGCTGGACTCCTTTACTCAACACCACCGACCAGTCATAGCCATTCACAGTGGTCCGCAGTATATTTATATAATGTCTGTCATTAACTCCAATCGGTAGAAGAGGAAGAACAATATCTCTTTCTCTTTCTATGTCCAGGTCTGTCTCGCACTCCCCACCCATCCTCATCTCTCCATTTCCCATCCTCCTCCTACTTCACCCATGGAGCAATTCGCTATCCTCCTCACCTGGCCCAGGATCCCCTTAAAGATCTGGTCTCATTGGCTTGTGACCCAGCCAATCAAACTCCCAGCTCGGTAAGTAGAGCCATCCAAACTTTCCAAAGTCTTCCAATAACAAGACCGACAAGGAAGTTTAGATTATCTCTGTTTATCAAATTACGGTGCAACAACTGTCCAATTGGCTCGAGGAGTGTTTAGAAACGTTGCTAATTGCCCAAATCTACAAGAGTCATGATGGATATGAGGCTGTGATGTCACATTTTCAAAGAGAGAAATTTTTACCATTTTCCACAGAGACGAAAACTGTCATATTTTCAAAGTGTTACAACCTGCAACACATTTTAAGAAATGTGCCTTTTCACGCTCCGAAATATCTTTGCCTCATGATTGAATGTCTAAATTGCGACAAAAGTTTACTGTTTAAAATGAAAACCATTATATTTGTTATCAGGCCGTAAGCCTCCAGATGTGTACCGACTGGTACATCTGATAAATTTATACACTACTCACAAAAGTTGAGAGTACCTCAAGTTGAGAATTGAAAATCAGTTGAAAATCTATATTGATAACCTAATGTATTTTTTTTTAGAACAAAATAAGTAAGAACAATCAATGGAAATCCAAAATGATCAACCCATTGAGGTCTGGATTCAGAATCATACTAAAAATCAAAGTAGAAAAATTAGATCCCAGGATGATCCAACTTATATGAATTTCCTTAAGACAACTCATTATGTGAATCGGAAGTGTGTATGGCATCCAGGTGCCTGTATGCACTCCCTACAACATATGGGAATGCTCTTGATGAGACATGGATCTCCCCCCAGACCTGGATCAGGGCATCACTCAGATCCTGGACAGTCTGTGGATGCAACGATACATATTGGCCATTATAATGCACCAGAAGGAAGCCCTCCAAGCATATGCCTCCCCAGATCATGGCTGACCCCATGCCAAACTGGTCATTCTGTAGGATGGTGCAGGCAGCAGAACGTTCTCCACAGCCTCAACAGACTCTCCATGAGCTCAGTTTGAACCTTCTCTCATCTGTGAAGGGAACAGGGTGCTAATGGCCAATGTGCCAATTCTGGTGTTCTCTGGCAAATGCCAATCGGGCCCTCATGCCACCCTCATGGAGTCTGTTTCTGACAGTTTGGGCAGAAACATCCACACAAGGGCCTTACTGGAGGTCATTTTGTAGCGCTCTGGCAGTGCTCCTCCTGTTTCTCCTTAGACAAAGGAACAGATAGCCTTCCTGCTGCTGTGATGTTGCCCTACTGTGGCTCCCACCACTACTCCTGGTGTACTGGTCTGTCTCCTGGTATCTCTTCCACACACTTGACACTGTGCTTGGAGACACAGAAAACCTTCTGGCCATGGCGGATATGGATGTATCGTCCTGGAGGAGCAGCACTACCTGAGCAATTTCTTTGGGTTGCAGATCCGTCTCATGCTACCACTAGTAGCGAGGGCACTGCAAAAATTCAAAACTAGCCAAGAATCGGCCGGAAAGGATGATGAGAAGGAAATGGTCTGTGGCCAGGACCTGCAAAACCATTCCCTAATAGGGGTTGTTTCGCTAATTGCCTCTCCTTTCCACCTGTTGTCCCGTATGCACAGCAGCAGGTGAAAGTGATTCACAATCATTATTGCTTCTTAACTGAACAGGTTGATATCCCAGAGGTGTGATTGACATGGAGTTACACTGTGATGATAATGTGTTCCCTTTTTTTTTTGGAGTAGTGTACTACACTCATTAAACACTGATCAATATGAGATAATTTTTCGTATAAAGCGCCCTGGAATTTTCAACGGTTAAGAATGACCTCTCTCTCTATCCACGCCCAAACTTTACTTGTGTTTGCTTCCATACTAGCATGAATAGGAACGGGACAATTTTATTACATTTCATTTAGAAATTATGGCTGATTGTGTCATTCAGGGAAGGGCGAGGGATAGGGAGTGGGAGGTGGTGAAAGGACACAGACCTCAAGATCTTTCTCAAGACCCTGGGGTCCTTTTGCAAGGCCTTGAAACATCTGCTCCCTGAGCGCTTCACAGCAACTGCCCACTTCTACTTCAGGGATGGGTTGAATGCATAGAATTAATTTCACAATGTTGTGTGTGATCAATTAAGTATTGATTATTATTATGAAATCTACATCTAAGTGTAACTATAAATATTACATCTACTTTAAATGTATATGTAAAATCTAACTATCGGATGTTAAATCTAAATCCATATGTTAAATCAAAATATTGTATCTAAATATAAGTGAGAATGATTAATCTTAAATTGAGTGTACTGTGTATATTTACATAGTTACTAAATATTTAGTTTCATGATAAATTTTTAAATATACCAAATACCACATACATACAGAAATACACCCATAAATTATTTTGGCATTTTATTACCGCAGCAGGGGGGGAAGTTATGTTTCACCTCTATGCGTTTGTGTCTACGTTTGTTTGTGAACAAGATTTAGGAAAAACTACTGTATGGATTTGGATGAAAATTTACCCAGTGGTGGATTTTGACATATCTTAGAGGTTATTACATGTTCCTTAAGTTACATGTGTTGCAGCATTGACAATGGCATAAGCCATTTGGGGCAGTGACTTGACATAGTCATAACGCACAAGAGAGCTCCAAAAAAAATGTAAACAACAGAATTATCCCAGAATCATTTATATGCCCCTGTGCTGATATTAAATAAATATGCCAAAGTCTAACTTTTTTGTATTTAAAGCCAACGGTTGGTGAAAAGTGAAAACCAAAATAATGGTTCCTCATCTTGATCTGATCTGCTGAACTGTTCCGCGTTCACTGTAAAGTGATGCTGTGATGTCACTGAGGACAGTTTGACGGGCCGGAAAAACTCATTTCCGACACAGGGTCCTTATCCTGATTATGCCAGTATAACAATTATGAATTAGATAAAGTAGCCATAACATTCATAAAATGACAAAATTGTAAATTCTGGGATTTTGGCAATATTTGTTGTATGTTGCTTATAGGGTGAGGGTGTTCAACCCTTTGTTTATATTATTTGTTTTCATGATATATAAGCTTTTGCAACAGCCATATCAAATAAAACAATCTAACAAAAATATTTCAATTTTCTCGCTCATTCCACACAAAATGCTAACTTTACTTCCTCTGTTTTAAAATTATTCATACCGTACATAAAATCCCTCACAGATTTGTAATCATATATGCATATGTTGAAAAGAACACCTTACCTACAGTGAAGCATGGTGATGGCTCACTGACACTCTGAGGCTGTTTTGCTTCATCAGGCGTAAAAACCCATGGCCCAGTGGCGGAAGTGTTTGAGATGGATTGCATTACGGTTCTTTTTTGCACCGAACCATTTAGTATATTCTATAAACAACTGATTGGCTTTCATCGTGGTTTAACCAGTCTTTATTTTACATTGACTATGATGATACAGATACACAATACAGAGCAGAAACATTGGAATCAATACTGGCCTCCATCCAGTAATAATAGTATAGTATATTGTAATCTAGTTCAACAATTAGTATATTTTCATTCAGACTCACTCAAAAATATGGCTGTGGTCCCAGGAGATTGTTTCCTTGCGAATGACTGACAACCAAAAATTAAACATGGTGTCTTAATCCAATCAGGTATCACATCAGGTGTGTTTGTTATGCTGTGGTGATTATTAGTTTGCTATCTTTCACACACATTTCATTAGTTATCTGAATTATGAAATATGTCCACATCCAGGACTCTTTAGAATTTAGATTAAGACAGAGCTAGGATGCTTTGATAGCTGTCCCATGTTTTGAAAGTTTCCATATACTAGGGGATGAGTATATTCCAGTCATCCCAGTCTCTTGCTTTCTGTCATTGTCTTCCTCTTCCCCGATGCAAACATCAGTGTCCTCCACAACAGCTTGCTTGGTATCCCGTGGTCAGGCAAGACTCTATTTACTTTGTTGATTATACCAGTTGTCAACTGTCATGCTGGGGTAACCTGCCCCAGACACCTGAGCCTGTTGACAGAGCAAACACATTCTTGCACTGTCAAAAGCATATAAAAGTAACTGGACCGATGCTGTCGACACTGACAGCCAGTGTATATCCCCCAAAAGTCTCTAATCCCTTGCTCCAAGCAATCCCCCTGATTGAACTCCTGAAATTAATTGTACATTTAGGTCCACAGTATTTTTTGTCAAAGCTTCCCATAGTGAGTAAAATATGTTCTATTCCAATAAAACTCAATGTATAACAGATAGATCTCATTGAGCCAATTCATATTCACTAAAATACAACCACCGTTCAGGAACATATTTCTGAAAAACGTTGTTTCGTAAAAACAGTAAAACACAATTTATATTATAAATATATATTTTTTTGATTCATATGCACCAAATTTGTACTAAATAGAAAAACATTGTTTTGCATAAAAAAAAACTCCCCCTTTTGAGTAAAAACAACTTTTAGAGTAAAATTTGAGATATACCAGATAGATCTCCTTGATTCTGATCTTATGAACCAAATTTGGGCAAAATCGGACTAATGCTTGAGACCCAAAACATTTCGGCCCCTACTTTCAGAAATATTGAAAAATCTCTCCCAAAATCAATCCACTTTTTCTTTTTTTCTTTTTTTTGTAAAAATCTCCCCCTAGTGTGAAAAATATAAGTTATTAAAACTAAACACAATGTACACCAGATATGTCTACTCGAGTGGATTCATGTGCACTAAATCTGAACAAAATTGGACCAACTGTTGAGAAATTATGGCCGAAAGTCAGGTGCAAAACTAAAAGAGCAGCAGGTTTGGTTTCAGCTTCCTTGCAGCGTCACCTCTCTGGCTGGGAAAGAACCAGAGCTTGTGCAGGAGACGGAGCTGTACAAGGTAGATTTAGTTGGACAGGAGAAATGTTCTCCCTCGGGGTAAAGGCCCATCCATTGCCCCGGTAAACCTCGCTGTGGTAGTTAAGATGCTGCTCAATGACAAGGCGTCAGGGGTGGATGAGAAGGATGAGTTTCTGAGGCTTTGGTCATTGTTGGGTTGTCATGGTTGACACAAATTAAAGGTTTCGTGGCTGACAGGGAAAGTACCTGTGGAGTGGCAGGCTTGGGTGGTGGTCCCACTTTTAAAAAAGGGGTACAGAAGTGTGTGCTCCACTTATAGGGGTTTCTGCTTCTCAGCCTTCACGGGAATGTTTACTCCAGGGTTCTGGAAAGGAGACTCCAACTTGTTGTCGAACCTCAGCTTCAGGAGGAACAATGCAGATTCCGTCCTTGTCATGGAACAGTGGACCAACTTTTTAGCCCTGCAGGCTTGCTGCAAGGTCATGGGAATTTGCAAATCCAGTCTACATGTGTTTCATGGATTTTCCTGTGGGAGATATTGCGGGAGTATATGGTAATGGAGCCATTACTACGGGCCATCTGGTCTCTATACAACCAAAGGGAGAGTTGTGTCTATATGCTCGGCAGACAGTCAAACGCATTTTTAGTGAATTAGTCTGTTTTTGTCATTTAATCCGTATCCGCATTGGGGAGTTTAGAAGTGCTCTCGCCCCAAAGCGGTAGTGCTCCCACTTTGGGGAGCACCCAGGTCTGGGGAGCTTAGGGAGCACCCAGTTTTCTTTGATAGATTTCAAGATTTCTTTGATATTTCTTCAGGGTGGAGCTGTGGGCTCAGAGGGCTGAACAGTGACGGGGCAGTGGAAGGCACAGTGGGTAACTCGCTACGGAGAATTTGAGAGATACTCAGAGAATATTTTGGAGTTTTCAGTAGATTTAGGGGGTGGCAATAACTCAGACATTAATGAGGAAATCTGCATGAGATTTTCATTGTTTTGCCTCGGCAGAGGTTTGTGCTTTTTCTAGTTTAACATATTTTTCCTTGAAAAGCAATTACAAGTTCATGAATTATGCTGGAAATGAGATTAAAGGGTTACTTATGTATATATATGTGTGTGTGTGTGTGTGTGTGTGTGTGTGTGTGTGTGTGTGTGTGTGTGTGTATATATATATATATATATTCCTCAAAATTCTAGACACTATACCACATTATGACAAAGTGAAAAAAAAGTTTTTTGAAATTTTTGCAAATGTATTAAAAATAAAGAACGAAAATATAACCTGCACATAAGTATTCACAGACTTTGCCATGACACTCAAAAATGTGCTCGGGTGCATCCTGGTTCCACTGATCATCCTTGAAATATTTCTACAACTTGATCCGAGTCCATCTGTGGTAAATTCATTTGATTGGACATGATTTGGAAGGGCACACACCTGTCTATATAATTTCTCACAGTTGACAGTGCATGTCAGCACAAACCAAGCCAAAAAGTCAAAGGAATTGTCTGTAGACCTCCGAGTCAGGATTGTATCAAGGCACAGATCTGGGGAAGGGTACAGAAACATTTTTGCAATATTGAAGGTCCCAATGATCACAGTGGCCTCCATCATCCGTAAATAGAAGAAGTTTGGAACCACCAGGACTTTTCCTAGAGCTTGCCGCCTGGCCAAACTGAGCGATCATGTGGAAGGGCCTTAGTCGGGGAGGTGACCAGGAACCCGATGGTCTCTCTGACAGAGCTCCAGCATTTCTCGATGGAAAGAAGAGAACCCCCCATAAGGACAACCAGCTCTGCAGCACTCCACCAATCAGGCCTGCATGTTAGAGTGGCCAGACAGAAGCCCCTTTTCAGTAAAAGGCACATGATAGCGTTTGGAGTTTGCCTAAAGGCACCTGATGGACTCTCAGACAATGAGAAAAAAAATTCTCTGGTCTGATGAAACAAAGATTGAACTCTGGTCTTAATGCCAAGCGTCACGTCTGGAGGAAACCAGGCACTGCTCAGCACCTGGCCAATCCCATCCCTACAGTGAAGCATGGTGGTGGCAGCATCATGCTGTGAGGATGTTTTTCAGCGGCAGGAACTGGGAGACTAGTCTGGATCGAGGGAAAGATGAATGCAGCTATGTATAGAGATCTGAAAATGGCTTTGCACCAACACTCCCATCCAACCTGATGGAGTTTGAGAGGTCCTGCAAAGAATAATGGGAGGGAGAAACTGCCCAAAAATAGTTGTGCCAAGCTTGTAGCATGATACTCAAAAAGACTTGAGGCTGTAATTGGTGCAAAACGTTGTTCAACCAAATATTGAGCAAAGGTTGTGAATATTTATGAACTTGTTATATTTTCGTTCTTTATTTTTAATACATTTGACTGTTTGTCACTTTGTCATTATAGAGTGTTGTGTGTAGAATTTTGAGGAAATAATGAATTTAGTCCATTTTGCAATAAGGCTGTAACAACAAAACGTGGAAAAAGTGATGCGCTGTGAATACTTTTCGGATGCACTGTATATACTGTACGTGAATCAGTGCACCTTATCTTTTCACATATTGGGCATAATCTGCTTGAAACAGGGGTGTCACTCTCCTCTAAACATTATCCTAGCTTAAATTTATAGTAGGAAATTAGATGTTGCAATGGGGTGTTAATCAGTGCATCCAGTGTCCGGAATAGCTCAGCAGTACAGGTTAAATTGTTGATTCTTTGTATTATATTTGATTAATTTCTTTGATTTTCAAGCTGAATGGCAGCAACCAGATTAAAGTGCCCAGTCACTACATCTCATCTCAGATGTTGGCACCTCCTGGACCAGCATCCTCCATGGCTCCTCCTCCATCCTCTCTTCCCAGGCCGACGCCTCCTGCAGAGTCCAAAGCCACTTCCACATCAACAGATGGGGGAGCAAACTCCCCCACATCACCCAGTAAGTGGTCCAAACCCTTTGTTTAATCAGACCTGTTGTTTCTGAGTTCCTCAACCTCCTCCTAAACCCAGTTCAAACCAAAGATTCATTACCAGTCAATACATTTCGATAGGATTTCAGGGAAACATTGCAATGGTGGCAACCGGCCCATCTCTAGCACAACGCAAACCCCACTCTCTCTACCGAATTTGCAAATTAGTGGTTATCTGCTTATTTTTATCAAGTCTGTTCACTCAAAACAGTCTTGCTTACATATCGTACAGCCAACAGGAACTTTCGGACATTGGATTCTGCAGTTCTATCAACTTCGGCGTACTCCGGCTCACACCAGAGATCGCCAAAACATTGTTGCTTTACAACACAGCCCCGCCAACCGGAAGGCCCACAGGCGGCGAAGAGAATGTAAACAGAAGCGGGGTAAGCTGGGGGGCCTAAGGGCTAGGCTAAATCTAACTCATTACCGGCTTATCGTACCCTGCGTTTTCCTCGCCAACGTCCGGTCTCTGGTGAACAGCATGGATGATCTACGGCTGCGAATCACCACTCACAAATGGATTATGAACAGCAATATTATGATTATTAGGGAAACATGGCTCAACAGCGGCGTTCCGATAGCGACAATGAGCTAGCAGGGCGCTGCATGCTCAGGGCAGGACAGCGGATGACTCTCTGGGATCAGAGAGACCATAACTTTCATAAACGTTAAAAAAAATAATGAAAAAGAACCTTAATAACAATTGTTGCTCAATATTTAGAAATTAATTTTCATTCATGATGTAGAACCTAGCCTCTAGCGCAGCATTCATCACATATACCATTACTGCTAAAGTAGGCGTAGAAAAAACAAGTGGGACAAAACAGGAGAAAAAAGGCTAATAATATAAGACTATTAATACTTTGGGGGAATAGCTACACACCGATTATTCTTACACTGATTATCTGGTCATCATGGTTACCGGTCAAGGGGTAGGGTATATTTCGCAGAAAGGTAAAATTTTAACCTGAAGCTGATGTTGGGAGCAGCAAAAATAGACAAACCTAAGGAGAAAGTTCTTGAGTTCTAGAGGAGTTGATCAGAACATATCCAGAAATGCAGGTCTTGTTTCGTGATCGTGGTCTGCAGAGGTTCATTCATCTTTCTATCTATCTATAGCATACTCAGCCCCTGGGACCCCACCTGCCAGTCGGACTTCCTTCGTTGGAGTCAGTCCCCGTGACCCCGGTGGTCTATACCAAGGCCAGGTCAGTGTGCTTCATTTCACATGACTAGAGGGTTATAACTTCAAACCCCTTCTTCTCATTATCTTTTACTAAAGACAGTTAAAGACATGTTAACATTTCAGAGAGGTCAAAGTCTCTAATTCATTCAGTCATTAATTAAACACAATCCCTCTTCCCTCATCAGGCTACCCTATATGCCCCATTACTGGCTGCCCCTTAAAAATTATTAATAAAGAAGGGAAAATAGAATTTTAGACATTTTTGCAAATCTATTCAAAAAGATCCACCAAAATATCATATTGAGATATGTATTGGGGAACTTTACTCAGTGCTAAGTTGACGCACATTTGTAATGATTACAGTCTCCAGTTTTTTTGGATAGGTCCTGAAAGGCATTGCACACCTGGATTTGGGGATGTTCTAATTTCCTTCTCTGCAGATCCTCTCAGGCTCTGTCAGGTTAGATGGATACTTCGGTGGGCAATCAGCTTCAGGGGTCTGTTCACTGGACCACTGGATCTACAGGACATCTAAAAGCTAGTGCTGCAACAAACAGACAACCTACCCAATATAATAATTATATTTATGTTTTTTTAATTTATTTATATAAAACAGAAACAATTATTTTACAGTAACACCATGAAGTAAAGCATTAATTAATTTGCATTATTCTAAGAAACCCTTTGATAACTACCCTTTGAAATACCACATGGTTCATGTTATTCTACACAGTTTTTGTGGGATAGGACCATGATGACTCTATTTTGAACAGATAAACATACAACATAAAATGTTGCCCCAGAGTGACATTTTGGCTTTACCACCTATGTCCAATAAAGAGCACTATAAACACATACAACAACCTTTGGTGACATTAATCAAAGTTTATATTAATTCAAGTATTCTGCATAGTACAAAAGTTGCAAAAACTAGGTAGAAGCCTGATAATGGGTCTGTCGAAAGGAAGAGGTTTTAACTTCTATTAATGGTCTGTTTGGGTTGGGGTGGACATGCAGGCCAAGGTTCCATAACTGTGCCCTGACTCTAACTGTGTCTTTGTCTCTGTTCCAGTCCTGGTATCTGGGAAACTGAGCTGGAGGAAAGGTTGTTTTTCATGGCAGCGCTATCCTGGACAATATAAAGACCTTGTCAAAAGCTTTCTAGAAGAACAACATGTGGTCATACATATATATACATATACAGTGTCATATATCTATATATATGTACAGCCCAACAAGACCGCCTGGATGGAAGGAGGAAGATGTTTATTAAAAGCCTCAAGATGTGCTGTGTGATATTGAATAGGTGATGGAGTTCTGCAATCTGGTCCAGATCATCTCGACCAGAACCGTGCACAGCGCAGGAGATCTGAGCATATAAACGAACTACACAGGAGTAAACCTGTGTCCTTGGGATGGATGTCAGTCTGTACCCTTTTTACCTCTTCCCTCATGCCTCCAACACCTTGAATGCCCCTCTCCGCTGCAGGTGCTGCTTAGAATATATGCAAATAAGCCAACTTATTTTCTGAACGCCGAGAAAGAGATCCTGTTGTTAAAATGTAATGTCTTTGCACTTTTTAAAGTTATTGATAAGTCAAAAGAAAATCCTCAAGTCAGCCTAAAATTTTTAGTTGTTTTGCAAAGCACCTGTTTTTTTAGACTGGGATATCAGAGCTATGTTCTTCCTTCAGCACGCCTGCTGGACTTCAGTAAAGACTTCGGCCCAGTGCCATCAGTAGAAGGAAGAGTGCTTTATCTTTTTACATGAATATTAAGCTCATTCCTTCCCTCCAGATGCTGATCCTGACAGTATTTGTCCAACGCCACAATGTTCGAAGAAGACAAGCAGGATGTAGACTCAATTGAACTGAGAACAGGTAAAGACGGGCTAAAACCTGAGTCATGTGACCAGAAAATTGCTACTCAACTGAAATGTGTCTAGCATGTTATGGTAAGCATGTTGTTATGTCTGTGTTTGTGTGCGTGCGTGTATGTGTATGTGTGTCTGGTCATGAAATGGTTAGGCTGGATAGGAAAGAGCTATAATTGGCATTGTACTATGCTGACAGTGTGATGATGTGACATGTAACCAACAAGGTTGACTGCATTGTGTCCTGTAGAAGTCAAAGAAGGATTGGAAAAGGGCATGTTGGAGTCATGTAGGATATGAGTGAGATGGTGTTGGAGTCATGAATGGTGGTGGTTGTGCAGGATGGAAGTTGGGAAGGGAGGGAGTCATGCAGGCTGGAATTCAGGTCAAACCCAGACGTTTAATCTCTGCTCATAAATCTAACGTTTAAAAGGTTAGGATTGTGGCAGTGAGCTTGTGAACATCTGTGATGCAAAGCAGACTTCACATTGACTTCCTACCAAGGCCTGTTTTCAGCCACAATAAATACAGCACCTACCGGCTAAAGCAAGTGACTTTGTTCCAGATAAATTTTATAGAGCAGTGTAGTTCTGCAATCATGGTCACCTGACT
Organism: Lophius americanus; assembly: GCA_037951165.1. NCBI lineage: Eukaryota > Metazoa > Chordata > Actinopteri > Lophiiformes > Lophiidae > Lophius > Lophius americanus. The sequence goes on along the minus strand of JBBDHG010000039.1, from coordinate 239,350 downwards.
AGAACCCCAAAGAAAATATATATTGAAGTAGGCTTTTGCAAAATGTAAAGCAAGGAATAGTACCGAACTGGATGCCTTTACCCATGAGGGATAGGCCAAAATCCCTCTGTTGCCTGTGGCTAACAGTTCACGCCAGCTAGAGGTTCTACAAATTGCTTGAGGCTCTCACCTTCAAGGATATTCAGACACTGCAGGAGTCAAGAGAAACAGAACAGGAATATTTTAAGTGACCTTTTGTGATTTTACAGCTTAGGAACTAATGATGTACTAATGGATTATAAATAATTCTCCCTTGACTTCACCACGATCATTAACAATGGCACATTTGGTAAAGCAACCGTCACAAAAGATAATTATGATGTGTCACTTTACTAGAGGGGAAGTATTCAATACTCATCCTGCATGACTTCATTACTCCATAACCCAGTGATGGATGATGGATGCAGATCCTTTACTTGGGTTAACGTACCAATAGTACATTGTACAAATTCTCCAATACAAGTAAAAGACCTGCATTCAAAACTTTACTTAAGTAAAAGTAAGTATTATCAACAAAATGTACCTAGAGTATCAAAGTTGCATCAAAGTGTTGGTTTATGTTACTGCTTTAGATTTTAAAGGTGGAAGGGATCTAACTACTTTATATGTTGAGAAGCAGTTCAATCTACAATATTATAATATCCTGTTTATATCATCATATCCATTTATATAAAGTCAGCCTGATTTCAGCTTTGTGACAGTTTCCAGATAATCCAATAAGTTTATTCACTTAGTTATTTGGTTTACTTATTTTTTTTATTTTTTTATTTTTCTCAAGAAATAGCAGAAATTTTCTCAACCAATAAAGATACTAATATTTAAAATTAACATATTTGAACATATTACTAGACAGGAAGGATATGACGAATTGTATTGTGAAAATAGCTAGTAACTGCTGCCGTTGCACAAAGTTGTAGGAGTTGGAAGCATAATGTAGTATACAATTGAAATACTCAAGTCAAGTACAAGTACCTCCTTTTTTTCATTCCTTGTGAAAGAAACCACTTCCATGACCGATTGTCTAGAATAATTTTTTTGCCCGTTGTCAAATGTGTTTACAGACAGAATGTGTACGGTTTGCGTCCTATGTAGACAAACATAGCAGTGCCTGTTTGGGGTTGAGATTTCATACTGATGGTAGCGAATTCAGCTTAGAATTGTGATATTGTTCTGTATGCTTCATCAGTCATCACAGACTGATGTGCATCCCTGGAGCAGTTTGGATCATGGTGTTTTGTTTTTCATGGGAAACTTAACCGCGAGTTGGACAGTTTTACCATTCCATCTACCTTCCAACCCTTACCTAGGGTCATGAGCTCTGGGTAGTGACCGTGAGAATGAGGTTGCGGTTAGAAGTGGCTGAAATGGGCTTCCTTCGTAGGGTGGCTGGACTCAGGGCCTGGACTTAGAGATAATGTGAAGAGTTCAGACATTTGGAGGCTTCTCGAAATGGAGCTGTTGCGCCTTCATGTCAAAGGAGCCAGTTGAGGTGGTTCAGGCGTCTGATAAGCATGCCTCCAGGATACCTCCCTGTGGAGGTTTTCCAGGCATGTCAAACTGGGAGGAGACCCAGGAGTAGACTCAGAACTCAATGGAAGGTCAACACTATATATCTCATCTTGCTTCAGAGCAGCTCGGGATCCCACAGGATGACCTGGAGAGTGTTCCTGGGGAAATAGAATTGAATGAAACTGTTTTTTTGGGTCCAGAATGGAAGCTCTGGTTGTAGTTTAAAGCTGATCTATTGCATGTGCTGGTTTGGTTACTGTACTCCAACTGATGCGTCATCACTTCTCCTACTCCCTCTGCACTCGAAAGGACATAAGCATTTCTTTGCATTTTAATAAGCGACCTGATAAACTTTTGCACGATATTTCATAAAACACATTACGTGCCTTGCGATGTGCAATAGCTTAACGCAACCAGTGTAGCAGGTTTAGTTTAAAAGGCGGTAATGTGTTTACTGCTAGCTAGAGTAAAAGCTCAATGTTAGCTAGCAATAGCTTCAGCAAAGGCTTGGACAATTTTGTCTTCTCTATTACCATTCAACTAAAGACAGAGGAGCATTTAACACTTTGGGAAGTACATAATACTCTGTCACATGAGACAGAAATTGTCTTGGTAAAGACGTTTAACCTAGGTTTGTCCTAAGCTAAGCTAAACACATGTCACAGTTACCAAACGATAGACCTGTGGGTTGGGCACGGAGTCATATCAGTGAGAGCGTAAGGGTTAGGGTTTGGGATCACTTCAGCAGGATCTCAGACCACAGAGGGATAGGTGGTCATAGGTTTGTGGGCAAGGGAGTATTGCAACTTTTTGGGAATTTTATGAATGAGCGTGAATACCCAACTTGGAATTATTCCAAGAAAAATTTCGATCCAAATTTAACGCATATATAACCAATCAGAAACTTATTCCACAGATATCTATATTTCAAAGTTAATATATCATTGATAAAGATAAGGGTGAGAGTTAGGGATTACAACGAGTGTGACCTCACACTTCAGACGGTTAGCGGTAACACTGGTGTGAAGATAGGGGTAAGGTTTCGGGATCCTGCCAGTGTTATTTCAGATTCTCCAAGTTTAAACCTTTAATAGGAGTACATGGCCTGTGTTCGTCTGTGACACATCGCTCAGTGTGTGCTGTTCTGAGATGGTGACACGAATGTGTCGTGACTGTTAGCAGTAACATCCTATAAAAACACCAAAATATTAAACTCGTCTGTACCAGTGGCATGAAACGAGTATCTTTGTATACTTTTCTGTGTGAATATATAGTCATTTATTAACACTGCCAAGGTGTTAATAATCACAAACAGGTCTGATGGAAACAGGTCTGGCTGCTGGTGCTAGTGATTGGTCAGTAGAACACTGGTTGACATACATAGATGGTTAAACAGACAGTCTAGTTAGATAGACATAGAACTGCCGACCTTACCAATCACAGTATGGTCTTTCCCTTTGTGTAGACAGCCTCAATGTTGTACTACCAATGCAGTCTGCCATCAAGATGGACGCCTAGGCATCTGTAGTTCCCCAACATCTCCAACTTTTGTTTTCTGATTCCAAATCGTTCTCTACAAATAAAATCTCTGCTATTGTTGCAAAAGCTAAAGATCATGATTTATATGCTCACACACAACTTTTAAAAAAAAGATAAAACGGCCCCTTGGCTCCTGTGGCATGTTCTAGCTGTTGATAATTGTCAATAATGATTAATTTGGAAGCTAAGAGGCTGGTAGAGGTTGTTTGTTACAAACATGCTTACAAGACAATAATGAGCTGCATTGATCATTTGTGCTGTCCAGTGTGCTGAAACCTCTAACAAAGGGACCCGGGTGTATGTGGACTCATAGATGGCTAGGAGGAAGTGGACAGGCCCATTTTACAGAGTGGGAGGTAAGCTAGATTTTTTTGTATAAAGTCTTAATTTGATGGCTAGCACAGCGAGGACAGCGAGGAACCTTTTTCTTTTTCTTCTTTGTGTGAAGTTGCGACTGGAAAAAACTGCACTTCCTACTTTATGACTACTTCTTATTTATCCATTATCCACATGACTTGTGTTACCACGGAAATTCAGATGGCAATTTGCCATATTGCACAGGCATAGTGATTAAAAAAGGGCACTGATCTTGGTGAATCAACTTGTGGCTTTGCTATAACTATATGAAAGCCTGACGACAGCCCACCAAAATTTCTGACTTGAAATATTCATCTGAACGTCCGACATCTGCGAGCTTGTGATGGGTCCTCAAACCCCACTGTACAGTATAGACCAAAAAACACCCAAAGAACCCAGAACTCAGTCCATCTCAAAAATGAGTCGTGCACCTCGAATATTGTGTCTTAAACAGGCTCAAATCATATAGTGTTTGCCCAGCTTTTGGTCTGGTCCTTGTAAAGTTTACAACCGTCTCCTTGACTTTGTCTTCAATTAAGAGGAGGGAGTTGAAAATGTCTCAGGATCCCCCCAGGATGAGCTAGAGATTGTTGCTGAGAAGAAGATCGTCTGTAATATCTTGCTTGGCCTTCTGCCACCATGACCCAACCCTGGATAAGAGGAAGAAAATGGAATGGCTGTTCCCACATCATGTCATGTAACAGTCCACCAATTTCCTGTTCTCAGTGTCCTTGCGACCACTGAAACGACTGACCACTGTTCCGTCAGGAATCTTGACTCTCAGAGTGATTCCTCAGAATTCTTTACAGGACTGAGCAGGAAGTCTGGGGTATATTACTTGCAAATAAAAGTAGAACTTTGCTATAGCTGCCTGCTGCAGGAGACTTTGTGATTATACATGTTAGTCAGTACTGCAGGCCCATAGATGTCTTTTATATGAATGCACGTGAACTTTCCTTACTCAGCTTGACTCTTAGGTCATTGACTGAGCTGTTATTCTTACGGTGCTTACAGATTCTTGCTTTACTATAGCGTTGTGTTTAAAATATGTCCAACAATCAGTCTGTATTTTGTTGCAGATGGAGGGACCCATGAAATGGGCTGGTGGTGATGTTTACCATGGGCCTTATTATTATCAGATGATGATGGAAATTCAATCCTGGCCGTTACATTATGGTGAACTTCAATCCCTCCATCATGTCAATGTGTTACTATAGTAACAGAAGAACTCCAATAGAATCTGTGATAGAATGTTACAGTTAATGACAGACTTTTTTCCCCTTTTTTTTAAATCATTGTATGCAACAGTAATGTAATAAACAATTTCTGACCTTATGTTCGCATTGTCTAGTCACCTGGACTAGTCAAAGCGTCACCATCTCCATGGCTTTGAATTTGAGCTCTCTAGAGGTACGCTGTCACGGATCTTAAGCTGACTACAAGTCGGGTGTTCATCGCATAAGTGTAAAAATGTTCAGCCAATTTATGCAGGAATGTACGTGTGATTGGACTCATGGAGCAAGGGATACCTATGAACAAATGTATGTGAGCTACCTTTGACAGTGTAGGTTGTGCATTGTTGGAATTGACTTACTAGAAACCGTCAGAAAGGTACCAGGTTTAGGGATCTACAAATCAACTGAAATCGCTGTATTTTGATTTCCAGGCCAGTAGTTAACCTAGTAATTTTTCAAAATCAGCACCGCAAAAGAAGATGCACCAGGAAGTGTAGATGGTCTCCTCTGATCACAGTAAGGTTTTTGGCAGTTTATACGAGACAGAAATGGTAATGTTTTCAGCAGATTGCACTCTGGGACCTGTTTTCAAATGTTCATATAATGCCCCGAAAACGCTGTTTCTATGTCAACACAAGGGCAAAAAGCAGCAAAAGTTTACAACTTTTTGTGAAAACTGTTGGTGTTGTAACAACAACCTACAAAGCAAAGTTTTAAAAGTTTACTGTGGTGTTTTACCCACAGACAAAAACAGTTCTTTCTTTACTGACACAGTTTTCAGGGGTTACAAACCAAAAGATGCAATGATGACAGTTCAAACAGCGTAGTAACCAAACAACATGTCTTGCATTTTGTAGGACGCATCTTAACAGACAAGACTGTGTACAGTTGGCTGTGTTAGCACTGCTTGTGGACTATCTGCTTACTGTTTCTTGTTTTTTTTCTTCAAATATGTGGGTCACTATTTAGCTCAAAACAGTGTTTGAATGCTAGAGCAAAACTATTAAAGTAGATTTCTTATCATATTTAAAGCAACATTTATAACTATGTCAGGGTTCCATAAAGATTTATGCATAAAATAAATGACAGTATTAACCCAAAAGCTAAATATTAAAAGTAAATCAAATGTGTGACAAGAAACTAAATAATACGAAAGTTTTAAGCTGCGTTGTTCAGTCCCTCTCATCTGGCTTCCCATCTGGGAGTGTACCATCTGAGATTAGGCTCCCGAGATTCTGCATGTAAACATGGGTCTTACCTTTCATACCTTACACACACTGCATAAGGAAACCACATCATGCATTATACAGTATTCTAATAATATTTTTCACTTGAGGCTGTTCTAAGATGATGACACTTACATGGAAAATATATATTGTCATATGGACCTCTTCAGGGATGGACTCTGATCCATCATGTGAAGTTTGGGACAGATTGGACAATGGCAAAGGACGTTATAAGAGCAAGTGTATAATGATGAAAGATCAAGATTCGCTGTGTCGCCATGTACACACCTTTCTAGTTATGATCCTCATTGCCTTGAGATAATTTTGAAGTTGCATGTTGTGTTGATTGGGTCAAATCTGTAGAGGTGTTTAATATAAGTTCAACACTCAGAAAATGCAAAATGCAAAGATTGAAAATTTTGAAAATTTGCTCTTAATTTGCCCCTATCATTTGGATGTTAAAAGCTTGAGTTTTGATGAACAACACCTGGAAATGACAAAGGTTGCACATTTAAGTCAAAATAGCGGACTTCCTGTCTACATCATATCACCAAGAGACTTGTTGTTCTTATTGGTCTACCAAGTATCATTCTTCCAGGTTTCCAGGGCTTGTTATTCGTGGGGGTGCTATGGAGCCATTTTCCCCCATCCGTTACCATGACCAATAAAATTTGTAGTTAATCGAAGTTTTTCAACACAATACATTCTTTTGAGCATGATAAACCGATCAGACCATCAGAAACACTGTAGAACTCCACAAAGCACTAACATTTAGGTTTAATGTAATATTTAGATTCAACACCAACATTTAATTCAAACATTGTTTGGCGCTAAATGTGGCTGAATGTGCTGCACACAACACAGCAACCTGCTAATCTGAGGAAAAACATGTTTAGTCATCTTTTCCTGGGGCGATGATATCCTGCCCTCGAATGTCACATATATAAGGATCTTTTTCTCATAACTCTTTTGATATTATAGGAAATGAATGCTTCGCTTGCTTTTTACATCATAGCACCGAGAGTCAATGATGTATGTATGTATGTATGTCTGTTTATATATATATATATATATACATATATATATATATATATATATATACATATATATATATATATATATATATATACATATATATATATATATATATATATATATATATATATATATATATATATATATATATATATATATATATATATATATATATATATATATATATATATATATATATATACATATATATATATATATATATATATATATATATATATATATATATATACATATATATATATATATATATATATATATATACATATATATATATATATACATATATATATATATATATATATATATATATATATATATATATATATATATATATATACATATATATATATATATATATATATATATATATATATATATATATATATATATATATATATATATATATATATATATATATATATATATATATATATATACATATATATATATATATATATATATATATATATATATATATATATATATATATACATATATAATATATATATATATATATATATATATATATATATATATATATATATATATATATATATATATATACATACATACATACATACATACATACATACATACATACATACATACATACATACATATATATATATATATATATATATATATATATATATATATATATATATATATATATATATATATATATATATATATATATATATATATATATATATATATATATATATATATATATATATAATCTCTTTAAATAGACATACGTACATAAATACACAGCATATATATTATAGCCTTAACATTAGCGAAAGCTTGATCGGCTTCCATCAGTCAGTGCATGAGTAGTTGCCACAGACGGCCTACTCTCAACCTTTGATCATTTTTACGACATAAATGTCCCTATAGAAAATTTTTATAACCAATATCAGTCCTGCACCACTTTGTTTACACAATGCCCAAGTTTTTTTTTTTAAATGACATATAATCTACTCAATGATAAATGATTATTTTGCACATACAAAAAAGTTGTATGTTTATAGCACAATGTGGGATGTATCAATGATTAATTTTTTTACATTTGGCTCAGAAATAGATACACTTTTACATAAAAACCCCTTTCACCAAGTAATATGACATAAAATGCCCCCCTCCTAACATAAAATATGTACATACATACATACATACATTACTATTATTTTGCACCTTTACTGATTTATTGCTTTTAACCAACATCTGTCTGACTTTCTCGCTGCCATTTTCCTTTTATTTACGATGTCTATCCTGATTTTGTGTTAACACATTCATTTGTAATTATTGGTGTAGTAATTAATGTATTAGTTTATATATTTGACATGGAGATACAGTTTTTTTCTGCAATATTTAACCATGCACCAGATGCACTGCCCTTAGTGTTTTTAGAAAAATGCTCATTTTCAGTTACTCCTGTCTACAGGAAGCTTTTTAAAAGTTAAAATGAGAAATGATTAAAGAGAAGAAAACAACACAAAGATGAGTAAAAATACAATTCCGCTACAGGTACAGAACAGCTATCAATGAAAATAAAATAGAAGTACAATATAAGATAGCGCTATAAGAAGTCTGCAGAGATGTGTGTGCTTCTGTTTTAGGTGTGAGAACTGTGTTGTTTCTCTTTCAGCCATGATTTAATACCTTTTGGAAAAACATTGAAGTTGTTTTGCATTTGGGGTTTCAATGGGGACATTTTTGTTCTCAACTTGTGAGGATGAATCTTGTTTGCGCGGTGACTTTTGAACTTATTACAACATTACATCTGATGTTGGAATCTAAAAATGATCTAAAATACACAACCTTTCCAAAATTCATGCCAAATACTGTATATTATCACCAACATTATCAAGTAGACCAAAAGACAAAAATGGCCCTAATGAAGCACAAGGGATAAATAAACTTTTTTATATGTACGTACATACAAGTTTGAACAGAAATAGCAGAAGTGCATTGCTTCTGTCCAAACACTAAAAACGCTCATTAGGCTGAGGATAGTAATTTTTCTTGCGCCTAGAGGGCAGGCATGAACCTTGACCCAAATAAGGGCTACTGCTCTGAGGTCTCATCGTGTCAAAGAAAAGATTCATGAACCAGTGCCCACCTGATCGGCCTCATGTCCCATAAAGCTTATGATGAGAGCTGGTGCTTGGAGACAAACTGCTGGTCCAGATCAGACAGGAGGTGACAGTGGAGCCTGTGCACCTACATACAGCATGGACATCTGTCACTGCAATGAAGCATTGTCAGCGGAACGCCTATCAAAAAAGTGCTGGGTGGTATCTGGTTCTGCATTGTAACCTTTCGTTACCATCAGGCCTTTTATGGAGCGTAGTGACCAAGTGACTCATCATACGCGTGACACTCTAAACTCGTGAGAATACATTGTTTGAAACCATTTAGGATTTCTTCAGCAACTGGTGCTGATGTCATCTTTTTCTTTTTCTAATTTGATCTTTCCCCCCTGACTGTTAACGTTTACTAACTCTCTGACGTCACACCTGAATCATGATTTCATGTTTACAACCTGATTATGAGCTAAGCAATTGTTTCTCCTTATAAGACAGTGGGTGTAAGCATTATCTGCATATGTGCTATGGTAACAGAAGTGTGGCGATGGCCCATGAGTGTTTCTCCCTGTATCTGTTAACTTTCAACTTCGTGTCTCCAGCTGTTAGGAGCTGTCCCAAAAAGCTGTTTTTTTTTTGAAAGGGAATAATCTTAGCATCACCAATAGTTTGTCATGTGTTCAGGCTCTAACAACGATCAAAGCTAACCTGCAAACTTTTTTTTCCTCAAAAATTCATGCTGATCTGTTATTTCTTTTAAATTTTTTTAAAAATATTTTTTGAGAGGGAGTCAAACGGAGCCATCCTCCATATTTGATTTAATCCAAAATCATTCAAATCAAATTAAATCCATTCTATTTAAATGGCACCAAATTAAAACCATTTTTATCTCAAGCCACTATCCAGAAAGAGTGGATTTACCTGATTCTATGGTACAGAGATCCAACAAGTGCAAGAACATTGAGACAGAGGAGTGAAAAGACTTTTAACAGACAGACACCTCCAGCTGATCGTGACTTAGGTTGGATAGAGTGAGAAGGAGTTTGAGAGGGAGAGAGAGAATGACAATCATTGCTGACTAACGGTGATGTGAGCATGCTAAGTGAGCAAAGTCCCATGACAACTGATCCAACTCTGCACACAGCAGAAAACTAATATCTAAAGTGTCCCAGTTTAAAAGTAAGAATGTAGCAGAAGTTTCCATAGCAACCTCTCTATCCAATACAAATACCTGCTGTTTTAAATGTTTATTATATGCCTGGCTTCAGTTAAACCCCCCATCACTTGCCAGGACAGGTTTTCAGTGAAGCAACTTTCAATGTCTGGCCTTTATTTGCATGAAACTATTCCTTTCAGATACAGGAAATGATGTCAGTGCTGGCATGTCTCAGACTGACTGGATATGTTGGTCCTGTGTGAATGAGTAGTTTGAGTGACAGGTTTCAGAGCCATTTGCTATTCTGCTGTGGGGGGGTGTTTTTAAGCTTAATAATATCACATTATAATCATATTTAGCCATCGCTATCAGGAAATGCTGATTCATGACAGGAACTGAGTTTCTCTATGCAAAGAGCAGTTATGCCAGAACCAGTGCCAGGTGTCTTCATTCCTTTGGTTTGCCTAAAATTAGTCTTTGTATTTCCGTAGGGATATATGACATGCACTCAGTGACATTGGGTTGAGTAAATCAGAATTAATGAGAGGCCAACATGAGAACGTTGAAGCATAACTGACCTTTACCACTCACAGCATCTGCTGTGAAGGTGATGGAAGAATATGTGGGTGTGAATGCAAGGTTTCCTGTAGTCTGCCTTCAGCCTTATCTGTAATTTCCTTGGACTGGCCCTCTGTCCCCTGGAGGACACTCAACTCAACTCAACTGTATTTATAAGAACATTTAAAAAACAACAGAGTTTTCCAAAGTGCTCTACAGTCAATAAAAACATAAGCACATGTTTATTAATAATAATAATAATACATTTAATTTATAACACACTTTACATTTGGATCAAATCTCAAAGTGCTAAAACACAATGTTTATATCTAGAGCAAGCTAGACCAACTCTTTATATAATTATCTACAGGACCCAACAAATTCCTCCTTGAGCAAGCACTTGGCGACACTGGCAAGAAAAAACTGCTCTTTAACGGGCAGAAACCTCAAGCAGATCCAAGACTCAGGGTGGACGGCCTACTGCCATGACCTGCCATGACCGGTCGGGTTTGAAAAAAAAGAGAGTGAGAGTGAGAAAGGGAGACACAGGTGAGGAGAGATACAGACGGGGAAAAGCAGCAGAGATAGCAGCTATAATCCACTTTCTCCAACCGCTCCATGGTCGGGCCGCGGCAGCAGCAGGGATCCCAGGTTGATAATAACATTAATATTAATGTAACATATAGTGATAGCTTATGGGGAAATACTATACAATAATAATAATGATAGCAACAAAAATCATCATCATGAGCATCTTGTTGTCAGTGGACATCGAGCAGGTCCACAGCAGCAGATGCAATCACCAACCATGTGACCTTACAGGGCGAGAAAACACAAAGACTCCAGGGAAGAAGTCAAGTTAGTAACATGCATTTAATCCATTAAAATGCATTAATCCATTTAACATGTATTAATCCAGTGACATGCATTAAAGTGAATGGGATGTATAAGGAGGGACAGTGAGAGAGGAAGAGAGAAAAGCTCAGTGCATCATGGGAGATCCCCTAGAAGTCTAAACCTATAGCAGGATAGCTAAGAGCTAGCTTATGCCAGCCTTAATTATAAACTTTATCATAAAGGATAGTTTTGAGCCTACTTTTAAATGTATATAGGGTCTCTGCCCCCTGAACCAAGATTTGAAGACGGTTCCACAGGAAAGGACCAAAAGCTCTGGCTCCCATTCTCCTTCTGGAGACTCTAGGGACTACAAGTAACCCTGCATGCTGGGAGCGCAGAGTTTTGATTGGACAATATGGAACTATGAGCTCCTTCAGATACGTTGTTGCCTGACCGTTAAGGTCTTTGTAAGTGAGCAGAAGGATTTTGAATTTGATTCTAGATTTTACCGGGAGCCAATAAAGGGAAGCTAATACAGGAGAGATTCTCTTAACTTGGTTCTGGTCAGCACACTTGCAGCAGCGCTCTGTATCAGCTAGAGGGGCTTCACAGACTTATTGGGACTACCTGCTAGTAGGGCATTACAGTAATCCAGCCTGGAAGTAACAAATGCATGAACTAACTTTTCTGCATCTTTTTGTGACAGAATGTGTCGTATTTTAGAAATATTACACAAATGAAAAACGGCAGTCCTAGAAATCTGTTTTATGTGGGAATAAAAGGTCATATCCTGATCAAAGATAACTCCCAGGTTCCTCAAAGTGGTGCTGGAGGCCAAGGTCATACCATCCATAGTAGATATATCATCAGATAAATTGTTTCTAAGGTGCTTGGGTCCCAACACAATAAGTTCACTTTTATCTGAATTTAATAATAAAAAGTTGCAGGTCATCCAAGTCTTAATGTCTTTGAGACACTCCTCTAAGTTTGATAAGTGATTAGATTCACCTGGTTTCATTGATAAGTACAATTGTGTGTCATCAGCATAACAGTGAAAGTTTTTGGAGTGTTTCCCGATAATGTTGCCTAAAGGGAGCAAATATAATGTGAATAACATTGGCCTAAGCACAGATCCCTGGGGAACTCCGTGGGTAACTTAACTATGCATGGAGGATTCATTGTTAACACATACATACTGAGATCTGCTACATAAATATGACTTAAACCAATTTAATGCAGTGTCATTGATGCCAACTAGGTTTTCAAGTCTTTGTATTAGAATTTGGTGGTCAATAGTATCAAATGCAGCACTAAGATCCAACAAGACCAGAACAGAGGCCAGTCCCTCATCAGATGCCATTAAAAGGTCATTCGTAACTTTGACCGGTGCTTTTTCTGTACTATGGTGAACTCTAAAACCTGATTGGAAATCCTCAAATAAACTATTCTTACGCAGAAAAATCACACAATTGTTCTGCCACCACTTTCTCTAAGATTTTAGAGAGGAAGGGAAGGTTAGATATCGGCCTATAATTTGCTGAAGCCTCTGGATCAAGAGTCGGCTTTTTAAGCAGCGGTTTGATTATGGCTATTTTAAAGGAATTTGGTACGTAGCCTGAATTTAACGACAGATTGATGATTTCTAATAGACAGTTGCGGACTAAGGGTAAACTTTCTTTAAGTAGACTAGTTGGGATAGGGTCTAGGAGACAGGTTGTTGTTTTAGATAAGTAAATAAGGGAAGTTAATTGTTTCAGATCTATCGGAATAAAGCGGTGTAGATCTGCTCCAGGTCTATCTGTTGTTTCCAAGCACATAGTCCTGGGGTGTAAACTTGAGCCAATTGAAAGCCGGAGGTTATGGATCTTGTCCCTAATACTTATAATTTTGTCATTAAAGAAACTCGCTACTAAGGGTTTTAGGTATACGGGGCTCAATAGAACTCTGATTGTCAGTCAGCCTGGCTACAGTGCTGAACAAAAACCTGGGGTTGTTTTTATTTTCTTCTATCAGTGCAGAGCAATAGGCAGCTCTGGCGCTGCGAATGGCTCTCTTATATTTTTTAATCCTATCTTGCCAGGCTAATCGGGACTCAAAAAGTATAGCCATTTTCTTTCTAGTTTACGAGTTGTTTGTTTGAGGTTTGGAGTCAGGTTGTTAAACCATGGAGCTATTCTCCTCTGTTTTAACACTCTTCTATTTTAGGGGGGCGATAGTGTCCAGAGTTAATCTCAGTGAGCTTGCAGCCCTATCGACGAAATAATCAATTTGCCCAGGACTAACGTTAGAGTCAGATTCTTTTAAGTTGAGACATGCAACTGTATTGAGAGCTGATGGAATAGCTTCTTTAAATTTTATTACGGCTTCTTCAGATATATTTCTAGCGTAGAAAGATTTTTCTATTGGCGAGTGATTTAGCATTGCAAATTCAATAGTTATCAAACAGTGGTCCGATAGCAGAGGATTCTGTGGATGAACTACCAGTTTTTCTATATCAATGCCGTAAGTCAGGACTAAATCCAAAGTGTGATTGAAACAGTGAGTGGGCTCATTAACACACTGACTGAAACCAACACAGTCTAATATTAAGTTAAATACGCCACCAACACTATCTCTGTCTTTATCTATGTGAATGTTAAAGTCACCTAATATAATTATTTTATCTGTCTGAAGGACTAGGTTTGATAGAAAATCAGAGAACACATTTAAAAATTCGGTGTATGGGCTAGGAGCCCGATACACCATGACAAATAAGAATGGCGGTTGATGCTTCCAGGTTGGATTTGTAAGACTGGGAGTAAAGCTTTCAAATTAGTTACAGTCAGGTTTGGGTTTAGGATTTAATGGTAAACTGGAGTTAAATATGGCTTCAACTCCACCTCCTCGGCCTGTGCTTCTAGGTATGTGAGTGTTAATATGAGTAGCGGGGCAAGATTCATTTAAACTTACTTATCCCGCCTCACACAGCCAGGTCTCCGTCAGACAGAATAAGTCAATATGATGATCTAGAGTAAGATCATTTACTAAAACTTTTTCAGATGTTAAAGATCTAATATTCAGGAGTCCACAATTTTTTATATATTAATTTTTAACTACATTCTTGGATGTTTTAATTTTCTTTATAATAATAATTTTCTTTAATTTTCATGTTAATTTTAATTTTCTTTATAATAATAATAATAATAAAAATAATTTTGTAATTGGACTTGAATAATGAAGGTAGTCGGGGGACAGACACAGTCTCTATGGGTTTTGGTCTGGGTGACTCTAAAGGAGGCGCAGAAATGTACGTGGTTGCCGATCCATTTAAGGATTTAAATACAAACAATGAAACCTTAAAATGAACCCTAAAAAGTGCTAGTAGCAAGTGAAGAGAGGCCAGAATGGGGGATATGTGCTTGCTTGCATGAGCCTGTTAAAAGCCGAGCGGTGGCCTTTTGAACCAACTGTGCAGATGTGAGAGGGATGTCTGGCTCACGCCAAAGTAAAGTGCATTACAGTAGTCCAGGCGGGTTGTAATAAAAGCATGAATAAGCTTTTCAAAATTATTAAGGGTTAAAAAGGTTAACCTTAGATAAAAGCCTCAACTGATAAAAAACGGATTTAACCACAGAGTTTATCTGTTTATCACGTTCAAAGTCACTTTCCATTTTGATGCCAAGGTTTGAAACAGTAGATTTATAGGTAACACCAACATTGTCACATCAGATTTTCTAACTCGGTCCATTTTTCTCAACTCCCTGCCACCACAGGAACTGTGGAGCTATGACCAAATTGACATCAAATCTGAAAAATTTCTTGTTTTCCTTTTTAATTAACTTAAATTAAATATTTTCCTTTAATTGGATTGAATAAATTATCTTGTACCAGTTGTACCTGCACATCCTTCAAAAGTTCAAATTATTTGTGAGGATGATGTGAAAGCAGTATTGAGGAGGATGAAGAATGGAAAGGTGCTAGGTACTGATGACATACCGGTGGATGAAGTCTAGAAGTGAGGGCAGTGGACTTTTTACTGGATTTTTCAACATTATCTTGGAGAGTGAGAGGACGCCTGAGGAATGGAGGAAAAGTGTACTGTTATTAATTTTCAAGAACAAACTGTGATGTTCAGAGCTGTAGAAGTAAAAAGTTGATGAGCCATACAATGGAGATCTGGCAAAGAGTAGTAGAAGCTCAGTTAAAAAATAGGTGAAGATTCAGGAGCAGCAGTATGGTTTCATGCCAAGAAAGATAACTAGTGATGAGATGTTTGCTTTGAGAGTGCTGATATAGAAGAACAGAGAAGGCCAGAAGGAGTTGTGTATGTTGTTGTGTGCATTGTGTATTTGCGAATTTAGTTAAAGCGTACCATGTACGCCAAATCGCGCAGAGGGAGGTATTGTGGGATTACATGAAGAAGCCTGCAATGGCGGAGAAATATGTTATAGTGGTACAGGATATGAGTCTGTGAAGTAAAGCAGCAGTGAAGTGTGCAGTAGGAGTGACGGATGAGTTCAAGACGGATTTGGGATGGCACAAAGGATCAGAGACATTCCGGAGATGGCAGTGACCTGCGTTGTGTCTGAAGTCTGATGCTTATAATGTGAATAAAAGATAATTTATCCGTGGAGCTGTCACATCAGCCTCACTTAATGCGTTCTGTTAGTGAGGTAGTTGATGTTCCATGCAGCCATGAAAGAACTGGCTCAGAGGAGTATAACGGATATTCAAACAGCCAACATTTCTGAAAAAACAGACTATGATGGCTGGGTTTGACACTTTTTTAGTCCTATATTAAAGAGGTTTGCTATGGTTCTGAGAGGGAGTCAAAGGGAGGAGGGAAAGAGCAGCCAACAAAGTGCTAAGAAAAATGCAGAGAAGAGAATTGGGTTGACAGTGAGGGGGCTCAGGAGATGAGGAAAATGACCAAATTTGAAGGGAGATTTTTGATTGTTGTCAAGTTTAAGTATAAGATTGACAAGGCTTCAAAACCATCTCAGCCTGTGGGAGGGGCTAACAAATAAGATGTGATATGTACTGCATGTAAAAAGGTTGCTGAATGGAAATATTCTTGTGTGTTGTAAATCCAAAGCCCAGAAATTAGGTGCCATGAAAGTTTGCCATCTGCTTAACAAACCTGTCGAATGCTTCATACCTGGCCAGTGTGAAAATGCTAAAGGGTGATATATTTAAGTCCCGAGATAACAGAAAGTGCGCTTATGAAATTGTAAAGGGAGCCGAAATCGAGGCTGCACACCCCGGCTGTGTTACTAACATTCAGAAAGGAAATTACTCCAACACAAGCTGAAGTGAAACAATCCATGATATATTGAAAATAATGCAGTATATTGTTAAACTAAACCACCAGAGCCCCTATAAAGACCTGGGTGTTTTAGAAAACACTTGAGTTTGTGAAAATACTGTATTCAGGCATGATTATGAAAAGGTTAAAAAGCAACTTGAATTAGTATCTTCAGATAAATACAGATAAACACAGCCTATGACCACCCTTTCCTCGAAATTATAAAGCTCATGCGAATGTCTGAGGGGCAGTCAGAGTATAAAAAAGAGGTTTTAGTTATAAAAATAGGCACTGCAGTGGTTAGGAGAAGTTAGAGTGAAGAGGGCAGTCATATGATCTGACTCAGACTCGATGTTAATGTATCTGAAATATAATAAGCTAGGGGGCCAACCAGAGCTGATGACACTGTTGTATACAACAGAGTCATCAGCTCTGGTTGGAGGGAACATGGGTTGAAGGGATGATCTGTGGGTCCCTGCCCATGCTGGAGGAGTTGGGAAGGAAGTGGCAGAAATGGAAGCTAAAAGGGTATTAAGGAGGCACATTAACCACATTGAACAGGACTTCTGTCAAGCTCCTTGATTTTCTGGGCTACTTATCAGCACAACTACTTATCACCACAACACTATCTCCACAACAAAAGTGAATTTGTCGTGGCTTACACAATGGATTCGGTGAAATCTGAGGTGTGCTAAACCCTATGAATCAGGACATCATACAGAGAGAGGGAATGCATCTGGGGAATTTTCTCTGTGGAGAAGTCCATGCTAGTATCACTCCCCCATTCTTCCAATTGAGATTATATCCATTTTGTCCATTTTGTCCCTTTTGTGTTGCTGGCGAAGTATCCGGCTAGTCAGTAGAAGTAGAAAGTGTATTTGGCAACATTGCTGGCACATAAAACCGGGACATCTTCCACACCTCTAAAGGAGCAATCGGCAAGACAAGAGGATTATAGTTGGCAGAACTCAGGTCTAAACTTGAAAACATTAGTAAGGTCAAAAACGCCAGAAAAAGTTGAGTAAATGCAAAAATCTAATCACTCTAATCTTGCCTTAATATTTTGAGTTTTCTAAAGGTTTTCTTTTGTAGAAGAGAAACAGTGTAGAAAAGGAGTGTTTAGTGATGAAGTGGGCAGTGGATACCCTCAGGTACTATTTGCTTAGACGGAACTTCATCCTGGAAACGTATTATCGGGCTCTACAGTGGCTTCATCGCATGAAGGATCCCATGCGCATCGCAGAATGATACCTGTCACTGTAGCAATACAACTTGAATGTTCACTACAAGTCCAATATGGTGGCGGACTGTCTGTCATATATATATTCATCTGCAGACAAGTAAAGTTTTTTCATTTACTTGTCAAAAGCCTTTGTTAAAGTTAACCAGCACATATTGACAGAAACGCTGTATAATGTTATAATGTAATGTAATATATGATTTGCAAGCAGGTGGTTAAAATAAATTATGTTTTCCAGTAGAAAGACATTTTGTTTGTGTTAAGGTTTGGTATTCTAATGAAGCCAGACTTCTATCTGACATTCCTCAGGGCTCTATTCTGGGGGCCCTCCTATTCTTAATTGATTTTTCTTATGTCTCAGATATCCTGATGACAGAAAGCTTAATTCTCTATTGGCCAAAGTTTAACTATCTAATTAATGATTCCAATGTTGGTTTAAATGAACGCTACATAGTTTAGACTAAATAAATACTCTCTGAAAGTAAAAAGGATTAGGTCTCCAACTTCCAACTATCACCACCCTACTTTCTCATCCCATATAACTTGGAATAGACTTCTTTTGATGATTTACTTACAAATTCACAGGTCCATTGCGTAAAACACAATTAAACTGCTGTCACGTAACTACCTTTTACCATTTAACATGAACTACGTTCTCATATGTTATTGTTTTAACTAATGTTTTGTTATTATTGTTATCAATGCTGTTATTATTATTATTATTGTTGCTCGGAGTCTTTAAATTAAAATCCTCCACGCGAGAACACATCCATGTTTACACATAGTATACACACACCTGCACACATATTGAACTCTCGGATGTCATGTACTCGTACTTGCAGTTTTAACATTCATTTTCGATTGATAGTTATTATGATACATTTTATCATTTTGTATCGGGCCTAGAAATCATATTACTGCATTTGCTGATTATTATGTTTCTTTTACTTCATGTTGTTTTGTGGGTGGTTGCGTAATATAAGCCCAGGGGTCTTTTGCCTCTACCTTCATTATACACTTAGTCATCTCTGATACTTTTTGTTTTCTGTGTATTTTAATTTTCTGCAAATACATATTTAAAAAAGAAAGGAAGGATTATGTGGAGACTTCAGAAAACGGCAGACAGTTAAAAATCTACTTATGGAATGCAGCCTTTTCGCCACACTTTCAAGTAAAGGAATTCAATAAGGACAGTCACAACAAGGACCCTTCCTCATCCCTCAGAGGACCAGGCAAAGACTTTGAAAGCACTTCTTGACTTACTCACTTCCACGGGATTACAGCTTTGGAAACGGGCTCACCCTAAACTGCAACCATACCTCTCCCCACGTGAGGCAGCACTTTACCATTCATTATCCATAACTGCTAATCCTGTTCTGCCGAAAAATCCGAAAGAATGAAACAAAGCAGCAGGAGGTGGTGAGCTGCTTGGTCCTTAACGTCAGAGGAAACGGGTCATTCAGGTTCCACAACCGAACAAGTATCAATTCTTATCAAAAAAAACAACACAAAAATCTTTTCAACTGCACTAGAACGGATATACAAGGTATTGTCATTTTTAATAGAGTTTGGGGATGATACATCCATCTATTTTAAGAGATAAATCTAAAGTGGATAAAGCCCTATTACTAACTGAATCTACTAATATTATAATCAGAGTTGAAACTCAAGTGAAATAATTAGGAATAACAATACTTAAAAAACATATTTAAGTTAACAGATATGAAAAAATCCATCCGTTATTGGCTTACCAGAGATCTCACTATTTTTGGTAGAGTTATTTTATCCGAAGCAGAAGGCATTTCAAAATTAATTTACGCATGCCAATCGCTGCATATTTCCTCCAACAGTATCAATAAATTAAATTCAGTTATTTTCCAGTTCTTATTGAAAAACAAAAACCCATTATCTGACAAGGTCACAGTTAAAGAATATGATAAGGGTGGTGTTAAATTTTTATCTATTTTTCTCTCCATGTCACAACTCTTTGGAACTGATTCTTGATAGAAAATCTGTATTTAAGAGTGATTGGTTTGAGAAAGGCATATGCTTGACACTGATTTACTGGATTGTAATTGTAACATTTTAGATTAAAAAACTTTTGTAGATGAATACAATTTAAATTGTTGTCATAGAAAAACAAAATTAGCTATAGAAGAATGTTACTTATAGGATAGGAAATTTAATAACAAGTTTATCAGTACTGACTTGAAACCTAGGGAGTTTCATGATTTCTATAGAGGGTCACTAACATATATCCCTAAGTCAGTGATCTTATCTATTAGAGGTAAAGCAAAAAACACATTTTAAAATAAATCACATAGTCTATCTAACAGCTGTGTTTGGTATAGATAGGAGATTTGTCCCTGTACCTTCTGTGATAAGAATGAAGAAACCTTAGACCACACGTTTGTTTGTTTTTCTTTGTTTTTTTGCCCTGTATCTCAAAGATTTTGGTCAAACATAAAAATTTGGATTCAAGAATTAATGACACTCCAACATTTGATATGTCTCCCATCCTTTTTATATGGATAATTTGAATTCATCCGTTTCTAACATAATAAATATCATTTTACTTATGGGTGAATTCCATATTCATTGTAGCAAGTGGAGAAATAGTCCCTAGACCCAATGGCCAATAAATGACTTCAATTGATTTTTTCTCATCATTAAAAGAAATTAATTATGGGAACTCTGCAAGAAAGATAAGTCTCGATTTTTTTTTTCATTTCTTATTATTTTGAATTATAGTCTTTACTTGGATATTGTTGTCTTTTTTGCTGATGTTCTAATTTCTTTTGAACTTATAATTAGAATATATAAATATTTCTTGTTATTTATATGTATAAACTGACCTCAACACGATCCCTCCGTTCTACCCGCTCAAACCGCCTCCTTCTCCCCCGGACTAAAATCAGCAAAATGGGTGATCGGACTTTGTCTGTGGAATACCCTCACTGACCATCTGAGAGTTCCACAGACGCCTGAGACTTTTAAAAAAGGATTCAAACTTTCATTTATAGCTGCACCTATAACTAATAATTGACATTGCTGCTTTTTGGTTATATTTTTGTGTTATCATTATTATATTTTTTATTGAAGCCTTTGTCTGCTTTTAGCACTTTGAGATTAGATCCAAATGTAAAGTGCGTTATTTATTATTATTATTATATATATAAAAAATAAACCTAGTCTATTGTATTTTTAGTAATTTTTTTTCCCGCCTTGTCTTTATCAAGGTTTTGCTTTGAATTTCTAGTGACTGCACGCATCCTCTGGGTGATGTTATATTTTTCTGTTTTTGCATGTTCTCAAACGTTCAATAAAATTAGTTTAAAAAAAATGTTTGTTCATGTTCCGTTTAGACTCCGTAAGTAGATAGAAGATTGAAACGCGCCAAATAATACCCTTCTCAAGTGAGAAAACGGACGACTCTGACACTGGGGGGAGCCAGTGTCCGTGTGACCAAATCCTTACATGTCACTTTAACGAACAACGAACAAATGTGTTTCCGGTTTGGTGATGCATTATGGAAGACCTTTTCAACAAAGTGCTGCAGGTGACCCAGAGGACTCAGCACTGTGATGAATGGTAAGAGGTGGCGTCACCTGCTGTTTTTAATTCACCAACATGATTAATCATAGAGTGGGTCTGGATTGTAGTACGTTAAGTTTCTAACATCTAACGTGTATGGCCCAGTAAAGCAAAGCTACTGATTGGTGTGGTCTTAAGGTCTCCCCCCTCAGACTCTCTTCGTTTCATAAATTAACAGACTCTCTTCGTTTTTTTAATTAACTTTATTTTCAATAACAATTGCAAATTCTAAGGGGACATTCAATAGTGCATAACCAAGGATTAAATAAAATGAAATGAAATAAATAACTCAGACAATACAGAAAAAAAACAACAACAAAAAATAAACCTACAAAAATCAAAATAAACAATAATAGATATAAACAGGAATAAGAAAGTTGTGCCAGGGCACAGGGGATGATTTACATAGAAACATTACATTGTGAGCAAAGGTTCACAGTTTTGACCGCAACAAAATTCGGTTTGACTTCAGCAAATTTACATTTATGTAGAACTGCTGACCTCTACTGAGGATACTGTTGGGTGATGTTAAGAACATTTTGAGGAGCTCCTGAACCTGGAAACCACATTGGAATCCATCCATCTATTTCCCTGGCAGAGGTCACTGAGGCATTTAAGAAAATAACCAGTTGCAAGGTGCGAGGGGTTTATGAGATTTGCGTTGAGCTTCCGACGGCTTTTGACAATGTTTTGTTGTCAGGGTTGACGCGCCTATTCAATGTACCATGGCAGACGGGGAAAGTTCCGTTGAAGTGGCAGACTGGGGGGGTAGTCCCACTTTTTAAAAGGGGGGACCGGAGGATCATAAAAAATTATAATAATAATAATTAATACAACTAATTAAATATCAGAGTGGAGGGAAAATCTCTTTATTTTCAATGTAAGTGTGTCCTTCCACGAAGAAATCCAACTTTCCTTCTTTACATACCGCCTCCACTACTGGACATAACTTCTTTTGGTTCCCCCTGTTGATCTTGCAGAGTTCCTAAGCGAAGTGTAGGTCATTATCATGTAGTTACTGAGAGTTTTTAGCTGGGGCCTAGCTCGGATGAGAACTGGAAATGCTTCTCTGCCTTTTTGCATTTTTTGCTCAAAGTTGATGGACAGTGACAATCTGAGAGGTGTTTCTTATCATCACGTAATATGGCCTGGCATATTTTGATGTTTCCATTCGGACCTGTTGATTTTCTACTGTCTAAAGTACGCCAGCTAGCCGCAAAATCCAGATCAGAGAGTACCTCTCTAGCTCTATATCTCTTGTTTCAAGAATATCTGAACGTTTTTTTTTCTTACTGGAAAAGTTGTTCAAACTGAGTGACATTCTCTTTAAAAGAGTTGCTATCTTCACAGATGCAGCAGCATTTTTCCTACATATCCATCATTTCAGATTCCTTGTATGAATCAGAGAATCCAGGTTGTTGGACCAAGTGCTAATTAGTTTGGCAAGTGTGGAGATATCATCAGGAGGATTACTGGTGCCTGGTTACCTTTCTTACTTTGAGGTGGTTTGGTTGGAGTGATTGGCAGCTCAGAAAATTCCTCATCATACTGAATTTCAAGCCACTTCTTGCACTAACATCATGGCGATTGTCCATGATTTTACTGCAAGAGAACATTGCCGGTAAATCCTGTGTTGTTGTTAGCGATGGAAGGAGTATCACTAGCTAAATTTGCTATATTGCGGGCGGTCTTTGACATCTCTCAACCATTCTTCCTCTTATCTGAAGCCAAACTCGACATGACGTGTAGTCTCTCTAAGCTAGTTAGTCAAACAGCGAACTCAGTGTTATAAGGCATGTATCACATTTCTCTTGACTATTTTGAAATGCAGCTAAATGTTATTAGGTAGAGAGTACCAAGTAACTATTAAAACATTTCGATGATACTCTTCATGTTAGAAATGTGCCCCTACCTTAAAATCATACAAGTTACATTGCTCATGCAGACGTTTTACATTACTGCTAAAAGTGTTTTGTTGCCTGCTGGGTGCACACCTCTCTGTGTGATCCGTGTCCAATGTGGGTTGCTTCAAACTAGCAAACGATTTAACGTAATGTAGTTGTTGACTACAGACTGCAATAATCGCTATATATATATTTTTTTCTACCCTGCTGATAGCAAAATAAGAGGCATTTTGTAATTGTGTATTTATTTTTATTTTTACTTATCATGAACCAACTGACACCAAAAAATCAAAGTGAAAAATTGAAATTACAGGTGGTTCCAGCTTGAGTGAATTTCATCACAACAATTTAAAATCTATCTCAGTAGTGTGTTTGACACCCATGTGTTCACTGTATGCTGCACTGTATTGAGCTCCTGGAAAATCTGTCGAGGTACTCGGATTCAGGTCTGGGTAACATGAGGGTCAGTCAATGACATCTTTACCTTCATCATCCAGTAACTGTGTACATACTCTGACCAAATGAGGCCGGGCATTTTCCTGCACCAGGAAGAACCAGGGGTCCACTGCACCAGTGTAAGGTTTGAGAAGTTGAGGTTGAAGGTTTATCTGAGGATTTCATCCTGGTACCTAACAGCAGTCATGGGACCGTTGGCTAGCACATCGATGTCTTTTCGACCATCCAAAGCTATGCCTCCCCAGTCCATCACTATACCACCACCGAAACAGTCCAGCTGGATGATGTTTCAGGCAGCATAATGTTCACCACGGGGTAGCTAAACCGTTTTACGCCTGTCACATGAACTCAATGTGAACCTACTTTTATATTGAGGAGAACAGTGCGACGGAGTACCTGCCAAAAATAGGCCAAATTAAAAATGTATTGAAATAACCTCAAGGTTAAGGAGATTACTCCATGTTAATAGTAAATTGTTTAGAAATAAATGTAGAAAAGACGAGTATGCAGAGCTTAGAGTCCACCCCTAACTTGTTTATATTACTTAGAAATGAATAACCGCGGTTGAGGAATTAAGTGATGAATGACAGCATTCAATGGGCCACTGTCATTCCCTCATAAACCACCACGTCCGTTGTCAGAAAACTAAAAAAAATAAAAATTTCTTTGTTTCTGTCTCCTCTTGATTTTATTTCTTCATAATCAAATTAGAAATAAAAATCAAACCAATTTTGAAATTTTGTTCAGCCATATTTGGTCTTAAAAACGACACATGTCTTTTTCAAATTTGATTCTCGTATCTCAAAACGAAAAATCGAATTATCACTTGTTTTTCATTTTTCAATATTCGATTCTGAAAGAAAATACGAAATACCAAAACATACACGGACCGAATAGCTGCAGGCACGCACCGGTAGTAATTTCATGATAAAAGAGTATCATAAAAACGATATTCAAGGCTATATATATATCGATATTTTGACTTTCCATCGATTTGATTGGATCGTTGTTCCACAAACCAATAAACCAATCCAGATCTATGAATCATTATACCCCTAGTTCTTTGTATATGGTCATTGTAGATTTAAATTTTTAATAAAAGATAAATGAATAAGCCAATTCCATATAATAGTCCTACTGTCTGTAAAAGAAAATAGGAACAAAATCTAAACTTAGCGAATATATAAACGGAGGTCTGCCTTCACTTTGAGAGTATTTTGGACTTGTCTATGATTTTTTGGGAGCCATTTACAACGCATGCCCAAGCTCTAAGCCTTTATTATTTTCAGACAGGGATTCAATTGTTTTACCTAATTTTGTGGGGTTATTTACATTCTTTGAGGTTTGAAATTTTTGATGTACACGCATTGCGAAGCTGCCTGAAAACCAAGCAGTCAGAGTTCTGGTTGGTTTTCCTAGCTTTTGCCCATGCCAGATTGCGTTCACGGAAAAGACTACACGATTGCAGAGTGAACCAAGCATTATTACGGCCTTATTACACTATAGTTTTAAAAACGCATACTTATAAACAGGATTATTAAAAACCTCATACAAGAAATCCCGGGCACTGTCGACAATAAGACAGAAATAAGACTTATTTTGTCCCACTCATAATTTAACGGATCGTGAAAGAAACCCTGTTCTGAAAAGTGTTTCATGTCATGTTTAACTATGATGCGGGATTTTGTTTCTGGATTTTTTTCATCTCTAACTGTTGGTCACTGATGTCATTTGCAAATTAATGAAGCAGTTCAGTACTTATAGGAATATTTGTGAGAATTAAATCGATCAGGGATGATTTTTCGGGGCTTTTGGAGTTTGGACGTGTTCAACCATCACCAATCTGAAGGCAGAGCACTGCTATCAGCTGAGGGTGTTCGGTAACAACCAATTACATTTAAACAAGTAGATTTAGACACCTTAAGCTCCAAGTCTTAAATCTCGAACTGTTTAGTAACAGATTTGGTCAGCAGCACATTTACCTGAAACTTGTTTTTTACATAGATTGCTACACCCCCGCCTCTCTTAAGGTGGTCAGTCCTGTACATATTATAACCATTTATGTTAAAATTATTGTCTGAAAAAGATTTGCTCAGCCAAGTTTCAGACAAAACAACAACATAAGCTTCTGTAGTGTGTGCCCATATACGTATCATATCCATTTTTGAGATAAGACTGCGTACATTTAAATATAAACCAGAGACCGGGTCTTTCTTTAAAATCTGCTGGAGTTGTAAAACCTGTATAGATGTCTGGGCATTGCTTTGGCTGCACATTAATAATAACAATAATGATAATAATACATTTTATTTATAACTCATCTCAAAACACTAAAATGTAAAAGCAGATAAAACCGTTAATAAAAATAATATAATAATAAACAACAATGTTTATTAAAATGTATAGGTTCTGGTAAAAGAGAAAGTTTTAAGTCCTTTTTAAAAGTCTCTGTCATCTGTAGGGCCCTCAGATGGTCAGGGAGGGCATTCCACAGACGAGGGGCAGCAGAACAGAAGACCCAATCACCCATGGTGCTGAGTTTCGTCTGAGGAAGGAGGAGCGGTTTGTGTGGGTAGAACGGAGGGATCGTGTTGAGGTCAGTGGGGTGAGTAGTTCTTTCAAGTAGGTGATGTGTTCGTGTTTACACACTCTCATCAGAGTCCTTGCTGGAGTACTGTTTTGAACATACTGTAGTCTTTGAAAATTTTTATCAGGGATCCTGATGAGAAGTGCGTTACAATAATCCGGTCTGGAGGAGATGAAGCTGTTGACCAGCTTTTCAGCATCACTTAAGGTGAGTGAAAAACGGAGTTTTAAAATATTTCTGAGATGGTGAAAGAAGATCTTGCAGATGTGTTTGATGTGGGATTCAAAAGTGGGTTGATGGTTGAATCTTACCCCGAGGTTGTCTGACTGATGAGGAGAGGGGAATGTCCTGACCAGAGAAGGTAATGCTGGTTCTGGAGGATGACTGGTTCTGTTGTGGGTTTGCCAATTAAAATTGCTTCAGTTTTGGAGCTTTTCAACTGGAGAAAGTTGTGTTTCATCCACACCTTTATCTCCTACAGAGAGGCGCGGAGAGTTGACAGGGGCGATAATTATGATGTTAAGGATGGAGAAGCTGCAGTGGTTTGTGTGTCAGTTTTTATGTAGATTTGCTTGTCATCAGCGTAAAAATGGAATTAGAGTCCATATCGACTGATGACATGGCCAAGGGGGAGCATGTACTATAATATTGGAAGAGGTTGTGCAAAATGTCAAAAAAAAGTTGTACACCTCATAGATGAAAGCTGGGTTTGGCTTGGGTGGTCAGTAGATTAGAAGAGAAAGGGGAGATGGAGAAAGGGTACTTACGATTAAATGCCAGGCATTCAAAAGAAGAGATCTTAGTGAGGGACAGCGGACACAAGTCCAAATCACTACGGTAAATGACAGACAGACCACCACCACGACCAGTGCTGCAGGCTTTCTGGAGATAACGGAAGCCAGGGGGACAGGTCTCATTCAGGACAGACAAAACATCTGGTTGTTGCCAGGCTTTTCTGTAAGGCTCATCACCTCCAGAGACTTTTCCAGAATGTGGTCATGTACTATGCATGATTTGTTTGTGAGAGATTAAGCATTAAAGAGTAAAATTTTAATATTAGATGGAGCAGTGAGTCTCTGTATCCTCTGAAGAAGACTGAAATCCATTCCACGTTTTCTAACCTGCTTAGTGAGTAGCGCTTTTGTGGAAACTCTGGGGCTACTACTGAGAAGAATTACGGCATTCTGATGACGCGTCTGAGACGCGACGGTGCGCACGTCAGACCAAAAGGATGGAATGGAGGGATCTGAGCTGGAAGCAAACAAACTTAGAACGGCAACTTCTGTGAAAGTAATGAGGCCGACGAAGGAGTCCAAGTTGTTCAATAACTAATGTGGACAACAGAGTGTTGTTGATGTTGAATTTCATCTGTTGGGTGGAGGAATAATTTATCATCATGCCAGTCGTGGAGACTAGCCCGTTATTAGCCGTTAGCCATGGACAAGATGCACAGAGGACGTTATTAGCCATTATGTGCAGGCTTGATGCAGAATGTGCGGGCTCCATGCGATGCCAAAAGTTGCCCGAAACGTCATTGGAACGCCTCTCATTAATATTAATAACTACTGACTGATGACATTAGTCAGGGTCTTTACCCTGGACGACTAAAACATATCGGACGACTAAAACATAAACTTTACACAAATGGGAAATCGAAGTTCTTCATAACTCAGAACATGATCAACAGCGGCTTTCGGTGAATATGTCATGGTGGCAGCGGTGAACAGGACGGATAAACAACTGACTTCAACGATGAACAAACAGATACAGTCTCTGGGTGATGTCTATACTTGCAGCAACAGGTAGGTAGACCTTCAAAAGACTCTGTTCAAATACAAATACAAATACAAAATAACAACTACAAATTCAAATACGGATAGAAATCCAAAAGAAAGCCGGTAAGCAACAATAATGGTATACTTGTCTGTTTATAAAATTGCAGGCTGTAAAAACTCTGACGGAGAAGCGGCGAACAGGCGAACTGGACACGTTCCACACACCTGACATCACATTCCCTGACATCAACAATAACAAAACATTTCTGCCTGAAAGATTTCCTGCAGAAACCTTTTCAGCTTCCCCAGTTTCCTTTCAAATTATTTAAAACATGAGGGGAAACCTGTAAATAGTCATAAAGAGTCATGACACTGATCAGACTAACCAGTTTCACAGCGTCAGAGGGTAAGAACATGGGCGGGGGGAGTGACTCGACGTACAGCACACAGCCAGATGCACACGTCCCTTTATAAAATACGTCCGTGAAATGGAGCACTGGACCGGAGTCTCGATTCCGGTGACAGCCGTCTCCAGTGATTCATAGGGATGATAGGAAGCAGAACAAGTAAAACAGCTAGAGCTTCCTCCCCGCCTCTATCGCTTCTATCCACCGGGGTGAGACAAACATAGAATCAGCAGTCGACAAGGGTTTTTAGGTGGATGTGGATCAATGAGAGTATTCCAGTCCGAGACAATAAAAACATATATAAGATACAGTAGCACTTACAGATAATTCACAAGGTGATCGAACTGATGTTATCACTAAACAAGACAAGTATCAGTCATTCAATCACGCACATTAGAACAGAGAAAGAGAGACAGGCTGCCAACTTGGACGTCTACTGTGATGAATTACAAATTTCAAATAAGTAATTAAAAATGATCAGTTATCTATCAAATATCAATTTGGACTGAAGTGAACTCATTTATTTTCATGTCGTGTAACACATTCAAACACCTGAACAACTTGTTCCTGCAACTATTTCAGGCCTCTGAAAAGGGGGTTTTACATCTTAAAGCTGTTTGTCTCTTGATCTCTATGAAGGCTGAAGTTAATCCTAACAACAGTTTTCCATTTGTATGTTGATTAGTTTATGTATAATTTGCTACTTTAAATACATCGCTCAAAACAATGATGGGGACACTTAATCTGTTCTATGGTATGGTATGGTTTGTCGGTTGGAAGAAAAAGGTGCTTAGCCATCAGTGAAGTGCAATATATCATGTTAATTCTGTATAAAGTCTACTGTAACTAGCTAGTTAACTAGCTATATGAGCTAACTAGTTAGTAGCTATCGTATCCAGAATTCTTGATGCAAAATGGACCAGGCTTACTCATATTGTCCATCTCCTGCTAGCCATTTCTGTCCAGATACTCTTTATCGAAAGGTTACGGTTCAAAGGATAGCAAAAATGATTAAGGCGGGCCGTTTCTGTCTTGTTAGAATCTGGCAAATCTAACAAGACAAATCTTTGAGGCTGAACTGTACTGTCTAGGCCAAAAGATTCAATCCTTCACGGAAACCTGATCCTAACTAGAAGGATGACGTCTCTCTTTAAAAAATCAATCAGGTTTATTTCAACCTACAAGGAATTTTCACTGTGGTTCAAGCATTATATAAGCATCAAACTCCAGAGTTTGAGATCACCTACTTTCCAACCCGACTGACCTATGGATTAGGTGAGCAGCCTGATGATTTTCTACCAAGTGACCACGATCTCCGTTGTCCATACAGTTTTATTCTTTGTCCTCAGTGAGCCGGCCCCCTTCTTGATCTTCAACAGGCCTGTCCCTGCCTGGCACCTCTGCTTCACTCCCCTGGACTCCAGCAAGGACGTTTGCCCATGGAATTTAGCACCCTTCATGCACTTCTGCATGAAGGGCATTTCTGAAATGTTTTAGAATTCTGTCCAGAGGTATCTGAAGAAGCTGTAGATTGACTACAATCTATTTAACAAGGATGGGGGGAACCCTATACATAGCTTTTAGACTGATGGAGTGCACCCATCCATCCATTATTTTAAGTGAAAAAGACACAACTTCATAGTTGCGTACATAAAGATTTTCATTTAGAGTTGTAAAAAAGCTGAAGTAATTAATATCTATTATGATGGATGTGTCCTGTCAGACTGTTCGCTGTAGTGTAGTTGTAGTGATCAGAAGTATCTCTTAACTGCAACATGATTCATTTTTATATACTCATACGATGCTTTCCAGAACTATTGGCACACTTTTAAAAAATGAGATTCAAAAAATGTCTTCATTGTCTATAACCATATTCTTTAATTTTCAGATTATTCACAGAAATCCAACCACTAATCACGTAACCTAATTAAAACCTAACCTAATAAAACAAATTTTTTAACATAAAACAAATAGGATATAGAAAGATGGTGACACTACGAGAAAAAAAAACACCCTGCAAGTTGAAAGATGTCAATAACCCCAATGTTGAAGCCCTTTATTCAAACCTCCGCCAATCGTTTGGCTTTTGGAGTCTTCTTTGTGCAATAGGAGAATTTAAGAGGAGGATAAAATGCGAGATCTAACAATTTATATTCGGTTCTTAAAGCTTGCTCATGATGTCACCAGGTGAGGTTGAGATGATCAAAGAGTAGGTATGATAGGATAAAAGTAATAGATAAACAGGAAGTCCTGCGTGATTGGTTCAAGTAGGTGTGTCATGCGGTCACCAAGGTCCATGGTATGTAGGTATTTTCACAATTCAGAATGTGTGTGTTTGTGTAGCTTGATGTCCGTTCACAGAAAACATTTGAAGGTAAAGTCATCATTCAGTCCAGCAGGTGTCATGGAGTTTAGCTGGAGGGCAGTGTTTGTCATCTTGGTGAAAAAAAACAAAAAACTCTGCTGTATAGCGATCCAGATGTGCAGCGTTTATGGTACAACAACAAGCAGGATCAGAAATCATTTCTAATTGAAGTGAATCACACGTTCTACAGAAGGTTGTTTTCCGGGAGCCCAAGCAATGTTTTGCCATCTGCGCAGACACTGTTCCCTGCGTGGATGGCCATTTTGTTTCGTGAGATGCGTTGTTTGAGTGCTCTCTTGGTTTGTCAAAATGTAGTCCACCCAGACTACGTTGTATGCATGAAAGGTAAGGTGCCTTCTAATTTCGCCTCACCTGTAGCATTACTTTAGGGGAACCATTACAATCTGAAACTGGAGCACCTGGATTTAGCCGATGGTCTGGTTTAAGTCCTTTAAACTAGAAGGCATTATGTTGACATTCTAGTGTGTAATCGGACATATCACAACATTATGTCGGACCACTTCAGAAAGGTTGGGCACAATCCAGCTAATTGTGAAAATAATTTAAACGGATCAGACAAACATAGAGGTCAACAATATTGTCTCACTTGTTCCTGTCAAAGAGGACAACGGCAATCGTACAGCACATATGTCCAAGTTGTGATTATCCCACTAAGCCATTGAAGTAATGAGCACCAAGAAGTAGCAGGAAAAAAGCTCTACGAAGTGTCAATAAATTTATCTGAGATGACAATGACATTGGTTGTATCGCTTGCCTCCAAATGAACGTAACCCTGAAGGATGAAATCCCTGTGTAACGGTCCAATGCAGGAGTACCCAAGCCCCTCAACAAGGGAGTTAAAGGATAGATCCAAGAATGGTTGGCAAGGAAATGGATCGTCACAACAAAAGTCCCCAAACTCTGCTCCGGTAGTTTGTGTGTGCAAAAAGGATGGCACCCTGAGACTATCCATCGATTGAAGGCTGCTGAACCGAAAGAACAATTCCAGAAAGACATCCTTTGCCTAGTATCCCAGACCTTATTGACAAACTTGGTGGGTACAGCTGGTTCTCGCTCCTAGATCAGGGAAAACAATGCCATCACGGTTTTATTGCACTACAACACATGACAGCATTAATCGCACCATGGGGCTTGTATGAATGGATGAACATACCCTTTAGACTTTTGAATGCCTCTGCTGCATTCCAGAGGAGCATGAAGGAAATACTCAAGTCAGTGTAGAACATATATGTCAAGCTCAAGGCCACATCCGGCCCGGCGTGCAATTATATCCGGCCCGCGAGATAATTTTATATAGATCTATTATTATGGCCGGCGATATGAAGCGCTGATAATACACAAACTACAGATCTCATAATGCAGTGCTTCAGTAACTGAACGAAGCACTGCATTATCATGCAGGGTATTCGAGCGTCCGTAAAGGCAACAAGTTGCCTTTACGGACGCTCACAGGCAACAAGTTGCAACAAGTTGCAACAAGTTGCCTTTACGGATGCTCGGATACCTGGGAACTTTCCCACGTCAATCAAGTCAGCTTCTGTTGCGCTACAACCGGCTACAACCGGCTACAACC
The DNA here is from genome assembly GCA_037951165.1 of Lophius americanus. NCBI lineage: Eukaryota > Metazoa > Chordata > Actinopteri > Lophiiformes > Lophiidae > Lophius > Lophius americanus. Next base: position 206,542 of record JBBDHG010000039.1, on the reverse strand, counting down.
CTGTTGAAAAGTTATTGCAAAGCTAGCCCCTCACAATGGCGAAGAGAAAAGTTGGTTCTGAAAACAGAGCATTTCAAAACCGATGGGAGGCTGAGTACATGTTTACTTACATTGTCGGTAAACCTGTGTGTCTCATTTGTGGAGCTAATGTGGCTGTAATTACGGAGTTAAATCTACGACGGCACTACGAGACAAAACATCAGGAGCTGCAAAACCTGAATGCAGAGGAGAAGGTACAGAGCGTAGAAGAGTTAAAGAAGACTCCGAGATTTCAGCAGATGTTTTTCACCAGAGCAAAATCCAAAAGTGAAGCTGCTGTGAGAGCAAGTTTTATTGTGACAGAGGATATAGCCAAATCAGCCCGTCCATTTACCGAGGGAGAGTTTCTGAAGAGCTGATGATGAAGGTGTGTGATATCTTGTGTCCAGAAAAAAAGCAGATGTTTGCAAATGTAAGCCTGAGTAGAAATACTTTATTTGATTTAAAGTTTAAGTTTATTTATTCTGAAATAATATTCCTTTCTGTTTTATTCATATTTATGTTCAAACATGTAGTTTCAGTGTGTTCAATAAATGTTTATCCTGTTCGGCCGGCGACCTGAAGTGTGCTTTGAGTTTTGGCCCCCTGTGCAATTGAGTTTGACACCCCTGGTGTTGTTTCCCCCCATGCATGAGTGGGGGAAATTGTATACCATAGATAGTCTACTATACAGGAAAATCTGCCAGAGGAGCCAACTTTTCTTGCCTGGCCAATACTGATTTATAATCCTTAAACAGTTCCATGATGACATGGGTCATATGGGGACTGAAAGGGTTCTGGGCCTAGCAAGAGACATATTTTAAAATAGTCTCACACGTCAGAGAGTCCATGGGTAGTTTTACACCAGCTCACCACTGGAACTTGTGTTTATAGATACCCTTCATCTGAAAGCTAGCAAAGGAGGCTTTGAGTACACGCTAGTTGTTGTGGACAATTTTACCCGGTTTGCACCAGCATATGCCACACAAAACAAATCCAGAAAATCAGCTGCAGAAACAATGTTTGATGATTTCACTTTGAGCTTTGGCTACCTATTGAAATTACATCATGTCCAAGGCGGGGAATTGAGAATGAACTCTTCAAAACCCTACAACAGCAAAGTGGAGTGGGTCACTGAAGGACAGCCTCCTACCACCCACAAGGAAATCCTGCGGAGAGATTTAACCATACGATACTTTGGATGCTCAAAACCCTGGGAGAAAGGAGAAGGAAAGATGGAAAGAACACCTACCATAAATTATCCATCCCTACAAATGTACCAGATATGAGGCAACTGGTTGTTACCCCTTCTACCTGATATATAGCCGTCACCCACATCTACCTGTGGATTTAATACTTGGCTCGAATGCTGATGAAGAAGCCACTTTTCCAAAAGGCTACGCAGAAAAGTGGGCCTCTAGAATGAAAGAGGCATACAGGCTTGCCTATTAGAATAGCCAACAGTCATGTTTGCAGAGTAAGAAATATTATGATCGCCACATGAAGGGGTTGTTCTTGTCCCAGGTGACCAAGTCCTTGTTCGGAATGTGAGAGTGAGAGAGGGAGGACAGGTAAGCTCAAGTCATACTGGGAAGACATGGTTCATGTTGTGAAGGAAAGGATTGCAGATGGGCCTATTTACAAAGTGACTTCTGGAACTAGTGGAAACAGCGTACAAACATTGCACCGCAACTTCTTACACTTGGTCGCCGACTTACTATTAGATTTACCCAGGCAATCCCAGAAACCACCAATTTAAGAACAAGAGATTCAAGAAGATACCTCTCTGATCCTTCAAAAGAAGTCCAACTACGAGATAAAGGAAGGAGAAGTCAGACAAATACAAAGAAACACAGTGAATGGAATCCTAGCAGGGACTAGTCTGATAATGATGAACCACAATAGCAAGTATAAGTATAACCACGTGAGCATCCAAAGAACACTAGTCTGCAATGGGGACAGCAACAGCGTCTGTGACTGGACTTGTTGGAAAATGAGAAAAGTTGTAATACATACTATCAATACCTCTATCTACCGAAAAGATATGGAACAAACTCAATACTGCAAACCGCTAGTAACCATCCTAGACAGCTAAAGGATAGTATACCAATTAGTCAGATTTTGAGGCTAAAGCGCAACTGTTCAGATCCAGATGACTTTCATTCTAAAAAACTGCCATGACTACTCGGTTCAAGGAAAGAAGTTATGCCTCCAACACTATTCAGAAAGCCATACATAGTGACAACATCACCCCATGTTTTGATTTCCTCTCCAATACACAAAAAACAAAGACTGTAAGCAGGGCTTGCTTCTCCACTGAATATAATCACGTTGCAACAAAGATGAAAAAGACAATCAGTAGACACTGGCATGTCCTCCAAACAGAACCATACTTGAAAGACTGTTGTAAATCTCTACCCTTTTTCTCATTAAGGAGAGCACCCACCATCAAAAATATAGTCATGTAGAAAAACATGACTCCAAACAAGACTACATGGCTGACTACAACTGGCATGTTTAGATGTGGTAATTGTGCTGGCTGCAACTATACCACAAATCCCAAATGATTCAATCATCCCCACACTGGGAAGAAATTACCTAACCTAACCCTATTCCTACTCAGGGATTTATTAACTGTATGTTAACTCCTTGGATTTACTTGCTATCATGTCCCTGTTGGATTGTATACGTGGAACAGTTCAAACGACCTCTAAAACAACGAATATTTAAACACATAAATGCAATCTATACAGGCAACATAGATTATGTGATTACGAAACATTATGCTGAAGCCAAACATGGTTCACCCTCTTCATTAAGATTTTGTGGATTAAGATTTATCATTTAAGAATATGACTCTTTAGAAGGGAATAATGGTCTGTAATAGTGTGTTGTGATGCTTCATGTTGTATGTAATGAGGTTATCTGTGATTGGTCTTTGAATCTGGAAGCCTGGTAAAAGGAAAGCAATTGAATCCTGAGTAATTGGGTCCAAACCCCGACTGTGTGCTTTTTCTGTCCTTATCTGATATTACTGAAGTGAACCTGCACACTACTGCCAAGGATCTGATGAAGGTTTTGTGCCAAAACGTGTAAATGTTTGTGAATTCTGATGTGAGCCAAATAAAGAAAATGAAATGTGAGAATTCTGTCCTCCCTTGAGATTTGGTACCTTTGATAAATTTTTTGAAATGAGCTTACTAGATTTTGGGTTTGGCACTCCACTGAAAATCCCACTGTTGAAGTGCACCAAATTTTTTGATATACAGTAATTTTATCTTTAATTGTGACAATCTCATTTGTGAATAAGTTGATAAAATCATCACTATTAAGGTTTAAAGGAAAATGTGGTTCAATACAGCTGTGAGAAACCCGGGGTTATTTTCATTTTCTTCTATTAGTTTGAGTAATAATTTTTTTTTAGCATTAGGCTGATAAAAGATAGATACATACCTTTCGTCAAACCTGTCACTTTACCAATCAGAAGCTGTAACCGGAAGTCCCGCCTCAATGAGAAAGTGTGAGGGGACCTGCTCTAACTGGTTAGTTTAAGCCCCACCCCCTCACCCAATCAGCACCTGCCACGCCATGTGTTGTGATGACATCATCACAGGCATGTGCTTCCTGCCATCCTCAATTTTGAAAGTGTCCTGCCATGACCCGCTGTGTCTTCAATCTTTGTTAATTTTGGGCAGTCACAGCATGACCTTGAGAATGGGTTATCTTGACAGTCTGAGCCGTCGGTATGTACTCCCTCGACCACCTGTGGCAGATATAATATATAGGAGAGACGGTTGGGAGACAGGTAAAGGTTGTATACGTTTTTTTTCAAATAATATAATGGGCAGGAAGAAAAAAAAATACACGCCTCAAATCCATACACATGCACACATCCTTAGACTCGCAGGCATACACACACACACTTCTTTACATACACACACACCAACTGCTCATTCTTCCAACCCAACTCACACACACACATCTTTCTCCCATTCGTTCGCCGCATATCCACAGTCTATCGCACCGGAATTTGCCAACTGTGTGAGGAACAACCTTCTATTATCTTTAGACTCATGTTGTCTTTATGATTTAAAGAATCCAAAGTTTAACTTTTTTTAGTAACTTAGCGGCCTATCCAGCAATTGGGCCTGCCTCAGACCAGAGAGTCACGACCCAAGCCTTAGCCACCCCAGACCTCCATCGACCTGGGCGTTCCCCCATGCGAAACCCTCCATAGTCAACAGCTTTATGATGATACTTTTGATGGACAATATTTGAAAAATAAGCTGGTATTTGAATGAATATCTGACTTTATACCCTTGTGTGTGACTGAGTGAGAGAGAGAGACGGGGAAAGAGAAAGGGGGGAGAGCAAGAGAGTATAATTTGACACCTGGCATCACTGGAGTCTGTTGGCAACAGGATGCAGTTACTTACAGCTGAGGAGGCCATAGAAGTTGGAATTATAGGTATAGTAGAGTGTTAGTCAAATATCAATAAATTTTTTTGGACAATTAACCTATTACTGACAAAATCAGAGAAAGTTTACAGGAAAGTACAATAACAACAATTGAAATATAATTAATTAATAGTAATTAATTTAATAGTTACTGTTATTATTGATGCTGATAATATATAAAATTAAGAATTGTAAGGACAGTTATTGCCATTTGTTAGAAATAGTATTATAAATAAATAAAAAATAGATCATTATTTGGAAAAGCAATAATTGAAGTAACATCTTAATCTTTCTATTCTTATTCTAAGGTTTTTTCTTTTTTCCGGCAAAAGAATCGCCAATTTGGCGGCTTTCCCATCCCCGAAAACTTGCTGCATAGGGAGAGAAAAATGGCTCTCTAGCGTCCCCTTTTCAAAAGACCCTCGTCAATGGAGCTACTTTAACCTAGAAGCACGAAACTTAGTATGCATGTTTATTAATTCAAGATCGACCAAATTGTAATTTGATGTTATCAAATTATTCCCTGGAAGTGTGCTGCAGCATATGGAGCTTGCAGCCATGTCTGTGTTGTTGTATTAACCAGTGATCACTTAGGAGAAAAGGATCTCATAAGTAGGAGAAAACAATCTCATAATTACGAGCATCTGCATCTGTCCTTTCAGGGGCTGCATGACACAGTTGTGTTTGTCCATGTTGTGATTGTCACGCCTCTGTGTTCCTTTCTCCCTCGGTCTCCTTCTCCCTCTGTGTCTGTCTGTGATTGGTGATCATGCTCACCTGTGTTCCTCTCCAGCTGTGTCTCATTGTCTCGTTATCTGTGTATAAAGTCTGTCCTTACCTTCCCTCCTGTGCCAGTTCGTTGCATGATGTCCTTGTGTCGTCACGTGTTCCAACCCCTCCCAGTGTACGGTAAAGTTACCTCCAGTTATTTCTGTTCCTGTAATTTCCTCGTGTCTTGGAGAGAAATAAATATATTTGATACCAGCCATACATTCCATGCGTCTGCATTTGGGTCCGGGAAAAACCCCACAGAAGTGTGTTTAACAGAACGAACTGGCCCAGGAGGGAAGGTAAGGACAGACTTTATACACAGATAACGAGACAATGAGACACAGCTGGAGAGGAACACAGGTGAGCATGATCACCAATCACAGACAGACACAGAGGGAGAAGGAGACCGAGGGAGAAAGGAACACAGAGGCGTGACAGTGATGTTTCATTAGTGTTTTCCACCTCTAGCAAACTTGCTCCAATTATTATGTTGGGAAGCGGTGTTTTGTAGCTTGTTGATTATAAACAAAAGGCAGTTACACATGAGTGATAAACATTACAGTGCGTGTGCAAACACACAAACATATTGTCCTTATCTCGTAATTACGAGATTCTTTTCTCGTAATTATGAAATAAGGTGTCCGAAGCATTTGGTGAATGCAATGTGCTTCCATAATATCCGGCCCCCTGGTTATAGAGATATTGGATATAGACAATATCAAATTTCTATAATAAGTGGTTAACCTGGTATACAGCACAAACACCACAGATACTACAAATCAAGAATGCACCTCCATACCTGGCACTCCATTGAACAGCGCATGCGCTCCTCCCTGCTCCACTATTGGCAGATACCATCGTTTATCCAGTCAGTCTAATAAACTTTTCACTGGTATCACTGGAGGAGCTGGGAGAGGAATCGAGGGGGGAGCCGGGAGAGGAATCGAGGGGGGAGCCGGGAGAGGAATCGAGGGGGGAGCCGGGAGAGGAATCGAAGGAGGAGCCGGGAGAGGAATCACGGGAGCGCTAGGAATAGTTGAGCACGGAATTCACAAAAATTCCAACCTGATCCTCCACGGCGCTGGGCAGCGGGTCTTCCACGGCGCTGGGCAGCGGGTCCTCCACGGCGCTGGGCAGCGGGTCTTCCACGGCGCTGGGCAGCGGGTCCTCCACGGCGCTGGGCAGCAGTGAGGACGAAGAGCTGGGCAGCAGTGAGGACGGAGAGCTAGGCGACCATGAAGGTCGGCGTCGGCTTCGCCTCTTTTTGGGAACCGGTTTTATTGCCAGCCAGGTTCCCTCTAAAAGAGAGCCCCGATCAGCATCAACCTCAGGAGCACTACCGGCTCCCTCAGGCGATGATGGTGGCTGAGGGTTAGCGGGTAGGAGGCCAACGGACTCCGGAGCTGCACCAGACAGGGGACTAGCCGGCTGGTGGCTAGCAAACACGGGGGCTGGAGCCGGAGAAAAACCAACAGGCCGGGGCCGGGAACATGCCGGCAGTGCGACCGGGTTCTCCACAAAGGTCTTTAACCATTCTGGCAGGAAATCCCAAAGCCAGGGTTGGGCAGAGACCTTCCGACGAGCGATGCGGAGAGCGTCCTGTTGTACCTCCTCGTGAGGTCTCTTCACCCACTCCACATGAATGCAGATGAGTGTGTAAGTTAAATCGTTAATCTCGATGTCCATCGATGCGTCCGCTGGGTCCATTCTGGCCACTCCTCTGGGGTTTTTTTCCGATCCCAAATGCAGACGCATACGCCGTAGAGCAGGTGCAAAAATATTTATTTTTACCAAAAGGGCACGAGGAAAAAAACAGTAACAGAAATACTGAAGATAACTCACGACACACTGGGAAACTGCTGGGAGGCGTGACGACACGAGGAACATCATGCAACGAACTGGCACAGAAGGGAAGGTAAGGACAGACTTTATACACGGACGTACAAAGACAACGAGACACAGCTGGAGGGGAAACACAGGTGAGCATGATGACCGGACAGGACAGACACAGAGGGAGAAACGAACACAAAGGCTTGACAATGCGCTATGATTCACAAACCAATAGATTTTCTTTTGCAAACAAAACGTGCTTATCAAACAAACACCCACCCAACATATTAGTAACCCATCATTTTTTCTTTCATGTACAAATGTACAATAACAAGTACAAAAAAATAAATCCTACAACTACATAAAACTCAAAACTTCATGTAACTTTTCGCACAATCTTTCTGTGTGAGATGGGGTTCTACTTAAACATAAATGTCCTCAAATATTTGCACTGATCATGTGTAGTTCTCCTACATACAGATCATTTTAACATCAGACACTCCTAAAAATGTTCTAGTTTATATTTAAATTCCAACATTTAAATGTATTATTATTATTATTATTGTATTTTTGACTTCTAGGAATCAGCAGAAGAGAACACTGAATGTAAAGAAGCTCTGACTAGAAAACTTGAGGCAACAATGAAATCTCTGTGTGAAGACCTGATAAGGGTGTGTGGAAACATTCCGTACCAAGACATCAGCAGATATTCAATTGACTGTTCATAGTGCAGAGTAACTCCCATTTCTAATAAACGGATCAGAAAGGGAAATGAGATGTAGATCATAAACCGGTGGACGTTTTGGCTGAATATGTCTTTCTTTCTCAAGGACAATTCTATCATCAAGAAGCAGCAGGTAGAAGTTCGAGGTCTGTTTGAAATAAACAAAGTGAAGTATACTGAGATGTACCTGAGGAGAAGATTCATGACGTCAATCCTTAACAAGGAAATGTGTGAAACATAGAAAAATTATATCTACAGAGGCACTACAAAGAAACAAACTACATAGAAACTGAAACCATAGAGAAATTGCAAAGAAACTTAAACTACAAACAACCTCGGAATCTAAACCTGCAGAGAAACAACAGAGAAATTAAACCTACAGACAACCTCTTGAAAACTGAATCTACAGAGAGGGAACTACATAGCACCTCTTGTAAACTGAAACTACAAAGATACAAACTACGAAGAATCTCTTGATAGCTGAAACTACAGAGAAATTACAAAGGAACTGCAAAGAAATGGAAACTGCAAATAACCTCAGAGAAAGTGAAACTACAAAAAACTGATAAGTAAAGAGACACTGCAAAGAAGCTGAAAGTACAAAGAAACAAAGAAACAAAAGCCAGTACAGAGAACCTTCAAAGAAACTTTGAGTACTGAGAAATTGAAAAAAAAAACTGAAGCTACAAAGAACCTCAGAAACTGCAACTACAGAGAAACTGAAAGAACAGAGAACCTTTTGAAAGCTAAGACCACGGAGAAAGAAAGAAACTGCAAAGAAATGGAAACTACGAATAACCTTGGTGAAAAAACTTCAAAAAACTGGCTACTGTAGAGATACAGAAAGTACCTAAAAACTGTCAAGAAAGTTAAAGTGCAGAGAAACTGTAACAAAAACATGAAATTATAAATAAACACTCTTAGAAAGTAAAAGTGCAACTACAGAGAAACAAAAAAATAATTCTGCTCAAAAAAATTTGAGTGAAACACTTAATCATCCCAGTAGATTTAAGCACAAGGCTTCCTAACCCGATATTGTTCAAATTGATTGAAAAGTGTGACCCATGTGTGATTTTCTTTTGCTCATATGTGACTTTATCATGGCTTACTGAACAGTACAAACCACATGGAATGTGATCTTTTCCAGTTCCGATCTGGATTTCTTCCATATGTGGTTCTAAATGGGAAACAGGTCAGATATTTTGCAATACAACCTCAGTTTGAAGTGTCGGAATTAATGCAACTTCGATGTCATCTTCCATTGACATTCATCACAAAGCTGCACCGGTAGGAGTCGCTTTACATGCAAACACAACTATAAACCCTATAAACACTTTCACTATATTCACTATATACAAAACCGACAAAAGATTGACAGGAGTGGCAACAGCAAAACATCAAAAAACAACAAAAAAGGTTCGGTTTTCATATCTGTCTCCTCATCCTTCCTCACAAATTTTTTTCTCTATTTTTGCATTTTGTTTGTGTCTTTGTCTCTACTTAGGTAGCATGATGGAAAACCTGAAGCAAGAGATACAGGTTCAACCTAATCGCAATCGACAATCGCGATGTCAGCCTGTGCGATTACATGATGGCAAAAGGCTGTGATTTAATTAAATAAACTTTTGAGAGAAGTTGATTACCTATTCTTTGTTTGTGTGCAGTCTGCTCATTCTCTAAACCAGGGGTGTCCAAACTTTTTTTAAAGAGGGCCAGTTTTGAGAATGTGAAGATGTCCGGGGGCCACTGTTCCCTTCTGACCTTGTTTTAACAATGAAAGTTACAAACAAATGCACTGTTCTATAACAATATCATTTCTATTGTCACAATTACTTATTTTTTAAACGGCAATATAACCTTATTTAAATAAATAATATAACCTTATTTAAATAACCTTATTTAAATAAGGTTATATTGCCCCTCAGGCATGAACAAACCTAAAAAAAATATTCTGCCTTTCTTCTACATCTGGAGTCAGATATCATGGAAAAAATTGTATGAAATACCTTACATTTCCATGACGTTCCTAAAAGGGTTACTTTACATTTGGATAAAATCTCAAAGGGCTACTAGGTAAAAGCAGATAAAAGCATCAAAAAAATATACAATAATAATTATATAAAAATATGACCAAAAAGCAGCAATCTTAATTAAAAGTTATATGTTCTACTAAGAAGGAAATTTTAAGTCCTTTTAAAATGTGTAAGTCGTCTGTGGAGCCCTCAGATGCCAGGAAGGGCATTCCAGAGACGAGGAGCAGCAGAACAGAAGGCCCGATCACCCATGGTGCTGAGCTTAGTCACGGGAAGGAGGAGGCGGTATGAGTGGGTAGAACAGAGGGATCGTGTTGAGGTAAGTGGGGTGAGTAGTTCTTTCAGGTAGGGGGCTGCATTGCCATGGATGCAGTGAGTGAAGAGAGAGATCTTATAATCAATCCTGGTGGAGATGGGAAGCCAATGAAGGGAATGAAGAATGGGGGTGATTTGTTCATGTTTATGCACTCTCATCAGGATCCTTGCAGCACTGTTTTGAACATACTGTAGTCTTTGAAGACTTTTATAAAGGATCCCGATGAGAACTGCGTTACAGTAATCCAGTCTGAAGGAGATAAAAGCATTGACCAGCTTTTTAGCATCTCTTAAGGTAAGTGAAGAACGGAGTTTGGACATATTTCTGAGATGGTGAAAGGAGATCTTGCAGATGTGTTTGATGTGGGATTCAAAAGTGAGTTGAGGGTCGAATCTTACGCTGAGGTTGGTGACTGATGAAAGGGAGGGGAATGTCGTGACCAGAGAAGGTAATACTGGTTATCGAGGAATACTGGGTCTGATATGGGGTGCCAATTAAAATTGCTTCGGTTTTGGAGATGTTCAACTGGAGAAAGTTGTTTTTCATCCACACCTTAATCTTCTCCAGACAAGCGCAGAGAGTTGACAGGGGTGTCATCAGCGTAGCAATTGAATGAGAGTCCATATCGACCGATGACATGGCCAAGGGGGAGCATGTACAATATGAAGAGAATGGGGCCAAGGACTGATCCCAGGGGGACCCCAAAAGTGACGGTGTGTGTCCGAGACCTTGAACTTCCAAGGGAAATGTATACTGTTCTGCCGGGATAGGATTGAAACCAGTTTAGGGCGCTGGCAGTGAGTCCAATGGTGTGAGGTAGGCGGTGTAGGAGTATTCCATGGTCAACAGTGTCGAAGGCAGCGGACAAATCAAGCAGAATCAAGAGGGAAGGTGAACCAGCATCTGCTGCCATCCATAGGTAATGACAGATGTTACAATTCAAAACACTCAGAATCTCAGAATAACCAAGAAACAGGTAACTTACTGACGGTAATGAGAAGGGTGACACTGAGATTTGGTCTTAAGTAGACAGCCCATGTCTGGTTTGTGGGCAGTGGTTGAGATGTGTAAAATGTCACGTAAGTGGAAGTCACTTAGTCTTGACCTCAAGCAGTTCTTGTTTAAGTTCATGACAGAGAATGTCTGCTGACACAAATACGTGGAGCCAAATAAGCTCAGCATTTTATTTGCAAATTGTCGCATTTCTGGAAACCTGCCTTCATCCAGCTGCCGGTAAAAGTCTACAAGAGAAAGCTGCTGGTTTCTGCCGCCGCACTCGTTAACAAACTGCATCTCAATGAGCTCCAACTGCAGCTGTGGTGAAGCAACATCAGGGTCCACGGAGAATGGAGAAGAAAAAAGCTTGGAGGTTAACCTTCAGCGCATTAAGGTGCTTTGTTATGCCATCCCTTGTCAGCCAAAAAATTTCCAATTTCTTCTTTGGGAAAGAAAAATCCCTGCAGTGCGGATCCGTGACTGAGCCACGGCACATCACTGTGATAAACCTCATCTTAGTATTTAGCCTGGAGTTCAATGAGGAACTGCTTACACTGTGGCGGTGGTAAAGGGCTTTTGAGCGAATAAAATGGATTGCCTTCAGTACATTTTTCATAACATGATCAAATTTGAGATGTTTTGCGCATAGCGCCTGCTGGTGAATTATACAGTGAGATTTGAAAGCGTTACTTCCTTCTTTGCTGAGTTTGTTGTAGATAGATGTAGCCAATCCACTTCGTTCACCAACCATGGCAGGCTCACCATCTGTAATAATCCCACTAACTTTATTCTGTGGTAGTTTTTTATCGTCAATTGCCGTACAAACAGCAATGATTAAATCTGTGCCTCTCTGAGGTCCTCTCTGAGGTGGAGGAGCTCTTCTGTTATGTTCATAGCATCGTCAACGCCTCTCAAAAAAATTTGTAGCTGCGTGGTGTCAGATACATCTGTGGATTCATCGAAAGGCTAATGAAAAATAATCAAAATCCTCTGCCTGTCCCTTAATTATCTCTGGATATCTGATGATATGTCCTCTATTCTCCGTGCCACAGTGTTGCGACCCAGGCAAACATCTTCTCGGAACAAATGCTCTCAACCATTTTCATGACAGTCCTTGATAAATTTACTCTCTGTGAAAGGTTTGCCATGTTTGACGAATAACATGGCCACTTCATAGCTTGCTTTGGTGAAGGCGTATCCATCAATCTTTTTTCCTATTAATGGCATAGCATTAATGGCATTTGAGTCCCTTGGCAATCCAATTTTCAAATGGAGATTCCTCCTGGTCTTATACCACAAAACTGTGTAAAATAATATGAAAGTATTTCTAAAAAATCTGATTCAGAAGTAATCAGAATTTCTGAGCAAATTCATTGATTTTTGGTATATTTGTTTTTGATTGGAAAATCCAACACAAATGACACTTTTTTAAGTTTGTGTTGGAATTTCAAGTTTCTCTCCAACAATAGCAATGAATCTCCTTTCATCCCTTTTTTGGATTTGTGTATCTTTATGGTATGTTTCCCAAATCATATTTACTGTGCTGCATTGACACAGACCTTTGTGTACAGTATGGGAGAGTGTTTTTGGGGAAGTTCGGTTGTATATCACTGATAGTAGGGTGAGCTTTATGTGCACATTTTTTAGGCCATAACTTCTCAACGGTTGGTCTGATTTAGTCCTAACCTAGGGCGTAAGATTCGACTCGAGGAGATCTGACTTGTATACATTCTGATTTACACTCATATTTCATATTTTACTCACTAGGGGGAGCTTTTTCTGAAAAACACATTTTATAGGATATAACTTCCTCAGTAAGGAAGCATAAGTACCTCAGTTTGTGATCTCCTAGCCTCTAACTTGTTTCCAAGAAATCTTGCAGCAATAGGTTGAGGATATAATAAGGACAATCAAACCCTCCACCTGTGCCCTCGACCCCTTTCCTATAGCCCAAATGAAAAGAAATATCTCTTCCTTAAGTCCCCTGATCACTGCTGTAATAAATCCCTCCCTCCAGGCTGGCTATGTTCCATCTTCCCTAAAAAGCGCCATTATCAGACCACTCCTCAAAAAACCCACTCTCGAGCCAGAAACTGCCTCGCTTACACTGTTGTGAGCTAGGATGATGTATGCATTCTTTGAGATTTTGTGTACTGACTATATTTGTATGTGGCTATGTGTGTATATATATATGTTGCCTCTGAAAAATTGCTGGCTAGTTTCCGCTCGGCCAACAAAGGAAAACAAAGGAGGGATGAGGCCTTGGTGGACAGGATTTTGAAGAATGGTCAGCCTTTCTCTTTGGTTGAGGACGATGGATTTAAAAACTTTGTTAAGATCCTGGATCCGTCCTACCCCATTCCAATAAGGAAATCTGTGAAGGCAATGGAGGAGTCCAGGTATAAAGTAAGCAGAGAGATGGCCATGGCTGAAGCAAGGCATGCTTCAGCTGTTAGCCTATCTGCAGACATGTGGACATCCATTAATATCGATGTGTATCTTGCAGCTACCGGACAGTATATGAAGGAAAATTTGGATTTGGCCACTGTACATTAAGGGGTACAACTTTTTCCTCTGACCCACTCAGCAGCTAATATAGAGTAAGGTACTGGTACGCTAAGGGCTGAGTCTGTCATAACTGAATAGGTTAGTGGCATAGTTACTGATGGAGCCCATAACATTGTAGCCAGTGTAAACAAACTGAGGATCAGACATATTTATTGCTATGCACAAACTCATGAGCTGGAAAACCTGCGCACCAGGGCTCGCAAAATTGAGGGACACTTCAAGTTGAGCACCACAGCCAAAGAAAAGTTGTGTGCTATGCAAACAAGAAAAGCCCTGCCAAAAATGAAATTAATTCAAGAGGTGGAAACCCGATGGAACAGCACGTTTCATATGTTCCAACGCATATACAACTACATATATAACAACTACGACACTCCGTTGTGCATATCGGTTATTAAACAACTTGGACTCCTTCGCCGACCCCGTTACATTCACAGAAGTTGCCATTATAAGTTTGTTTACTCCCGCTCCGATAACTCCACTCCGTCCTTTTGGTCTGACGAGCACAATGTCGCGTCTCAGACGCGTCATCAGAATGCTGTCGCTTTTCCCATTAGTGTCACTGGACTTTACTCCATAAAGTAATTCACTGTGGGGGTTAGAAAAAGTGGACTGGATTTCAGTCTTCTTCGGCCAATACAGAGACTCACTGCTCCATCTAGTATTAAAATCGAACTCTTTAATTCACAATCTCTCACAAACAAATCATGCCTCATACATGACCACATCCTGGTCATGTATCTGGACGTTATGTGCCTTACAGAAACCTGGCAACAACCAGATGTTTTTTCTGTCCTGAATGACACCTGGTTACCGCCGGTTACTGTTACCTCCAGAAAGCCCGCAGCACTGGTCGTGGTGGTGGTCTGTCTGTCATCTACCGCAGTGATTTGGACTTGTCTCCACTGCCGTTGCCAGGATCTCTTCTTTTGAATGCCTGGCATTTAATTGTGAACCCCCTTTCTCCATGACCATACTTCTAATCTACCGGACACCCAAACCAAACCCAGCCTTCATCTCTGAGATGTACGACCTTTTGTCGACATTTTACACAACCTGTGCCAAAATTTTAGTACTTTGAGGGGAAACTTCCCCTGCAGGTCGTTTTGCATCCGAATTTCTCCAACTACTGGATTGTTTTAATCTCAGGCAATTTGTCGATGTCCCCACTCACACCATGGGGCACACTCTGGATCTTGTCATCACTGACTCTGCTCCTCTCAGCAATCTTCTTGTGTACGATCTGGGTGTGTCCGACCACAAGGCCGTCTCAATGGAATTGTCGCTTGTGTCCCCCCTCACCAAGCCCAAACGTCAAATCTACTTCAGGAATTTGAAAAAAAAATCAACGCAGAAACCATGAGAGTCGACTTCCAGCATCTTCTTTCTGCAAACTTTGTATCAGCCAATGACTCAGTAAATTTCTACAATAAATCCCTTAGTAGCATCCTCGATCGTCACGCCCCTGTAAAACTAGAACAGTCATCTTCACCCGGTCAGCCCCCTGGTTCAATCAGCGAGATACGGAAAATGAAGGCAGCTGGGCGTGTCCTTGAGCAAGGCTTCAGGTCTCACTGTCCTCAAGCAAGCCTTTCAGGAACACCAAAAGGCCTACTCAAAGTCCCTTAGAGAGGCTCGGTCACTGTTCTACTCGAACATTATCAAAACCAGTCCTGGAAATTCTAAGCAGCTGTTTTCCACTATCAATCATCTTCTTAAACCACAAACTCCCCCACATACAGAAATTACAGAAGAGCACTGTAATAATTTCATGGCTTTCTTCAAATCAAAAATTGACTCAATCCGTTCTGTCCTTTCTGGTTCCTCCTTTCTACCTATCCAGTCTGCTTACTCACAGTTTGAGATCTCCCAGCCTCTAAAGTGCTTCCCAGAAATCTCACAGCAGGAGGTTGAGGTTATCATCAGGACGATGAAGCCCTCCACCTGTGCCCTCGACCCTTTTCCTACAGTCCTAGTGAAAACTAACATCTCTTCCATCAGTCCCCGGATCACCGCTGTAATAAACCAATCCCTCCAGGCCGGCTTTGTTCCATCTGCCTTAAAAGCCGCCATAATCAGACCACTCCTCAAAAAACCTATTCTCGATCCAGAAGTTTTTTATAATTACAGGCCCATTTCCAAACTCCCATTCCTCTCCAAAGTTCTGGAAAAAGTAGTTGCTGCCCACCTCCAGGACCACGTCAAATATAACAATCTCTTTCAAACCTTTCAGGCTGGTTCAGCACAGAAACAGCTATACTTAGTGTCACAAATGACTTACGGATAGCAGCCGATGCTGTTTCACCTTCCCTCCTGATTCTCCTTGATTTGTCTGCTGCTTTCGACATAGTTGACCATGGAATACTCCTACACCGCCTACATCACACCACTGGACTCACTGCCACCGCCCTAAATTGGTTTCAATCCTATCTCACTAACAGAACAGAATACGATTCCCTTGGAAATTCAAGGTCCCTGACACACACCGTCACCTGTGGGGTCCCCCAGGGATCAGTCCTTGGCCCCATTCTCTTCATACTGTACATGCTCCCACTTGGCCATGTCATCAGTCGATATGGACTCTCGTTCCATTGTAACGCTGATGACACGCAAATCTACATAAAAACTGACACATGTTCCTCCGTAGCCACTCCATCCTCATCATCATCTCCCCTGTCAACTCTCCGCGCTTGTCTGGAGGAGATAAAGGTGTGGATGAAAAACAACTTTCTTTAGTTGAACAGCTCCAAAACCGAAGCAATTTTAAATGGCACTCCATATCAGACCCAGTCTTCCTCCATAACTAGTATTACCTTCTCTGGTCATGACATTCCCCTCTCTTCATCAGTCCCCAACCTCGGCGTAAGATTTGACCCTCAATTCACTTTTGAATCCCACATCAAACACATCTGCAAGATCTCCTTTCACCATCTCAAAAATATGTCCAAACTCCGTTCTTCACTCACCTTGAGTGATGCTGAAAAGCTGGTCCACGCGTTCATCTCCTCCAGACTGGATTACTGTAACGCACTTCTCATCTGGAACCCTGATAAAAGTCTTCAAAGACTACAATATGTTCAAAACAGTACTGCAAGGATCCGGATGAGAGTGCGTAAACACGAACACATCACCCCGTTCTTCATTCCCCTCATTGGTTTCCCATCTCAACCAGGATTGATTATAAGATCTCTCCCCTCACTCATCAGTGCATCCATGGTAACGCACCCCCCTACCTAAAAGAACTACTCACCCCACTGACCTCAACATGATCTCTCCGTTCTACCCGCTCATACCGCCTCCTCCTTCCCCGGACTAAGCTCAGCACCATGGGTGATCGGGCCTTCTGTTCTGCTGCCCCTCGTCTGTGGAATGCCCTCCCTGGCCATCTGAGGGCTCCACAGACGACTGACACATTTAAAAAAGCACTTAAAACTTTCCTTTTTAGAAGAACCTATAACTTTAACTAACATTGCTGCTTTTTGGTCAGCCTTTTATATAGTTATTATTCAAAAAAAATGTATGGATGCTTTTATCTGCTTTTTCTTTGTAGCACTTTGAGATTTGATCCAAATGTAAAGTGCATTATAAATTAAATGTATTATTATCATTATTATTATTATTATATACGAGCAGAGAGAACATCTAGGAGCAACAGTGGCATCACTGAGCATGGACATAAAGCCTTTTTATGCTGACCAATATAAGGCAATTAACCAGTACCTTTGAGTTCTCATGCCTTTTCATCAGGCCAACGCCGAGCTCTCTGAGGAGAAACAGGTGGTGGGGTCCAAGGCTATTCCGCTCATTAAAATGCTGCAACATTTGGTCAGCGTATAACTACCCAAATCGTTCGTGGTATGATCACTTATTTGGCAAATATTTTGAAGAACTACTTGGTTGATAAATGTAGTGGGCTTGAAAAACTTACCTGCCTCTCTTTGACCATACTACAGGATCCACGATTTAAAGAGAATGGTTTTTGCAACCGAAGCAATTCCGAAATGGCAGTGGAAAGGCTGACAAGGGAGTGTGTCAGACTTATGGATTGTGATCCCCTTGGAGCTGTGGCTCCAATAGACAATCCTGCAGTTGCTGATGGGGACCACGACTAAAATCTGTGGGCCTTGCTGGACATCCGTGTGGTTTTTCAACAACGCGTTAGTAGTCCCTCCGCCAGTGCAATGGTAGAAATCCAGAAGTGGGCCTATTGAGTGTTGTAAACTTTATTGAGTGTTTAACCACTAGGTACATATTAAAATTTCTAAAGATATTTTAAGTTATTTACATGTTGATGGTTCTAGCCCGCTTCAACCCTCCGTTGTTGATGAAGGTACTTTAAAAAAATGTAACTTTTAGACTCAGTTCAGTTGCTCATATCGCAGCATCCCTAATACTTTCATTACTCCTTGTAAAGGCTGGAACTGTGGACACTGTGTATTAGTGGGCGGTGGGGCACTGTGTTGTTTGTTTTTGAAATATTGATCGACTGAACCCGTGTAGGACTCAGGCAGAACAGATTGATGTAAGCAAAGTTTCCTGAGTTGTTGATCAAAGCAAAGTCCATTATTGTACAATGAGTCAGAACAGGTAAATAAAAAATTATCCAATATGCCTGACATCAAATCCCATAAAAAAATGTATTTACTATCTATAGTTTAAAAATGCTAAAGGTCATCAAAATGTGATCAGATGTGTTTACCACCTTTGTCCACACATTAGACTATTTAGATTGGAAGGGACGCGTTTCAATATATTATAGCGTGTTGCTTAGATTTACACTGTTCAGAAAAATTAAGGGAACACTTAAAGCTGGAAGCATGCCAAACTTTGTCCTATTCCAAAAGACAAGAAGCAATCTTTGACAGTGCCGCCCTATAAGCATACTCCCTACAATTGGTAAACTGTTTAAAGCTATAGTGAATAAACAAATATGGCATTAGATATAGAATAGTGATTTACTCACTATTCAGCAACTTGCACATAGAAGAGGGCATTGTGCTGTTACAGCTCTTGTGGATATGACAGACAATGATAATATAGTTGGAGGTTTTATTAATCAGTTTTGGTGCTGCATTTGATCTGGTTGATCAAGACATGTTGGTCAAGAAACTTTTGCATTATGGCTTCAACGAAGATGCACTAAACTGAGTGAATTCAGTTTAGATAGAATGCAGAGGACATTAACAGATAGAATGAAGTGGACATTCATGAATAGGTAATTTTGCTTCTCACATCTTGTAAAGTGTGGTTTTCCACAAGGCCTTGGTCAACTTCTCTATTAAATTTATACTAATAACTTTCCATCAATATTATCTAAATCTAGTACTATTGTTTTTGTTGATGACAGGACGTTCAGCAGCACCAAGAGGAGGTCCTGCAAAACGACTGAATAAATATTAATCACTGGGTTTGTAGGAACAAACTGGTCCTGAATGCCAGGGAAACCTAAGTTATGTTCCTTGGCTCCAGGAAAAGGGGGCTTGAGCATATCTAGCTTTCTAGGTTTTTTCAGAGGGGGAAAATGTTGATAAGAAATTGCAGCTACAGGTGAGATACAAAGGCTCAAAAAGGCAAAGAATAAGGCAGACCGAATGTTATGACGTGCGCATATGACACTCCAGTGACTTAACTTATTAGTACATTGGGGTGATTGACTAAAGGACACTATTGAAAAAAGCCTTTTATTTTTATGTCATAACTTACATTATTCAATGAGACCAAGAGCTATTTATGACTGACTACATTTGGTGAGAGAAATTATAATCGACTACAGGCAAAAATGATGTCTTGCCAAGGCCTAAATTATAGCTTGGTAAAAAGATAATTCTCTTATCGGGCTTATCAAATGTGGAATAAACTACCTGACACCACTAGGGTGATGGCTTTAAATAGTTTTAAAATATATTAAGTTAAAGTGAGACAACCGAAATGCACAATCAATGATTATATGGATCACTGGATATAAGGGTTTTTGCTATATAAAAAATATTTTAAGTTAAATTGAGACAACCGAAATGCACAATCAGGGATTATATGGATCCCTGGATATAAGGATTTTTGCTATGGGTCATTAATCGTTGGAGTTTCTTGCAGCCATTTGTAACCTTTGCTACTTAAAGAGCAAAATTATTAAAGCTGGTATGAAGTTTAAGTGTAAAGTATTGGACCAAATCATCAGAAGTCAGAAGTAGTTAGGATCGACTGCAGAGCCCAGATTTACCAAACAGTACACCTGATTAGCACAGACACAGAGGTTAACTCTTCCATTTCATGAAAGATATTTAGGAAAGCAAAAACAAAACAAAATATGGTTTAACATTTTCAGTATTACCCGGATAATGAAAAAAAAACACCAAAATATTCACAAATTGGTCTATAGAATCACGAATTTGAAACACCCCAATTTCCTCAAGTCACTGATGTGGTACTTTTCGTCCATTACTCATTCCGAATTAACTACTAGTGCAATTGGAACCCCTTTGGAAATGCCAACTGTCCGTCCTACCGCGTTGGGTGAACCTGAATGTAGACGAAATCCCAGGAGTATGGTATTTATATTCTGCATGCACTCAGGGTTTCAGTTCCACTCCGCTGAGTTGTATCTTGCCATCAAACGTTGGATAATCGAACAGTTCGAGCTCCAGTATCCAAAGTCAAACTCCAAGTAAATCCAAAAAACCTGACCTATAATGGGTCAGGTCAGAACTCACATTCAAACCACCAATGTTGGAATAGTGGTCAATAACTAGATTAAATATCTCTCGTTAAAGTCACTTATTTTACTCTATGTTACCTAAAGAATAATTATTTCAAACAATAAAACATTGCAATAACCCTCGACAACTGACAACTAGAATACAGTTTGTCTCAAGTTTAAGGTAATAATGGTTACTAAAATAGCCAAAACATCCAATGTATAACATGTGCTTTGCATTTTGCGCCTTAAAATGGTGGCCTGCAGTTCACTGCTCAAAAGATAAATAGACCCGTGCTCTGTTCCCAGGCCAGGCATTCGGGCTTATGGTCATATGCGCAAAACATTTAAACAGCGGCAAAAAAAAAACACTTAATGCACTTAAAATGCACAGTTAATGTGCCTCGAATGACACAAATAAACATTCAGTACTTATCTGATGTACATGGACTTAATATATCGTCTTATTATTAGTATTATTTTTATATAGCAAAGGACAAATTTTGGTTTCCAGTTCAAAATAGCATGGCTAAAACTATTAGCATAAGTCAATTACATGTCCAAATTGTATTTGTTAGCATTTGTGGCTAGCGCATCGGAAATCAACTTTTTTCCTCTCAAATGTTTGCCGACAGTTTGGTGAACGTTTGAGAAGTTATCAAAGATGCTTTAGCAAACTTTAATCACTTTTGTAGCTTTTATTCCAAGGTTAATAATAGCGCTCGTCTGCTCTAGTTCTTGCCGCTGGTCAAAGAGAGAGCAAACAACGCAGCTCTCACCAGGTCACCAGACACGACTGCTACCTGATTGGCTGGCTGGTCTAGCCTCTTAATACACACAAAATGAATAACAAGCTGTAATTCATTACTAATAACGGAATAAATATCTTTTTTCTCCATTTATCAAATTTTTTGCGGTCTAAGTGTAGACGACCATCAAGACTCATTGCAATCTGATCACTCAAGCCACTTGCTGTGGTGGTCTGGGTTGTATTTGACCCCATATGATGTAATGTAAACATTAATGTGTCCTAATGCATTTTCGACAAATATGTAACAGGAAACTACCTAATCCGAGCTGAAGGTGGTGGTCGTTTTGGCGATAGCGAGCGATCGGTTGAAGTAATGGAAGTAGAGTAGAGTGTTCATGGTTTTAGTTCAAGATTTTCTTTGTCACACACACAGAAGGAACATAGTTCATAGTTAGCTGGTGAGATTTCCTGAGAGATTATTTGTGTGGCACCATGACACCAGCTGAGCCACATCCCTCCTGTCAATCAACCAGTGATAAGCCCCTGGCTGTTGTGTCATCGGCAAATTTGATGATGATGGTGTAGCTCTGGGTGGAGATACAGTCGTAGGGGAAGAGAATGTTCAGCAGCGGACTCAGCACACAGCATTGGGGGTCCCTTTGCTCCCCGTCCGATGTCCGGGTACCAACTCTGACTGTCTGGGGTCTGTCTGTCAGGAAATCCGGAATCCAGCTGCAGAGGGAGGGTATCAATCCGAGGGTGAGCAGCTTCTCAATCATTCTGGTTAGGCGCACCGTGTTAAATGCCGAGCTGTAGTCGATGAACAGCATTCGTACACTTGTCCTTGTTCTCCAGATTTGTGAGGGCTGTTTGGATGGCAGCATTGACTGAGTCGTCAGTGGACCGGTTCTGACGGTACGCAAACTGTAGGGGGTCTAGAGTGTCCAGGATGGTCTTTTTGATGTGAGCCATGACTATCCTTTCAAAACACTTCATTATAATTGAGGGGAGTGCAATGAGATGAAAGACAGCTTATGGAGTTATTCTTGGGGAAGGGCCCAATGGTGGGGGTCTTGAAGCAGGTGGGCACAGAAGATTGCGAGAGGGTCTGATTGTAGATATCTGCTAACACCTCAGCCAGCTCTGATGAACAGACCCTCAGTGCCCCCAGCTGCTTTTCGGGGGGATTCGTTGTCCTCAGCGCGCTGCACAGCTCAGCTGATGTCAAAGTGAGTGAAAATCTCTGTGCGGCCTCTGTTGGTAGGACCCCTCTGTGTTTGTTTGTGTTAAGAGTGTCGAAGCAAGCGTAGACACTCGCGTCATTTGGCTGGTTGTGACCCCTCTGCTCCTCTGCTGGCAGTCTGTGATCCGTTGCAGGCCCTGCCACATGCGCTGGGGATGTGCGTTTGTGTAGTATCCCTCCAGCTTCACCCTGAACTGTTTCTTTGCTTCTCTGATTGATCTACGTAGATCATATCTGGCCATTTTTTAGCTTTCAACGCTGCCAAAAAGAAATGCAGTGGAGCGGGCGCATTGCTTGTCCATGGCCCTGCCAGCCGTAATAAACATGTGGGGGCTAAAAGCTGCAAATTGTAGGTATCTAACTCATAACTACCATGTGTTTTTTATTATTTGTGCTTATTTAAAATAAAAGTGCTATAAAAATACGTTTTATTACTTTTATAACATCGGCAGACTTAGCTTTAACTCCTTCCTCATGTACCGGTCTGATCCACAACAGGATAGGTTGACTGTTCTAGTGTGTGCCACATTCTGACATAATTTATCAATCAAATTGCTTTTATTTACATCAAATAATAATTATAATAAAAATAATCTTAAACTTTTTTATCACGTTACACAGTACATAAATATAGTACAATACTGTGAAATTTCTCTTTGCATTTGACCCATCCCTGAGGGAGCAATGGGCAGCCCCTCTGAAGTGTCAGGGCAGCCAAGGTTTTAGGGTCTTGCTCAAGGAACCACAAAATTTTGTGTCAGGGGCCTGGCTTGAATCCTGTTTTCCTATTTGAGAGCTGGCCGCTCTACACACTGAGCTAAAGCCGCCAAAAGATTAGATAGGCATCTCTGATGTATGGTAAATGTTGATTTATACAGAGGAGTTGTTAAAATGTACATGGATTGATTCACTGAGCAGATTACTTTAGCAGATAACTTTATGCTCCTAATTTTAGCTAGATGCTAAGCCTTGTGTGGTTGTTTAGCTATCAGCAATGCTAATTATAATTTTTTTTTTTTTCTGTATATTTCATCTTGTATACTGTGCTGTGAGAGGCTGGGGAGAGTTGATTAGTGGAGTGAAACTGTGTGTCACTGGCTCTTTTATTTAACACAACGCAAGAGAGAGTACACATCAACTACACGTGTCTACTTACATTTTGTACTTTTGTACTAATTTCCTTTTGGGGATGATAAAAGTAAATCTTATCTCTCTCTGTCAGGTACAGAACCTTTTCCATATTATTATTTATACACTTTTTTTTGTGCCTACGGCATTGACACCTATTCAGCAAACTTCTTGTTAATTTCCTGTGGACCATTTTTCCTCTGTATGTAGTCCCACAACTTTTTACAGCATATATGCTAATCAAACATCAAAATATACAACTTGATGAGGATCTTTTGGGATATCTGCTCTAGTGACAATTCAGTAAACCATTGTTGCAAAAAAGACAAAACAACAAAAAAATTAAAACAATATCTGGTAGGAAACAATGTGATTTGCCTAAAGAGCTCAATCTGCAACGGTGGCTACATTGAAAAAATGCAATCGTGACATGTCACAAAAATATCACTACAGGAAGTTTCTGTAGTTTCCTGGTCCTGCCTCAAACTTCTCGTGTTAATCTACTTCTGTCGTCATTGCAATTCTACTTATATGAGATGGCTTTACGATACATACAGAGAAAAATGTCCAGGTTTAATAGTTAAAAAGTCCCAGGTTCACTGTGTTCAGGTTAACGCAGTGTCCAGGTTCACGCAGTGTCCATGTTCAAGCAGGGTCCAGGTTCAAATGGTGAAACAGTCAAGATTCACACCATGACACTGTAACGGTGCGTTCAGTGAAAGTCATGGAAATTTTAAGGAAATCTGTGACACAACCTGGACCTGATGCTGGATTTTGATGAGTAGCACAGTTTCAGGTTGAGTCGCTGTATGAAAAGACATTGAACTCCTGGACAAAGCTTTCCAGAGTCAATAAACACTGTGCAGGATGTAGCTTCAGGATAAATATTTTTTTCTCCATTTAGTAGTTATTGGCGGTACTCCTTTAGTAGCTGACCGGAAAAAAATAAGTATTAACACAAATGTTGAAGGTAACAAAGTCATCTTAGCCATGTGTTTTTTTACCCACTGAATTGGTTGTCATCATTACTTTGATGTAACCCCATCCCCTGATTTTAGCAGACCCCCCACAATGACAATAAACACAGTGAACTGCTTTTTACTTTAGGACAAAAAGATTCTGCCGCAGTGTTCAGGAGATATTCCTCAGTGGATGCAACTACTCTGACTGGTTTGAATGTGGGTGAGGAAGGGATCATTTTTCCTACTTCCAACACATCAACTGTACAATGGAATGTTATCTCACTGACTTCACCTGTTATTAGATATAATTTTATTGTAAAGTTTGAATTTTGGAATGTTTGTCTATAGGCAGCGGACCAGGTATCCCAGCATGCTTTGAGAAGCTAATCTACCTCTTCCCAGGAGAAATGAATGATTGGATTTTTACTTTCACCATCCAGTAACGCTGCCTCTCTTATGTGACGATGTGTGTAACTTGAGACTGATGATGACCCTTGTAGTTTAGCAATAATATTGGTAATAACTTAATTTGTACAAAACTTTGATTTACATTAACACATTGAAATTCAAGAGCAAAGACATGTATTCATTAAAAAAAATCTGGATAAAACAGAATTCTGACATGCAAGTAATAAAAACAAATACATTGTTAAGATAAATAATTTAAATTAATATATTGATAAAACATATTTGAAGAAGGGGTCAAAAGATAGAAAAAGGTTAGAGCTAATAACCTTGTGCTTAAAAATTGTTTAAAGCTCATTCTGATTTGTCCACAGAGGTATGCTGTTTTATATACAAGGGTGGGGCATTCCATGGTTAGACGTATGACGGTGGGGCATTCAATTGTTTGACGTATGAGGGCAAGGCTTACCAACAGATTACCAACCTACAAGTACAGAGAATTCCACAGTTTAATGTTCAAAGGGAGGGGGGCTTCCACACTTTGACAAACAAGGACGGGGTATTCCAAACCTTCACATAAAGTATGAGGATTGGACGTTCAACAGTTTGATATCTGAAAGTAGTGCATTCCACATTTTGACAAGCAAAGGTGGTTGATTCACAATTTGATATACAAAGGTGGGAAGTTCCACACAGTCATGTATGATAAGGAAGCATTCAACATATTGACATCTGTATACATTCTATAGTTTGACATATGATGGCAGGGCTTAACACGGTTTATCAAAAAAGAGGGAGGAGGGTTCCATAGTTTGACATACGAAAGCAGTCCATTCCACAATTTGATTTATGAGGACGTGAATTCCACATTTGGACATCTTGAAGTTGGGCATTTCACAGTTTGATGTACAAAGGTTGAACATTCCAAAGTTTGACCTATGAAGACGGGACATTCATCTGATTCTACGATGATACCCAGGCTTTTGAGATCTGCTCTTGTGTGCATGGCTCCCTGGCTCACAATGGATGCTCTCTCTTGTAATAGTACAGGCAACTCTATAGAGTTTAGTCTGTCTTAAGGGCTTACCCTGAAGTATTATTAAGTTGGCCTGAGAACATTAGACTTTCAGTCATTTCTATCACTGCCCATTTTCTACTGTTTCCAGGTGGATGATGGATGCAACGTCAAACTGCAGTTGCATCTGCTGGAGACAACGTGCCACCATTTCGACCCCAAACCCCTCGCAGACTGTGACATCCGCAAAGAGCTTGATTGGGTAAACGTTACAGAAATACACATTTACATTCTCCTTTAATGTCACATGGATTCAGTGATATCCTTCTGTTAGGAGCTTCTTCTCCATAAAGCGTCTCTACTCCTCTGCAGGCGGTGATGGCAGACTGTAGCGTGATCTTGACGGTAAGAAGTGACAAAGCAGGGGTCACAAAGTACGAGTGTGACACACAAACATGTGGGATTCTCAGCAGCTATGGATCTGTTCCAAACAGAAAACCAATAACAGGGAACACAGATCCTGTTTTTTTTCCTTTATATATAGTTATTTAACTATATATTTACTAAGCTCTTTAGTCTATGTGAGCTTCCTGTTGGCCTAGAACTTTCTGCAGACTACATTAATTGATAGAAGAGAAATATGAGGTGTCTGAAACTTAGTGATATCTGGTGGTAAATTCCAGATTAAACCTGCGTCCATCCCACACAATCCAAGAATATATGGTGGTCTTCATGTGTCAAAATGACGTTATCACTATCTTGCAATATGATGAGTTTTTTTAAGATAACAAATTGAAAATAAAAAGGATTTCTTTTTTTAAGTTTTTTTTAAGCTCATGAAGAAGTCCTTTAGATCTCAACACTGGGCTGGTCCTCTTCCATGGAGCACAGCATATTGTACTGCCATGTTTTTACAGTAGCCTAAAGTGGAGAAAGTGATTACTGGTTCTACAGATCCTTTTTCACAATTTTTAGTTTGAAGTGGCAGAAAGATAATGAAGAAACACTTCACCTCTAAAAATCAACAGGGAAGAAGATGATATGTTGTATGAGTATGAAACCTCACTGTCAAAACAAACATGAAGACCCAACTCATGAAACATTTGAGAGGTAGATAGGTTGTTTCTGAGCAGTTTGCCGAGGGCATTCAACTCAGCAGATGAAGGACGTTTGCACAGTGCAGCATGCTCACTCCCTCACTATTAGTTGATCCTCCGAAGCAGTGGACTGGGATGGCTTTGGGTCTTGGAAAGGGTCGAGGCAGATAAGGTAAAATAAACCTGTAGTAGTCCCACAACAGGGACATATTCAGTGCTACAGTAACACAGTGGATAAAAAAAACTAGAATATGCACCAGGGTAATATAAATAGGAGAAGGTACAAAAATACGTACAGTTTAAACAAGAGGATATATAAAGAAATATGTAGATATGGTGGAGCTTAACAGCTTCACCATATCTACATATGATGAAGCTTCCAGTCTCGCAGGGACATGGATCGAGTGCTTGATGCCCCTTCTCTTGCAAAACATGTTGAAACATCCAGCAAACAGCATGGATTTTACTAGTTTAGCTCTCAGTGGTTTCAAGAAGCAGCTTTAATGTTTACTTTCTTTGAAATCAAGGTTTCAGTCTCTTACTTACTATTTTTGAGCTAAATAATTTTTACAAACACAGCCTCCCCCCAAGACAATACAACAACAATCTCACCAAAAGCTGATGTGAAATATAGTGAAAGTGCAATACGGAACTTCACTAGTTGACACAGATTTCCAATTTTTTGTGGTTTGAGGCTTCACACCAACTACCCCCTTCCAATACCAGAAACCCCCCAAAACAGCAAAGTGAGACAAAACAAGCAGAGCTGACACACTTAAAAGTCATGTTTTTACATTAGTCATGCATTGTGGATCCCTCCATCTAACAACAACTTTGTGTGCAGTCCACACTTTCAACCAAATGGCGATCATTTGCCCCGATTGCCCCTTTCTGAGCCCGCTTAACAGTCCAGAGGTTCTCAAGTCTGTCCATAATGCAGTGAAGAGATTCAACAAGAACACCACCAACGAGAACATCTACGTTCTGCAGGAAGTGGGACGCATCAGAACTGGGGTATGGAAATGTCTGATTATCATTCATAGTAGCAATGTCTGTATGTATATGTATGATCCATAGAGTTAATTTATGTCTGAATCATGCAGTAGCACACCTTTGCTTCTTCTCAGTACATGATGATGGGGGAGATAAGCTACTACGCGGACTTTGCCCTAGTGGAAATTTAAATGGTTGGGGTAACTGCTTTGAAAGTTACCATCAGTGTTTGTTGAATTATCAAACTCTCCAACAGTGCGCCCCCAGTACCGTCGCAGACAGGGTTTTTTAAAAACAACAACAAAGTTGATACTGTCGACATAAAGGGAAAATGCCCACCCAGGATTAATGGTGAGTGGGCCACTGAAACTCTCTTTGTGTCTTCTTTCTAAAGCATCACGCGGTCTGCCGATCATCTTACACCCAGAAACAAGGATTGGGCTCTGTTGAATGTGATATATATCCCCCGACAGTGAGTCTGCATTACAAATATACAGCCAGAACATTCATCTTGTTATTTCTAATTTCCTTGAGTAATTTAACTGTGATAGTGATGTAGTTATCTCCATTTACCTTCATAATTCTAACACGTACATGGGGTGGGTTTACACGGGACACCTTTCACCTCCCTGCATTAAACCTTTCCGAATTGCAAAGTCGGTCGCGTGTTTATATGACCTGTGATCTTTTCCGACCCGGTGTTTACATGCATTGACTCGTTTAATCAGAAAGGTACAGATGAGCCGCACGCAGCTCATAAGGTGAGGATAATGCAGCGATGAGCTGGGTTCCAACCCCCAACAAGCGCCCAGAAGAAGAATAAGGAAAAGAGAGGCGCGGAAGTGTCTTTTTGTCTATTTAACCATCCAACTATGTTAAACTCTTTCAAAGTCGCAATAAGTAAATGACCCTCCAATGTAGACCATTACTGTTTATAATTTGTCATATTTAAAATGCGTTGCGTTGCTGTGCGTGCACTGAAAAAACCCCAGCAAGAGCATTACGTCACAACGCTGGGCATGCGCAGATACAACTCAAACAGAGAGCTTTCCCAAAAAGTGTTTACACGTAGCAACTGGTTATCGGAAAGGCTTTCCCTAAGGACTTAGACTACCTCCTTGCAAAGGAATAAAATCTCATTCGGAAAGGGCCGTTTCTTTCGGAAAGGGGGGTTTCCATAAAGTATTTCCTTTCCTATTACTCGTCTTTTCTGAATCTATTCGGAACTATGCCGTCCATGTTAACCCACCTAGTGATGTAGTTATCTCTAGTTACCTAATCAATCTAACATTTACACTGATAGCGCTAACAGATATGTGGTTATATCCGGTTATCGTCATTAATCTAACTTTGACAGTGGTATAGTTATCTCAAGAGATCTATTGTCCTTTAACCTCTCTGGTGGTACTGTCCTGACAGAACACTTCGGCCCTTCCCAATGGTGAACAGGTGCCTTCATTTAAACTCCCTCCTCGGAGTCCTCCTGCTCCCCCTCACTATCCTCCTGGTGAAGTAGACCCTCCTCATGCTTCTGGTCAAGGGCCCCCCTTCCGAACCTTCCATCGGTTCACCAGGTTCCTGACCAATGTCAACCAAGCACTCCATTCCATTTGTCCTTGGCCGCTTCTTCAGCCCCGCCCTGTCCCTGAGCCGCAGGACAACTGAAAAACTTAGCCAAGTGCGAAAGATGCACATGACACAGTTACTCAGAAAACATGATTGTGACGTACAGAAGTAACGCTGAACTTTAGACATTTGAAATAAAGCATTTTCTCGATCTTGTGTATCCTTCAGTCATCCTCCGGAAAAGGCTACTATAACACCATATATATATATATATATATATATATAAAATTTAAAATAGAAACTGCTCAAATAACAACAAATAACAATCTGGAGAAGGTGAGATGTGACAAGTGACAAACATTATGAGAGTAACAGTGTCTTTCTAGGTTCTCCGGTACAGCAGTCCCTAGTCCATTACAGGAAATATCTAACATTTCCACTATTATGTACTGTACTAAATAATGTTAAAATGGCCCCATTTTATATCCGACCTGTTTCCCATACAACAGCAAATATTCCACTAAAACACTCAAAATAGCCTCCTCTTCTTATTGTGAGGGTTTTTGTTCTAAAACGTATAGAAGAAGGATGAACTCTTAGAGCAGGGGTGTCAAACTCAATTGCACAGGGGGCCAAAACTCAAAGCACACTTCAGGTCGCGGGCCGAACAGGATAAACATTTATTGAACACACTGAAACTACATGTTTGAACATAAATATGAATAAAACAGGCAGGAATATTATTTCAGAGTAAATAAACTTAAACTTTAAATAAAATAAAGTATTTTGCTCTCCATAAAAATATATCCTGTCAAAATTATACAAGTTAGAAATATGAACATGCTGCAAAAAAACCCTGAAAAAAATAAATAAAAATAGTGCTTTTAAGTAAACGTTAAAATAGATCAAAACATGTTTCTTAGTTCTTATGCCATTTTGTCAGAGCAGGATGTTTGGCATCTTTTTTTGGCAATAAGATCGTTTAGGTTTGGTGTGAGTTCCTGTGTTGTGGAGATCCTCAGGATGGACTGCAGGTATTCGACGGTGAGACGACTTCTGTGTGCTGTTTTGTTAATCTCCATCACTGAGAACAGCTTCTCACACAGATATGTGCTACCAAACATGGACAAGCTTTGAGCAGCATGCAGACGGAGCTGGGGCATTGTTTCAGGAATTGAGCGAATAAACTGTGCGGGCCCTGCAGTGTCGTACTTTGCCTTTAGTGTCCCATTACACTGCAGCACAATCAACTTCATCTGAATCTGTACAGGAGCAGTTTCGACGTCGACGGCAAACCGGTTTTGAAGCAGCTCGAAATTCTTTTTTCTTCAAAGTCACCAAAGCGCCGCGCGAACTCGGTGCTTAGTGCGCTCAGTTTGTCAGCAGAGTGCGTATTTGGGAACACCGTTGCACCGACTTGGTTCAACATTACTTTGCAACAGGGGAAGTGAGGCAATCTGGACTGGTGCATTTGTGTCTCTCATAAGAGCAGCTTCACTTTAAATGCCTTCACCGCATCGTACATGTCAGTGATTATGCGGTCAAGTCCCTGGAGATGAAGGTTCAAGACGTTGAGATGAGCTGTTATGTCAGCCAGAAACGCCAGCTCACATTTCCACTTTTCATCCTGCAAAACTGTGGAGTCTTTTCCTTTACTTTCCATGAACCGACAGATTTCCTTGCTGAGCTCAAAAACTCTATTGAGAACTTTTCCCCGACTCAGCCAACGCACCTCTGTATGATAAGGAATGTCGCCAAACTCTGAATCTATTTCCCGCATAAAAGACTGAAATTACCGGTGATTTAAACCTTTCGCTCGGATAAGGTTTACGGTTTGCGGTACAGTGTTCATTACATGCTCCATTTTTAGGACTTTACCACACAGCATTTCCTGGTGTATGATGCAGTGACACGCTGTTAACTCACCAGTACAGTTCTCCTCCTGCATCTTTGCTCGCATCCTTCTCACCAGTC